>JASSKH010000007.1:13238079-13783079 GCA_031763025.1 Macrocystis pyrifera | reverse complement strand
TCCCTATCGTCTCCTAAAAATACTTGAATAATCTTGATTGATCTTGGTGCCGTCTCATAAAAAATATCGTTGATGTTTTCTTATCTTGTTCTCGATTCCTGAAAGAAACAACTTCTTTAATTCGATTTATGTTGATATCGTCCTATAAAAAAAGCTCCCTTAATCTTGAATTATCTCGACATGGTCTCCTAAAAGAAACAAGGCGTTTCACAGAGGTGCACAGAAAAAAGAGAAAACGGGGCTATACTCGCCACCGATGTCGGAATTGAAAACAAACTATTAATAGCGAGTTGGGATTTTTGTCAGAAATAAAATAACCAAATGTGTTTTTTTTCAATTTGGTTTAACTTGATTTTAGAATGCCCCCTGTCTGGGACTCAAGAAAAAAAAAAGTGGGGTGTCGATACTTTGTTTTTCACCTGTACCCTTGCATTTTATCTTGCTGATTTAATCTTGATGCCGTCTCCAAAACAAATCCCGTTTAATATCAATATGTCTTGACATCGATTCCTAAAAAACAAGAACGAAAAAAAGCAAGTCATTATTCTTGATTTTTCTTGATTTCGTCTCCTACGAAAAGCAACGCATAAATTCATGCTACGTACGCATCTATCGTGGTTTGTGTTGGTTTCATTGTTATCTGTCTTAATTTTGTCTTGGTTTTAACTTGATTCGTCTTGATCAATATTTTCGTGTACTAAGTGTTGCTACTTGTTGCCCTCGTTTGTGTTTATGTGGTTGTCTAATGAGTTTGTGATTTAGGCTTTGTCGGTTCGTCTTCGAGATACATGGTGCTCTTATGCTCTTATCCGAATGATATCTTTGATGGTCACCTCCTGCGACCGACTGCCTTGCTTTGCCGCACTGCTGTACGGTATTACATTACACTGCCTGTACCAGGTATAATACCACTTACGTGGTAGGTTTGTATTGCGCTTCACGGCAGTAGGCGATTGCCCTGATTCAATCGGTAATGCACTACGTCTATACGCATGAACGCTCTCTCAATACCCCCCCCCCCTCCCCGCTCCGTCTCGAAAGGGATGCGTGGTCAATGCTCAAATGACTACGACGAGCAACAAATGACCCCCCCCCCCCCCCCCCCCCCCCCCCCCCCCCCCCCCCCCCCCCCCCCCCCCCCCCCCCCCCCCCCCCCCCCCCCCCCCCCCCCCCCCCCCCCCCCCCCCCCCCTCCTAATCCCCCCCCTCTGCCTGGCCGGTGAAAACCCGACGTGCTCCGTCCCGGCATTGTAGGGATGCAAGGGTCTATGGTCATATGACTACGGCCATGCACGATAATGAGTACACCCCCCCCCCCCCCCCCCCCCCCACTGCTAAACGCCTTCTTGAAGGGACATGCTGCTGTCTGTAACGGGCCCAGCATCGGAGGCGATGAGAGCGGTGTTTCTCCGCACCCGTGACGACCTCTTGGTGCTCGGCTGCCTCAGGGGGTTTCGATCCCACGCGAGGGCGTGCGTGTACCTGGGGTTGCTGGCACCTTTCGACGCGGCCCTGGTGTTCTTCTTCCAAAGGGGGCTGGAGTACACCTCGGCCGCTGCGGCCGGTGCCGCTGGCCCTCCCTTTCCCGGTGAGATTTTTTTCCTGGCATGTTAGCGCACACCACTTTGTTCGGAAATGTAAGGACCTTTAGGGTAGACCAGGAATGCCCTATCAGATTCTTGTACTTACGGACATAGGTGGTAATTTGTTTCTCTGTCAATGGTGGTTTAATACGTAGACGGCTACTATTAATACGTACTCTGTCTGGAAATGTAAGGTCCTGCCTCGACGGGGAGGAGGAGGCCGTACGCCTCTACCTTGGCCCACAGATGTTTGATCTCACCTCCCCCTCCTTCCTCTCGTCCCGCACCCCCCTCCCACCCCCTCCTCTGTCTCGACCTGTCCTGTCCCGACCTGCAGAGGTCCTGAGGAACCCAGGGCTGCCTGACGTTACGGACATGGCCGCGTGCGCTCCTTTCGCGTCCGGCTGCGTGGTTCACCGTGATCTCTTGGCCCTCAAGTGTGGGTAAGTCTGCCTCGGGAGGACGGTGGTGGTGATGGTAGTGGTGATGGTGGTACCGATGGGTGCGGGGGGGGGGTGGCGGTTACGGCGTCGGGCGTCGGCTGCTCCTACGACAAGGGGAGGAGGGGGGTGAGGGGGGTGGGGAGGGGGTGTACTCGGGGGCGGGGGGGGGGGGGTAGGTTTCGAATGCAGCTCCCGCAGAAAATACCCATTTGAAGCCTAGAAAAGTGTAAAACAAACGTACAAACCTACTGCCCCCCCCTTCCTCCTCCCTCCCTCCCTCCCCCCCTCCTCCCTCCTCTCTCCCCCCCCCCCCCTGCCCCCCCCATCTCCTTCCCTTCGCCCCGGTCCCACTCCCCACCTTGCGACGACGACGCCTCTCTGTCAAACGAAACACACGCACCACACCACACCACGCCACACCACACCACGCCACACCACACCACGCCACGCCGCACTTTTCACAAGGCTGGAGCTAGCCCGGGCGTACCCCCACTGCGTGTCTACGGCGTGGGGGCCGCTCCTGGAGTGCATCTTTGCCCTGGCGGACCTCCAGGCCCTACCGGCGCGGCTGACAGATGTGGATGACTTCGGCGACGCTCAGGGAAACCCGCTGCCCCCGTCCGTGTTCGCTAAGCGGTGTCGAGATCGAGCAAGGTGGGAAGGGGTAGGGTAGGGTGTACCTGGTGCTCGGTATCATGCATGCTCGGGTGGGGTGGGGTGGGGTGGGGTGCTTGTTTTCGGTGTCGGGGGGGGGGGGGGGGTGTTTTGTTTTTTGGTGGTTTCGGGAGGTTTGGGGTGCCTTAAGGAGGGTTTTGCGGATGATAGATGTGGATGAATTCCGCGACGCTCAGGATAACCTGCTGCCCACGTCCGTTTTCTCTAGGGGGTGTCGAGATTGAGCCGGGTGGGGTGGTCGTGCGGTAGCGTGGGGTACGTTCTTGTTTTGTTGTACCCGGTGGGGTTTTGTTGTACCCGGTGGGGTTTTGTTGTTTTTGTTGTTTCATGTTTTGGTGGTTTCGGGAGGTTTGAGTGTGTCTTAAGGAAGATTCCGTGGCTGGCAGATGTGGACGCCTTCGGCGACGCCCTGAGAATCCTGCAGCCCCCGTCCGTGCTCGCTAAGCAGTGTCGAGGTCGAGCCAGGTCGAATGTGTTTTTTTTATTTTGTATTTTGTACTTTGTTTTCGGTGAGATTTGGTTTGGTTTGGTTTGGTTTGGTTCGGTTCGGTTTGGTTCGTTTTGTTTTTCAGGGGTTTCGGGAGATTTTAAGGCGTTTTTGGATGTTTTGGGTGTTTGAAAGAGGGCTTTGAAAATTGGGTTTTGGAGTTGTTTCGGGAGGGTGTTGCAAGAGGTTTTTGGAGGGAGCGTGGACTGTTTTGGAAGGATATTGGTGTTCATCTTTGTGATTTTCGCGGGTAGGATGGGGTCGAAAAAGAAACGCCATGGTTGTATAAGAGGGGGGAGGGAAGAGAGCGTGGAAGAGGAGAGGGGGATGGTGGTAGTGGGGCGGAGGGAAGGGATGGCAGCGAGGGGAGAATAGTGATGGAGGGTAAAGGAGGGAAGGAGTAGGGACCGGAGGTGTTTGTTATTGTGTTTGCCTGTGCTCGTGCTGTTGATGGTACCTGGCATATTTGTTTTGGTAGAGGAGTCGACGGCGGTAGAGGGTGATGTGGAGGAGGCGGCGTGTCGGAAGCTGTACGCCGGCCGCAAGGACGGCGGGAGGGGTGGGTACTGTTGTGTTCACACTGGTAGGCAAGGTAATAATCGCTCAGGGACATTTTTCACCACTTTGCTCTGTTTTGCGCGGAATATGCGCCAGGTTTCGGGTAGGATTAAATCACCGTGCGGTGCAATAGGGGTTTTCCATTTCTTGGGAGGCCCGGCGGCACGCTTATTCCTTATTCCACCTGTCTTGCGGGTCCGTCCGCATTGTACTATTTACGTAATGTCTACATACGGGTTTAATGTCAAGACAACAGCAACAATGGACAACAACAACAACAACAACAACAACAGCAATGAACAACTGCAGGCGCCTCCCTCCCTCAACTCTCAGTGTATCCCGGGTCGACCAACCGACCAGCCATCCTTCTCACTCACCCCCCCCCCCCCCCCTCGCAACATGCCTCCGTCATACCGTTGCGTTTTTTTTTTGTGTTTGTTTTTTTCAACCCTTGTACGCCAGGTCCGGCCAGACCGTGTTGCTTTCACAGTCCGGACGGGGCAGGGGCGGGGCGGCAGCGGCGGCGGCGGCGGCAGCAGCAGCGGTGGCATCAGCTGGCGGGGGTGGAGGGCGCGGCGGGTTGTGGGGATCCTTGTCCGGTGTTTTGTTTTCGAGGGCCGGGGAAGGAGGGGGTGGCGGCGGTGGCGGCGGCGGTGGCAGCGGTGGGGAGGGAAGGAGAGGGAGCGCTGCAGCCGACGCCGCAATCGGAGCGTTATCGGAGGTGCGTCCTGTTTATGGTGTGCGCGTTGTGTGTGCAATGTATGCGTATAGTATAGTTCGTTGTATGCGCATTGTATGCGCGTTGTATGCACGCTGTATGCGCGTCATGTGTGCATTGTATGCGCCTTGTGTTTACGGCTTGTACGCGTTGTATGAGCGTCGTCATGATGGACCAGGAGAGAGGTGTTTTGTGGGAGTGTTAGTATTTCCTTCGCCGTCGCGGTGCCGTCGCACCTAATGGTTGATTGGCATGTGTGCATATGGCGTACGTACAGGGCTTGAGGACTATTTCAATGACCTGAAGCGGTTTTGCGGGATCGCGTGTGTATCCAGTCGCGATTTTTGGAACGCCTCGTGTCTTCCCTCGAGTGCGCGCCCAAAGAGTTTCCGTTACGAAGGGTCGGCTGTTGATGGATCTCTGCGTCGCACGCTTACACCGCCGCAACCGCCACCACCGCCAAGACACGTCCGAATACCGACCGCTTGCTGCGAGGTCACGTGCTGCTGCTTTCGAGCGCGTTTGGGCTCCTTCGAGTGGGCTCGGCTCGAAGAGTTACCCCTACTCGGCTGGACGATCCCTCTCTCTCTTTCTGGTGGCCGCCGCCGCTACCGCGAACGCCGCCGCCATCGCCACGCCAACAAGCACTCATTTCAATCCCAGGGGCTCTTCGGTGCCGCCGCCACAATGCAACACGTGGTGCGCTTCTTCGTACATGTGAAGCCTGCCTGAACCCTCGACCGAACCAACCCTCAGCGTTTCAAGCCTCCCCGCTTGAACATCAACCACCTCCGCGCCTCAACCCCCCCTCCTCCCCCATGGTCCATACGACTTCGGCCGTGCATGACATGGGTATACCCCCCCACCGACTTTTTGGTGAGGCCAAACGGGAAGGGGATAAGATCAGCAAAAAAATTCTATGTAAGATATGGAAACAACATAATGAGCGCCCAATTGTTGGAGGTGTCTCCATTAGGAGTAGGAACCGTGCTCCGTCTCGAAAGGGATGCGTGGTCAATGGTCAAATGACTAAGGCAAGCAGCAAATGAGTACGCCCCTCCCCCCCCGCCTTTTTGGTCCCCTTGATCCTCACCAGGTGCTGGGGACAGTGCAGCTGGAGCAGCTCTTCCCGCAGACCAAGGACCTTCCTCTCGAAGTGGTCGAAGGCTTGCTAAGCGCCCTGCTCACCATTAGAGACCCGGCAGCCCCTCGCCGTCCCACTGCCGCCGCCGCCGCTGGTACCCAATCTAGGGACGCTAGCGGTAGCGGTAGCGGCGGTGGTGGTGGTTCTGGTGCGCCCGGCGACTTAGGCCGGTCTAATAGTGGCCTTGCTGGGGCGAGGGAAGGGGGCGCCGGCGGTGGGGGGGGGGGGTTGGAGGGGGATGGGGCGGGGTGGGGGTGGGGGCGGAAGTGAGGCGGAGAGTATGGCTGCGGCGGCGGCAGCGGCGGCCAGCTTTGAGGCGCACTCTGTGTTGGCGCTGGAGCTGTCTTCGAGGGTTGTTTTGGCGAACCGGCACCGGGTCGCGAGGCTCTGGCCGGCGCTGCACTGCTTTTTGGCCAGGTGGGCATGCCATATGATACCATACCATTCCATACCATGCCATACGGTATCATACCATACCATACCATACAATGCTGCACCGTACCATACCATACTGTATCATACACTACCGCAAGGGGGTGCCCGTTTCCCTGGGAATATATCCCGCGTCGGTGCTGGCGACGAGATGCGTTTCCATCGACGGCCAACTCTTGCCTTGCTCCTACCCCTCGCTTTTGCTTGCCTCTCTCGCTTTGCTTGCCTCTCTTTGGGTAGGGTGTTGGGAGGGGAAGGGTCTGTGACGATGACCCGTATGCCCTTCTTAGTGGAGAGGGCGATGGTGACAGTCTTGAGGGCGTGCATCCACATGTTCGACAGAGAGGACATGGCGGTGAGATGGGGCCGGGGAGAGGACGCTTTCGCGTGTGCTATTTTGGCTAAGGCTTGAAGCTCGAACTCCTGTCGTCGAGTCACGCGTTTCCCTCGTGTGTGGGTTTGTGTGTGTCCACAGTCATGTGTCATAACCCATATCGGCAGGTTGGGATGTAGGTGGTCTAGATGATGATCTATCTGTAGATCATTTATCTGTCCGAAAGTAGTTTTCCGGATGAGGCACAGATCTCCTCAGGTAAGGACCCTCAGAAACAACGAAGTGGACCCCTACTGCAGCATGCATCTCACGTGTCAAACCTCACCCCCCCCCCCCCCTCCCCTCCCCTCTCCTCCTTCCAACCGCGTCTTCTCCCCCCTCCCTCCCGCTTCCGCAATCCCTCATTAACACGAAATGCTTGCTACCCCCTCCCTCCCGCTTCCGCAATGTCTGCTTTGCGCCAATGTACCCTTCCGGGCTGCTTTGTTCACTTCTGGCTGCGGCACAGGAGCTGCTGCTGCAATCGCTGAAGCTGCTGTTGTCTCTGCCGGCGAATGTGGTGGTGCCTCTCTCCAACCGTCTTGCGTCGGGGTTGCTCATCCTCATTCAGGTTCGGTGGCACGCCTGCTGTTACACTTACATATGTACCAGGTAGACTATATAGGGGTACGGTAGCATTGGTTCGGCCGAAAAAACCCTTTTGTGAGTGAAGAGGAGGTTTCTCAAGTGAGAAAGTACCCATGACTCCGACCGCTAGTATAAGCATGGCTTGTACTCTGATATGAATATCAAATGGAGCTTACAGTCCCGGTCAGCGTGGTACGCACGTACGGCATGTCTTATCGTTCATCCCATTTTTGTGTGTTCGTGCGTTTTTTATTGCGATACAAATTCGAACAAGCGCCTCTGCGATTTTATAGGCCAAGGTTAAGGATTCATTTTTTTTTTCTCTCGTAGACCGTTGTTTTTGGGAGATATATATATATATACTGATAATAAAAAAAAAATGGGAGCCATCACCCTTATGGTAGTAGAGTTGGTTCTTAGACCTTTGAGGGCTACTACTGCTGTAGGACTACAGTTCCGTTTTGGGGACAAACTACTTGAAATTAGAGTGGTTTGTCACCAAAACGGGATTGCAGTCCTAAGAGGATCACATTGGGTAACTACAGAAAAAAAAAACAGAAAACGGAGGCACACTCGCCACCATAATTTAGGAATTTGAAAGAAATAATGATCAAGCGGGTTGGAATTTTCGTCAGAATTGAAATCAAACAGTTTTTTTTCAGTTTTTGTTTTACTTGATTTTACCCCACTGCCTGGAACTAAAAAAAAAAAAATTGGCGTGTCGATTTTTTTTCTTCGTGTAACGTTGCTGTATACGTGGTAGTAGTATGAAAACCTAGTGATGCTTGCCTTTCCTTGCAGAGTAGTAAGTAAAAATAGAGCGACGTGCCTGCCCCCTACAATGTTTTGTTGCGACCTTTGGGTGGTTGTGCAGGCAAACGCATCGGCGCTGAGCCTCCCGTCTGCGGGGCGGCAGTGGGAGGTCATCGCCGCGTTGATGCAAAAAGCGGCGTTTGGGGACGGGGGAAGGGGGTTCGTGTTGGAAGCTCTGGCGTTCGTCGTCAACAGGGGTCTGGGGCTGCTCGGTCGGTGAGATGCTATTCGTAACCGGTTTTCGGTCGTCGTTTTCTTTAGTTGACTGAGGTTGAATCGCTACATAACTCCGTGAATTTTTTGGGACGACCCCCTCAAAAGAAGCGCAACGGGTCTAGCTACCTCTCAATAAACAAGGGACTGCAAATATTTCGAGAAACGAGAGCCCGATTCGATCGGATACCGGGTCGAAAAAACGTGAAAGCACGTAGAGAACACATCTTTTGGCTCTTTTTTTCGGGTTTCAAAGTGCTCATGTTAAGATATGGCCTCAGCTATATTATCGAAAAAATCGTAAAAACTCATATTTTTGCTATTAATAGATGCGTTTCTGTGTTTTTTTTTTTTCTTGTTTTGTGCTTTTTTCGATATCTTGTTTTTTTGTTTATCTGAAAGTTATTAATGCTAACGACAGTATCAAGACACCTTGGCTGTGAGATCGATAGTTTCGCCGAACTCATATTTGTTGCAAACTGCGTTTTTGTTTGTTTTTACACCAGTTTCTCGTTTTTCTTCTAAAAACCACCTCAGCTGTGCGATTGAAAAAATCGTCGGAGCTTTTGTACCAAACTGCGTTTTTTTTTTTCCTTTGTGGGTGTTGTCTCGGCAGGCACAACGTTTTCGCCGTCCACGCTGCGTTGACGCGATTCGCGAAGGGGGATTTCTTGGACGGAAAGGCCGACTTTGCTTGGGCGCTGCAGGTGAGGGGCTGAACCGGGGGCTGCCTTTCGATGTTTGGATGGTTGGCGGTTTCACACGTGGCAGACAGATCAGATAGATCAGTGTACAGATCACACATACCACCCTGGACGGAAATATAAGGAAAATTTATACATTAATATGGAGACCAACCGGTCCTTATATTGATAGACACCCAGAGAGTGGTATCATTTTCACGGATCTATATCATCTGTATGATAGCATCTGTACAATTTTTCGACGGGATTGGTGAGGAGCTGGGCGACACGCTAAATTGTGTTTATGTTTGGTGGTGGACGGTTTTTTCGCGTCGGACCTGTCATATAGATCGCTGCACAGATCACACAGACCGTTTTCACGGATCTGCATCATCTGTAGAAGTTTTCCTCACGCCTGATTGATCTAAAGGAGGTAAACGGCCCGTACATGCTTCCGTAGTGTAGGGTGATTTGATATCGTACAGGGACTGAATGGACTGGGCGACACGGTTGGGTGGGCAACGTATTTTTTTTTTTTTGTGTGTTTTTGTCGATTGACTTTCGCCGCCGTTGTACTTGTCCTGGGGAAAAGAGGAAGAAACTGAAAGAACCAGAAAAAAGAGCAGCAGAGCTGATAAATAGTAAATCAAGAAAAATGGTACGGAGATTCCTATGCGAGGGAGGGGGGGAAGGGTGTACTCATTTTCATGCATGGCCACAGTCATATGATCATAGACCTTCGCATCCCTCCGATGCCGGGACGGAGCACGTCGGGTTTTTGGGAAGGAAGGGGGGGGGGGTGAGAAGGGAGGAAGAAAACAGGAAGTCGAAGATAGAGCCAGGCGTTTTCCGGAGTCGTTGCACGCACGTTGTAGCGGGTGTTTTGGCTCTGCGCGCTCTCTGCGGTGTCGAATCGCTGTTGCCTGTCACCAATAAGTTAACGTAGAAGCTTAAGCTTTCCCTTGGCAGCCTCCCTCCCTCCCTCCTTATCAATCTCTTGTTCACCCCGATGTCCCGCCCCTAACACTACGACGCGGAGTCAGATACCGTAAAGGGTTTCCATTGACCCCCCCCCCCCCCACCCGGTGCGCTTGGTGCAAGCAATGTCTGCCTGGTCGGTGAAAACCAGACGTGCTCCGTCCCGGCGTTGTAGAGATGCGAGGGTGTATGGTAAATGGCCATACGACTACGGTCATGGCCATGCGTGATAATGAGAGTACGCCCCCCCCGCCTCCCCCCCCAACCTGGTACCTATTTTCCGTATTGGTCTCCTCCAAACTATCGCTACGCCTCCGCCGCCACCTCCTCCATCACCGCCATCACCATCGCCACCTCCTCCATCACCACCATCACCACGCCCGTCGCACAAAGGCCTGCGCAACGCTGGAGACGATGACCTTCACGCTCCTGCGGGACCTTAACGACCCGCCAAGCCCGCCAGCCCCTCTCAGCGTTCCCGGAGAAGGGGACAGCAAGAACGCCGCGTCGTCAGACCAACTCCCTCCCCCGTCGGGACACACAGAGGCAGCAGCGGCTGGACCAACGCTAAGCCGGTATGATAAACCTGTTGTCACGATACGGGTGGACGGGGTAGGGGGTGGGAGTTGAGGGTTAGGTGGCAATGGGACGTGTCTTCTATCGAGCAGGGCCCTGTAGGCTTGGGTTGGGTTGGGTTGGGTTGGGTTGGGTTGGGCTGGGTTGGGCTGGGTTGGGTTGGGTTGGGTTGGGTTGGGGTGGGGTGGGGTTGCGCTTGCTTGGCTTGGGTTGGGTTTGCTTGAGCTGATCGGAGCGAGCCGAAGCGGTGCTGTTTGTGGGATCGATCGCATGTGCGCTTTTGGGAAAACCTTTTTTTGTTTCAGAAAGTGATGTGCGTCGCGGTCTAATCGACAGCTCTATGTTGTTGCTGTCGCTGTGGCCGTATGCCTATGCGCGTGTTTTGCATCGTTGACGATTGGTCTGTATCACCGGTGCACTAGGATTGGGCGAGGAATCGCCGAGACGATATGTCACGTTTTTCGAGCGTCCTGGCTGTTGCGCTTCTCCTTGCTGCCCCCCCCCCCCCCCCCGTCCCCCCCTTGCCCCCCTCTCCCCCGCCCCACCCCGGTCTCCGTCATTACAACCCCCGAATCCAACCCTCTTCTGTGTTTTACGTTTACACCCATTCCGCCCTTTCTTTCTTGTTTTTATGCGTTGTACTGGAAAAGGGGCGTAAAAAAATATGCTCAACTAACGAAGACCGAAAAAAGCGTCCAATTATCCCGAAAGTATTGCGAGCACGATGTATGTAAGTAAGTAAGCCTAGGTAGAGTCTGTCGAGCTACAGCAGCGTAGAGAAACCATTGCATGGCGCTCTTAACCTGCCAGCATTATCGCACCGTTCAACCCTCTCGAGGGACTTCAGAGAGAGAGGGACTTGACGATAGCATTTTTGACGATTTGCCGCGACGGCCGCTGCTGCGGGATTTGGGGGATGATATTCTACAACATGGTGTCTGTCCGAGTTACAATGGTTGAATACAAGGAGTCGTGCGGCACGGGCTCAACGTGACCCCTGCACGCCCCTTCTGCTGGGCCGCTCACGCTATATACTCGTAGACGGTCGATATGGCACCAAAAGTATCGTTGTATTCCTGCGGGGGACCAATCCGCCAGAGGATTAAAAAATAAATAAAAAAAAACATAGTAAATAGGACCTACGGTACACGCAAAAACCTACATATTTTCCTATTTGTACTAACAAGATCTGGTCCTATTTACTATGGTCCCCCGAAATAGTCGCCGTCTAGGGGGGGGCGTGAGCTCAAAAGCGAGTTAACCCCTTTTTGCGCTCTGAGGGCAAACTGCAGCACCTTATGGGGTACAATCCACTCAAATTTTGACTCGTTTGTCCCGAAACGGGACTTGAGCACTAAAAGGGTTATAAGCCGCACCCGCTTATTTCGGGTAAAAACGACTGTGCGTGGAATTAAAGAGTCGGGAGATAAATTTTTGCAGCGGTAGAGGGGGTTGCTGACCGTCCGTGCTGCTGTTTCGTGTGCGTCGCTTGGGCGCTCATCGAACGTCACACGCGTGCACGTGCGCACTGCACGCACTTGCTCGCACACTCGCAGAGACGAAGCCGAGGGCTTGTGGCTTTCGACCTTGTACACGCTGAGCGTGTTGGCTGGGAGCATCTTCCCGAAGGTGTCCAGGGGAGCCGCTGACGCTCTAGAGCGCTTAGTGCTTGAGGTGGGTGGGTGGGTGGGTGGGTGGATGGGTGGGTCGGCTGAGTCGTGGGGGGGGGGGGGAGGAGGGGCGTACTCATCTATTGCTTGTCTTGTATACCAGGTAGTCGTTTCGACCATTGGCATTGACGTCTCATATAGCTTTGATTTGAAGCTATTACGGAGGACCATAGCAAACAGGACCAAATATTCCTACAGTAGTGAAAATAGGGGAATATGTAGTTTTTTTGTGTGTACCGTAGGTCCTATTTACTTTGGCCCCCCGTAATAGCAATGCTGTGCTCTGCTGCAACCTGCTATGCTCGCTGATGCTGTGCTGGGTTGCTGTAAAGTTGTACCGATAACCTCTTGGAGCAGCTGCAGTAGAGCTACGATCAGTGGGCCAAGAGCTACGTGCCGTAGTTTTCTACTACTGTGTAGTTTTTTACGGCAGGATTTACTGTATGTAGCCGTCTACTGCTGTCTACGTAGTGGAGCCTGTTTGTCTATAGAGCTAGAGCTGGCGCGAGCGAGGGATATCTGATGTAGCTTTATTCTGTGGCTTTCTGCTCTTCAACTTGTCTACGTGCGCAAGGCCTATTGTAGCCAGCTAGCCATCTACTGTTTTAGCCAACTACTGCTCAACCGTACTCTTTCCTATGGATGGCCTGACGCCCATCGCCGCTTGGCTGCCACCTTCCCCCCCCCCCCCCCCTCCCCTATCCTCTCTCATCTTTACCTCTCCCCGTCCGTCTTCCTCGGCAGATGCACGGGATCCGACCCCTGGCGTGGGGTGCCGCTTTCGCCGAAGTTCTCCTGAGACTCCCGGTACCTTTGTTACCGCCTAACTTCAGGCCCGCCGAGGGGGTCGAGGTTCACGGCACTTGGAGCGAGGAGGTGGTCGATCTGTTCACCTGTTTGGCTTTTTTGAGTGCATTATCTGCTTTCGTTTCTACTTACACTACCAACATAGCGTCTTTTTAGTTTTGTGTTTGTTTTGTTTCGTGAGTGTGCTTTAGCTATTTGACTGCGTTTTAGCTATTTATCGGTTGTACATGTATAGCCGTCCATGTGTTTGTTTTTCTGTGCATCTATGTTTTAGCTGCATGTTTATTTTGTCTTCTGCTTCAGCGGTTGAGTTGTTTATCTGTCTGTTTGCCTGGTGTATGTTTATCTACTGTACATGTCTGCACATTTGTAATTTTTTTTATCTCTGGTGTATGTGGTGACCTCTTCTTATCTAGACTCTCTGTCTTTACGTGCCTTGGCTTGGCTTGCCTTGCCCTTCCCTTCCCTTCCCTTCCCTTCCCTTCCCTTCCCTTCCCTTTCCTTACCTTACGTTCCCTTACCCCTTTCTCTCGTGCGAGCAGGTCTGCCTCCGGTGCTGCTCGATCCTCTCCCGCACCTTCCTGCACCACCTGCAGGCACTCTCCAGCCTTGAAGGATTCGACAAGCTGTGGCTGGACACCATCACCCTCCTCACCGTTAACTTCGAAGGCGCTCGTGTTCCGGGGAGGGGGGGGGACAGCCGCGGAAGCGAAGGGCGGGACAGGGGGACGGCTGGGGGTGGGGTGGGAGCGGGGGGGGTCGGGGGAGTGACCGCGGAGAGTTGTCAGCAGATTTTGACGAACATGCTCATGGTGGCGGCTTATGCGGGAGTCCTTGGCCGGCAAGAGGCGGACGACATGGGTGAGAGAGAGGAGAGGGAGGCTGTCGGTGCCTGTATAGTTCCGTCGATGAAGTCTCTGGGAGTGACAAATTTTGTCGATGTGGTCACCCGAAATCAACGCCTAATATATCGGGCGGTGAGCGGCTTACAGGAGGGCGCGCCAGTCCTGCAGAATTTTCTTGGGGATCTTCCTCTTCCGTCTACCCCAAGTCGTGGATGGAAGCACGACGCCTTCGCTCTTCGCTCCTTTAGAACTGTCCCCGTCTGTTAGGAGACAAACTACTCGGAATAAGTGTGGCGTACTTTGGGTAGTATTGTACGGGCTAAATTAAATACCCCCGAAAGCTCTCTGAACCACCCGAAGAAAAATACCGTTGCCTCCCTCCCCCCACCCCCTCGCCCCCCGGCCCACATGCCATTATTTTGAAACTCTTGCAGGCCCCGGCGACGCTTCGGGGGGGGGCGGGTCTCGCGGCGTCGGTGGCGGAGCGCGAGGTGACCCCCAACGGCTGCTGTACCAAACCCGTCAGATCCTCGAGCCCGTATGTCCCGGCTTGCGGCCGCTCTTAGCAGGGCTGGCAGGAACGGTCGATCTACCGACGGAAGCCGTTGCCCCCCCCCCCCTCCCTCCTCCTCCTCCTCACCGCTGCCGCCGTTCCCTATTCCTCACGACGGAGGCAGTGTGGTGGGGGAGGACGGGGTTTGGGCCGGAGCAGGTGCAGAGGCTGGGGTAAACAGTCGCGGCGTTTTTAGGGGGGGGGCATCGCAGGCGATAGGAAGCGCAGACGTTCGAGACGGGGTTTCCACACAGGAGGCCGCCAACAGCGGGGACGCGTCGGGGCTGTCGTCGGGGGGGGGGGGGGCGCTTGCCGGGAGCGAAGGGACCACTCCAGAAGACAATCTCCAGTGGTATGTTCCTTCTGCTCCCATCGCGGCCGACATGGCAGACCCTTCTCAAGAAGGTGGGGGTCGGGGCGGGTGTGGGGGAGCAGCTGGAGGGGGGGGAGGCAGCGTTGGGAGGGGTGGCGATGCTCACGAGATTTTCGACAGACCCGCTGTTAGCTCGGCGCCCCCGCCCCCGCCCGCGCCCGTGCCTGGGCCGTCACTGCATCCGGGCCAACTGCAGATCGTGTAAGCGAAAGCAGGCCGGCCTATTGTTCATGGCGTGGGTTAGTTTCAATCATACAGGTGACGGCAGCGAAACGACAACACTGGACCGGGGGGGGGGGCAGTGTTGCAAGGACGGCGAGGTGGTTTGTGTGTGCTGTACTCGTAAGCTTGTGTTGGGTAGCCCGCTTGCCGCCGTCTTTTGGTCCTTTTGTGGAGAGTACGGTGGCGTCCCCCGCTTGTTGGGTGCCATTTACTTTATATATATTTTTCACTTTTTTCGGGTGTGTTTCGTTCGTTGTTGGCACATAGAGCAGTACCGTACTGCAGTACCGTACCGCCTTCCAGTAAACGATGCGGTGCTGCTGTACGGTGCTGCTGCATGGTTTACGGCATGGCATGGTGTGCAGTACGGTAGGAAATGATATACGGTACTGCTGCACGGTACACGGTACGGTATGGTATGGTATGGTATACAGTACCGTACGGTATGGTCTAAACGTTTGGCGTGGTATCTGTGGATACCTCTGCCAGCGGATACGCTCGGAGAGAGAGGGCGATTTGTGCAAGGCGGCGGCGGCGGCGGCGGCGGCGGCAGCAGCGGTGGCTATACGGTACCGCTATCCGCAATTTGGAGCAGTACGGCGTGTTTTGGCACCCATCTAACGTGATACTTCGCGGCGTGGCTTTGGCGTGCGGCAGATCTGTTGTGGTTTTGTAGCCGTGCGCGACAGTGGTATTGTTTGTGACCAACGCGCGAGCTTCGCGATGGTCGACGTGGCTGGGAAGAAGGTTCAATTCGGTGCTTCGCCGCCGCCGATGTTGTTTTGGAAGCAAGTTTTTTTTTCATCGATGCTTCCACTAGATTCACGAAGTTCCCAACATCAGTGGAGATAAAATCGAAATCCAATCAGCGATAGGGTGTCACAGTTCCATCGTTTGCAGCAGAGAGAAAAGACATCTCGTGCCAGCATTTTCCGATTGGTCTATTTTTTTGGTTGAAATGTTTGATTGGTGTAAATTCCTTGGTCGACGCTTGTCGTCATCCGGGATCGTGACGTCACTTTTCGGAATACTTTAAAAAAAAGTGCAGGGTCATTGTTGCTGCTTGCACCGATGATGCAACAGGGCGCAGACGTTTTCCTTACAGTAGTAGGCCGTCTTGCTACTTGTGCCATACATACCCGCCTGGCGAACGGCGTGATGTTTGCTTTTTTCGATGCTTGCGTTTTTGTTTTGTGTTTTCAATAAAATGCTTCGCGATGCTGTTTATTTTCTTGTTAAGACTTCGAGGTTGTCAAACTCCATCTCGTACAAGCAAGTATGTATGTTGAATGTTGTTGTGTTTTTGATATTGTTGGTGTCTCCGATATACCAGGTAGCTGGTGTCTGGGCGTGGGTCACGCGACTGGGCTCGGCTGCCACGTGGTCTCCCCTTTCCCTGCAAACCACTATTTATAGGGTTATAGGTACCACACGTGATATCGGACGAAAGGTGACAAATCTACAGCAGCAGCAGTTCCACTACCGCCCTGGACGGAAATATAAGGGTCGTTTAGACATGATGGAGAGAAAGCGGTCCTTATATTTACGCCCAGATTGGTATCAATAACTGGAAATTGTCCTCGTATTTTTCGCGGCTGTCAGACTTGACACATCTCAGACGATGGAGATCACAATCGACAACCGCAGCAGTAGTTGACAGGGCCTGTCCACCCGGCAGAAAAATAACACTCGCAAGCAAGGGAGCCATAAAACTGCACGCCATTCTGGCCGGGAGTGTAAGCACGGTTCGGTAAGGGTAAGGGTATGTATACAACCATGGTCCTTATTTTTCCGTAGAAAGTGATTGCTATACTTCGAACATACGTGCTGTATATACCAGGTATATGTAGTTGTGAGAATCTAAGCCCCTTGACACTCTTGCTTCGGGACAAAACAAAACGGAAAACGAGCGAGCAAACGGGCGATCGATGCGTTCGGCTTGGCACTATCCGTCGCAGCCGCCATGACACCTCTTACCCTATACATCCGCACCCGTACGGTATATGGACATGTATGATATCCCATTCGCTCTCGCCATGTTTCACTCTCATTGTAAGGAGTGTCTGGCAGGAGTTCATCAGGACTGATCACGGGTCGGGTCAAGCCTCGCGGGTCGGGTTGTCGTAAGGGTGACCCGACCCAACCCCAAAGTGTGCGAACGTTCTGTGACCCGATCTGACCGACCCTCCCGGCGAGATATATAGAAAAGAAAAAACTTAATCCTGACTCGTGAAGAGCCCTGGAATTAAACGTTCCTTGCGTTCCTTGCATTTGAAATATTATTTCGCGACATACCGAAGGGCTCAACCAAATGCCTACACGCTTTAGGTTTGTCTCCTGTTCCCGGTTTTGTCCAGTAACGAACAGGTGTCTCCCTGGCGGGAAGCGAAACCGAACAAAACAGAATCCGCAGTATGTGACACGCGGCGCTTCCGCCAAAAAAAAAGCAGCCGGGCACAAGGCCTAGCTAGACCCAAGGTCAGGCCTTATCGCGAACGCCACAAGTAAAGGAAACCCGTCCTGTCCTCAAGATAAAAAAAATGAACGCTGTACAGTACGGCACGGTACTGCTTCGCGGTGAGGATACGCAGCCATGATTCTCGGTGCAGTATGGTAATAGGTGCAACAACGCGAACCTAAAAAATGCATCGCCCCCCCGCTCCCCTCCCGGCGAAAAGCCAACGCCTGCTCTATCTAAAACTTTTCTCCACCGTAAAAACGTTCTCCACTCTAATTCCAAGTAGTATATCCCCGACACGTTGGATGCAGTTGTAAAAGGGCTTCGTACGTATGAATACTCAAAAGCCAGGAAGCGACGAAAACAAAACGTGGCGCGGAGAAAACTTTCTTCCTCCTGCGGCCCCCGCGACACCGACACAAAATCGACACCACGCCCCCCCCGGCCCCTCCCGCAAAAAAGAAACATTGCCTGCCCCAAAGCCGCTAAATTTAGTTTTTTCGTCTGCAGTCACACCCCACCCACCCTGGGGATAAATAAAAACGAAAAAGGAAATCGTGGCCCTCATCTTGCGTACGCCCGAATGCGCCGAACATGTACCTGCGCGCCGAGATCGGTAATACGGGCGGGCACGAGGCGAACCCTTTCTCTCGCTTCCGTCTACACCCCCACTTCCAGCGACAGACCTGATTCCAACCTCCCCTTCCAGAACCAGCCCGCTTCAAGGCCGACCTACTCCTAAAACAACTTTCCAGATCGGACATGCTCCAAGGTCGGTCGGTCTACTTGGACACCTGGGGAACGCGTGCGCGGACCTCCGCCAGTAGTGTAGCAGGTTCCATGATGAAAGGGAAGAAGTGCTGCAAGCCAGAGCGGGGCAAGAGGCAAGGGCGGGAGGGGAGGGAGCGGAGGCGGGAGCGGAGGCGGGAGCGGAGGCGGGGGCGGGGGGGGGGGGGGGGGGGGGTACTCATGTTGTGTATGGCGGTAGTCGTATGGTCATAGGCCTTCGCAACCTCCATACAATGACGGGACGGGGCAGGGGGGTAGGGTACTCGATATCATGCATTTCCTTAGTCGTATGACCATAGACCCTCGCATCCCTACGATGCCGAGACGGAGCATGTCGGGTTTTCACCGAACAAGTAGACAAAGCTGGCACCAAGCGCGAAGCGCCACGAGGCGTTTCGCGAGACGCATGAAGGGTGAGCTACATCCCGCTAAGAACTGCTGTGAGGCGGGTCTCGGCACCTTGTGCGTACTTTCTTGCAAACTGATGACGGAGGGAGGGGGAGAGGAACCGGTGCGGTCGGTCGTTGACGTCAGTGGACACATAAACCTCCATTACTAGGTGGGTCTCGTGGTTAAACGTCAAAAACAACTTCCGACCCCGAGCCCAGCTACTTTCGTCAAAGGGAGCGAAACCAAAGGTCAAAAGAGTCGGAAAAAGGAAAAACACGCACTACTTATTAGTATGGGTCTGATACCTGGTACTTCACAAGCAATGCAGTACGATTTTGGGGAATATGTTTAGTGACAGATACGCATTTTGCGTGTTTCTCTTTTACTACACGTATGCTGCATATACTGAACACAGTACTACTAATACAAGACGACATTACAGGCAAGCACAACAACAGTAGGTAGCTCAACCACAACAGTACACAACGCAAACACCCAACCACAGACAGCAGTAAAGCACAGCAATCATGGAACCACAGTAGTAGAGCAACACCAAAAACGGAGCTACAGCAACACAGGGTACGCAACGGCGGAACCACAGCAACACAGGACTGCAGTACGACAACAGTACGCAATCATGGAACCACAGCACGCCAAAACATCATATTACGGGGGACCATAGTAAATAGGACCAAATATTGCTAGAAAAAATAGTGAAATACAAGGCCTTCCTTCGGAGTGGGTATTCCGTCGTTTCTTGTACAAATACAGCTAGTTTGGTTGGCTTTGGGCTATGACGCCAATTGCAGTTTTGGTTGGCTTTGGGCTTTGACGCCAATTGCTGCAGTTATATTGCAATTGGGGTAATAGCCCAAAGCCAAACAAACTAAATGTTATGACGCCAATTGCAGTTATACTGCAATTGGGGCAATACCCAAAGCCAACCAAACTAAATGTATTTGTGTAAGAAACGGTGAAGGATGTAATAATTGCGTTTATTTGTGAATGTAATGTGAAACGTAAGATCGGGTGACGCAAGAGTAAGAATGACATTCGTCTAATAATAAGGATAACATCTTTCATCAGTGCGGGGAGAGAGTGGAGTAGTGCATGGCATGTGGATGATATACAACATACAGGCTGTTGTTTCAAGGAAGGTTCGGGACAGAGGGGAAAGCAGCAGTGCCACAACGGTTATGGAAATGTTGTATAGTTGCTGGGCGGCCGCGATTTCGATTTAGCCAGCATAGGAGTTTGGATGAGACATGGTATGTAAATAGTCTTCCAGGCTGCTGTAGTAACGAGGCGGGAGGCCCAGAATGTGGATCTGTCCGCTGTTGAACCCGTTGGGTATGTGTAGGGAGAAATAATCGTGATTTTGGGAAATGTGGGAACAATTTGCTGCCTCTCATTCGTCCTGGATGGAGACAATCTGCTTGGCGTACTGCTTCGGAATTCCGCGAAGCCCTGGAGCAGGCGAAATGGAAGGGAGTCTTCTTGCGCTTGATGATGATGTCTCCGTCTTTGATGGTGGAGTCCGTCAGGCGGCAGTTGTAGCACTTGCCACCGACTTGGTCGAAGTAAACAGGGTGCGCGGGGCGGGAGTGGCGTGCAGGGAATGGCGGGGGGGGGGGGGGGCAGAGTTCATTCTTTTGTACTGCTCTACAGCGGCACAACAGCAGTAAGTAATCGCTTGCTATACGACGGCAGCAGCAGCAGCAGAAACAGCAAGTACATGCGTGAAACGCAGCAGGAAAACGGCCAAAAAAATTTTTAACGTACCAAAACGACCATTTGGGTGCAAAAACGACCAAGAAAAACAGTAATCCGAGTAAATAAGAACAATCAGTGGATATTGAGCCAGCATTAGCAGTATCAGCAGCAGCAACAGCAGCAGCAACCGCAACGGCTTCGAGCCGTGGTTGCGGCAGCATTAGCAACATTAGCAGCAGCAGAAGCAGCAATGGATCGCCGCAGCGTTGGCAGGAGTAGCGGCATAGCAAAGATATGATAAAAAAGAAGAAACAAAGTATGTACCCTGGTATGCCGCGACCGCAAAAACTACGGAATTTCATCGGCGAAAACAAAAATATGTACACACAAATGACCAGCATGATGTACAACGCAGCAGCAGCACCACAGCAGCGTAGCAGCGATATGGAGAGAACGAAGCCCAAAACGAGAAAAAGCAGTACGTACGCAAAATGCAGCAGCAAAATGACCAAAATATTTTTTCCAGGTACCCAAACGACCATTTAGGTACAAAAACGATCAAGAAAAACAATAATCCGAGTACATGCGAACATCCAGTGAATATTGCGGCAGCATTATTAGCATTAGCAGCATTAGCAGCAGCAGCAGCAGCAGCAACGGATCGCCGCAACGTTGGCTGCAGCAGCATAGCAACGATATGAAAAGAAGGAAGAAAAAAACTATGTACCCTGGTCTGCCGCAATCGCAAAACGTACGGTAATTATTGACGATATACAGAAATATGTACACACACACGAGTGTAGTAATACACACACAAATCACGTCCAGCATGATGTACGGCAACAACGCAGCAACACCACAAAACAAATCGTTGACGATACAGAAATATGTACACACGCACAAGTGTAATAGGCACACAAATCATGTCCAGCATGATGTGTACGGGAACAACGCAGCAGCGCCACAAAACGACAAAACGACCAAGAAACACAATTATCCGAGTACATACGAACATTCAGTGAAATTGCGGCACCACTAGCAGCAGCGGCAGCAGCAGAAGCAGCAACGGATCGCCACAGCGTTGGCAGCAGCAGCAGCAGCATAGCAACGATATGATTAGAAGGAAGAAAAAAAGTATGTACCCCGAGTCCGTCCGAAAAGTATTTTTGGTACCTCACTATAGATAGACCCACCCCCGCATGCTGTACGGCAACAACGCAGCAGCAGCATAGCAACAATACGAAAAGAACCAAGCTAAAATACGAGAAAAAGTAGTTCGTACGCAAAATGCAGGAGCAAAACGACCAAAATATTTTTTTAACGTATAAAATAAAACATTTGGGTACAAAAACGGCCAACAAAAACAATAATCCGCGTTGGCAGCAGCAACACATAGCAACGATATGAAAATAAGGAAGAAGAAAACTATGTACCCTGGTATGCCGCGATCGCAAAACCTACGGAAATTTAGTGACGATACAGAAATATGTACACACACGAGTGCAGCATGATGTACGGCAACAACGCAGCAGCACCATAGCAGCAGCAAGCAGCAGCATAGCAACGATAGGAAAAAAAATCAGGCCAAAAACGAGAAAAAGGAGTACGTACGCAAAATGCAGGAGCAAAACGACAAACATATTTTTCACGTACCAAAAGAACCATTTGGGTACAAAAACGACCAATAAAAACACTAATCCGAGTACATAAGAACATTCAGTGTTCAGTGGATATTGCGGCAGCATTAGCAGCAGAAGCAGCTGCAGCATTAGCAGCAGCAGAAGCTGCAATGAATCGCCGCAGCGTTGGCAGCAGCAGCGTTGGCAGCAGCAGCAGCAGCAGCAGCAGCAGCATAGCAACGATATGAAAATATGGAAGAAAAAAAGCATCATGTACCCTAGTATGCCGCCATCGCGAAACCTACGGAATTTTATTGACGATCCGAAAATATGTACACTTCCAGCATGATGCACGGCAACAACGCAGCAGCACTACAGCAGCAGCAAGTGCACAGCAGCAGCAAGTGCACAGCAGCAGCAAGTGCACAGGAGCAGCAGGTGCACAGCAGCAGCACTCATGGCGTGGCGCTGACAGCAGCAGCAGCAGCAGCAGCAGCAGCAGCCGAAAACGAGCAAAGGGGGTACGTAGGGTCACCAAAACATGTACACACAGAAATCGTGTGCATGCACCGAAAATGCACCACAGTAGCAGCAGCACTCACATCGTTCGGTGCAGCGGTGACGGCGACAGCTGAATCCTCCGTTCCTTCGTTCACGTCCCGCAAACAGTTGTGCATGTGCGCGTTCGCGTGCACTGTGTAAGAGGAGCCGACGCGCAACGCACGAAGGGGAAAGAACGAGCATGGATGAGTCCAAAAAATAATAATAAACGCTTTGAGGTAGGTTTGTATGCAAAAAGGCAATTGAAAACCCAAAAAAACGTACTGGCAACAGACAGCATTCAACAATATAGACCCAAGACACTCACCACTGTCAGCAGTCTCGAGGGAGTACGAGACAGTCCCTTCCTTGATCGGGCGAGCACAGAACTCGCAGTTGGTTGCCCAATACAGGATGATCCCGCCACCATCGCACATGAGATTCTCGCAGGTGGCGAAGGCCACGTTTTTGCCACCAGGCGCGGGGTTCTTGGGCAAGTAAGTGCTGGTCCGTGCACCGGTCGCAAACAACAGTCGGCACCAGGTCGGTCTTTGTCGTTGCCGCTCTCTTGCCAGAGGGCGAGGACCACGCGCCTCTCGACGAGGGGGAGGTGAGCTTAGGGGGCGTGGAGAAGGGAGAGGCGGGGGTTGCAGCACCAGCAGGTTCGCCACCGACAGCAGCAAGCAGCTTGGCCGCCTACAGCTGCATCTAGATGCCGCTCGTCGAAGGCGAGACGCCTCTTGTTCTAGGCGTTGTGCGAAGAGCTGTCTATTCAGTATTGGTTGCAGTTTGCGAAGAAGAAAGAAGAAAGGTTGTTTGGCTGTTTGGCTGTTCGGCCGTTTCAAAGAAGAAGGGCTGTTTGCGAAGAGCTGTCTATCAGTCGGTCTGTCTGCCAAGAGCTAGCAAGTGACAACGACCTCAAAAATCGTAATTATAGTTGTATTTATATCGTTTTTTGTGTGTACCGTAAGTCCTATTTACTATGCCCCCCCGTAATAGCAACAATGTCGTATTACAGTCTGAAATCATGGAACCACAGCATGCACACCACGCAACAACTCAATCACAGCAACACAGTAGTGAACACAATTAAGGCAACCCGGAAAAACGATACGCAAGAACGGAAATACAGTAACGTAACCGTGGTACGTACGACAATAGTTATCGCAGCATCGTAGTACTGTGCACATACACGTTTGCGGCAAGCAACTCACGATCTGTCCCTCGGGCTTGGTCTGCGTCTCCTTGAAGTACATGAGGATGGGCAGTTTCTCGCTGGGGTACACCTCCCAGTTGGTCCAGGTGTCGTACGCCCACCTCGACTCGCCGCCGACGAACGCGTTTTCACCCGAGCTCTCCAGTTCACCGGCGTCGTTGCCGATCTTGACCTCCATGCACTTGTCCAACGAAAAAAAAAAACAAAAACAAAAACAAAAACAAAAACGGGCGCATAAAAACACAGGTTAGATTTGTGGGCGATCGGCTGAAAATCTTGTTTCCAACTATCAATAGTTGCCTTTACGTCGACGGTTGTCGATAGCACGCTTCTTTCACAACCAACTCAAATAAAAAAAAACAGAAAATAAACAGAAACAGCGCAGTGTCAATTATGACGCAATGTGGATTTCCAGTCAATCGTTTCGCAAGGAAGATTTCCAGTCCGTTGGAAATCAATTTCACCACGTTCGCACGAGCATTACCCTGGAAATCGGCGGGGGGGGGAGACCACTTTTCTTCTCGGAACGGGTCGGACTTTTCAAGCGGCGCGACTACTACAGTAGTCAGTAGTCCTCAGGCCAGTCCTTACGCACTTGGATATCCAGTCAGTTGAAAAAGGGTCCCTTCGGCGCACTGGCATGAACTTTTGCTCCGGAAACGAGGAAAATAGCCTTTTTTCTTCTCAGAATGGGTCGGACTTTTCGCCAATACGGTATGTAAGATGTCCACAGTAGCAGAGTTCACCGCTTCTCCGGGGGCGCAGTTGCAGGCGATCTCGACCAGCATATGTCCGATCCATTTGGGTCAAAAATGAATGCGATCCAGAAATATTGCGTGAGGAACAGCGAGCTTAAAAAAAAGTAGGCCGATCAAAACTAGGCGGACAAAAAAAACACCCTGATCGAAGGTACCTGACCTGGTATGGCAAATCGAACATCAGGTAGCTCGAAGATAAAGGTAGGCTGAACATCAGGCAGATCGATTTATTTTCAGAATAAAAGGCGTGTCAAACCGCTTTGAGGGTCTCGAGGCAACCCTCCTCTCGCCTTTCCTTCCCTCTTTATCTGCACACCCATCCAAACAATGTATAAATCCGTCTCCTTCCCTCCCTCCCTCCCTCCCTCCTTCCCTCCCTCCCTCCCCCCCCACCCACTCCTCTCCTCCCTCCCACCCCTCTCCCTCCCGCGTCAGTCCACCTCATCGTCGAACTCGAACGAAACCCTCGTCGCCTGAAACGCTAGCGCCAATCCCACCACGGTCAGTGGAAACCCCGCCCCAACGTTTCCAGCGCCGGACACCGCTAGGCCGACCGCGGCGATCCCTATCGGCAGCTGGAAAGAGGCGGGGATCACGACGGTCGACATCCCCAGAGTGGTGCCACTGCGAGCGGCGCTACGGGTCAGTGTCTTGCCGGCGCATCGGCTGAGGGGCGGCGAGGGGGTGGCGGAGGGGGTGGGCGGGATGGGGGGGGAGGGGGGGTTACTTAGTGCGTGGTATGTTTATTAGCTGAATATATATCAGCCGCATCGTCGGAGAAGCAGATCTGTGAACCAGGTACCTCTGGGACGGCAGGTGGCCGCATTCCGGGAAGCGCACGGCCGATTTCCTAGCTTTGCGGATCTAAGACAACTGCAACGGGCTTGGAAAAACCTACCGAACTGAACAGAGCCCTTACGACGCACCAGGCATCAGGTGGTCGATGCCTAAGCTTGCAAGCCGCGATGTACTCATACCACCTTCTCCCAGAACTGGTACCGTCGTATTTTGATAGCCAAATACGTACACTGAGGTATTTGCATTTCTCATATTTTTCGGATGATACTCAAGATCTGGCTCCCATGCCTATAGGGTTGTGTAGAGTATAGGCTTTGATCTAGCTTCCGCAAAATACTTCAAGTCTGCCTTGGCTTGAACCCCTACCCCTAAACCCTGACCCCGATCGCGTGAGGGGGGGGGTTCTCAAGGTCGAAGATACAATGAGGAGTTAATGAATACCATCAATCATTGTGTCGAAGCTTGGCGATGCAATAAGCAACCAAATAAACACTACTATTACGGGGGGGTCTATAGTTAATAGGACCTACGGTACACACACAAAAAACTACATGTTACCCTATTTTTACTAACAATATTTGGTCCTATTTACTATGCCCCCCGTAATAACGGTCCACACCGGCATAACATGGCATGTAACGCTACACTCGGCCGGCTGCCGTATTTTAGACTTTAGATTTCGTAGACGGCTCGAATCGTACAGCAGTGCACCCATTAGATGCAAGGTAAGAAATACTAGGTACCTCGTACCAATGTGGTGTAGGTATTGTGTTGCGCACCGGGCCACTACCAGGGTAACAGGTGCCTGCCTTGATACATCCTGGCACCTGGTTGTTGTTATTATCACATGAACTCATGGCCAGAATCCAGCCCGTGCCTACATAAAAATGCTGCGGCCCTATTGAAAGCAAGATCTGCAAAACGATTGAAAAACAAAACAACTTCGCCGTGGAAGAGCACAAAGCTTTCCCACCTACGGTATGCATAGCACACGAGACGAAGAAGGCGTACAAACGAAAACTCAATGTGCGAACTGAACGACCACCATCGTCGCGAAAATCCATCCACTTGACTACTGTACGTACGTACAGCGTAGCTGTCTGGAGTGTGGAGTGTGCTGCCTGCACCGTACGAAAAGCACGGTCAGTCGTGAACACAGAGAGGAACAAACACGCCTGCTGTCTGGAGTGCTGTCAGAGTGACGACCCGCGGGACATGCAGTGAAAAAAAGAGAAATCAAAACGAAGAACCACGACAAAACAAATCAACGATCGCCACGTCTTCCCGGACTGCCTGAGAAGGCACAGCAGTAGTGTACCACGTTCCTGGGAACTGCGGGGGGTCACTCCCCATAAAAGGGAACACAACGCAGCCAAACTACCAAAACCAGTGTCGTAGTCACTAGGTACAGCTGCCCTGTAAGACATCCGGAAAAAAATACGATGAATGCTGCTCTCGCGATGGTGTGCGCGCCGGTCGCGGGTCTGCGCGTGCCGTCCTGCTACCGTTCTCCATGGCCACCTCAGCGCCTCAGCCCACTCGATCCGCTCCTTCGCACTTGCTCTCGTTTCCGCTCCCTTCCAGTCGGACCTCCTTCTCCTCCGTTCCAATAACAAAGTGCTCCTAGCAGCTTTTGGGTACTGACCTGAAAATGCTTCTTATCTCGCGCAGGGTGACGTCAATCCACCTCTTCTCCGCTCGTCGACGCTCAGTCTCCCTCCTCTTTCGTCGTCGAATCCAACCTCCTGACGAACCGTCCCCCTCTATGCAAGCCTAAGACCGCGTTGTAGTTTGGCTCGTGGTGTCGCCTGCCTCCGCTCGCAGACATCCCGATTGTGCAAAATGCTGCGCTACCGCTGCCGCCTAAGAAAGACGCGCGAACCGTAAGTGTTCGTGCCTGACGCCCCACGTCCGACCCAACTCTACTGCCACACCTATTATACAGTAGGCCTCGCGGCCGCACGCAGCAGCAACAAGGTATCAATCACTCCTTGAGGGTGAGTCCGGCCTTACACCCGCCAGAAAGACGTATCATACCCCACTCGCTATAAGCCTGACAGGGCATGCCTCGAGGCTGGTATCCCCTGGTGTAAAATATACCCTAGGGTAGTAGAATATCGTACTTTAACAGAAAGTCTGTCGTACGATGTATAGATAGAACTACTGACTGTAAATATAATCTCGTCTGGGCCGGTCGGTGTTAGTCGCTCGGTGGCTACGTGCAGTACTTCTTTTCTATTTAGCTTCCAAGAGGTTGCTTATTACGAAACAAGCACAACGACAGCCGTCGACGTAAATTCAACTGACGGAAGGTTTCGGTTTTTCCGTCGATCGCCCGCAACAAAAAGCGTCACCAGGTTGGTCTCCGGTGGGGATTCACAAAACAAAAACAAAACAGACACACATGCGAATTTTCGACACCAAAATTATGTAAATATACAGGTATGTGACTCGTTTTGGCTCCTTTTCTTCTTGAACGATGATCTAACAGCAGCAGCAGCACCAACAGCACCAGCACCAGCAGTAGTGCGTAGCAGTGGTGGCAGCCGTAGCAAACGAATGTAGACGTGGACCATGTCCTTCGTGCTTTCCCGGTGGCTACGAGTGCGTATGAGTAGCTGGTATGTACGAGGAACGAACGACTGCTGTGTTCTCCCTTCACAGCTTGCGACATCCCCTCAGGATACCAAGCCAACCATAATCCCGAAGAGGAACTTACAGAGTATTAGAGTGTCTGCGCAAAAGAAAGAAGATTACGAATTTTGCTTATCTATTCCCCCGTTACCGACGACTAATCAAATATCCTAATCAAATTTGCATAAAAATGACGAAGTTATGCATTTTTGGATAGCATATTATACTAGAGCCATATTTGTATGATATGAGATTTGACCGCTGCATTCTGTTGGCCGAAAACTCTCCGGACGCTTTGGATTGGCCAAGCTTGCCCAGAGAGTGGCCTCGGACCCTCGGACCGTGTGTCTGCTACCGGCGGAGTTTTGCGAGAAGAATTGCTGCCGCTGATGCTGCATGCCTTTGCTGCCTGCTGCTGCAGCAGCAGATACTATTAGGTAGGTGCTGCTGCTGCTGCTGCTGCTGCTGCTGCTGCAAGTAAGTGCTGTTGTTGCTGGAAACACTGCGGCAATAAGCAAGCACTGCGGTGAGCAGGTGCTGCTGCAAACAAAAGCGCTGCTGCAAGCGAGCGCTGTTGCACACAAGCAAGGTCTGCTGCAAGCAAGCGCTGCTGGAAGCGAGAGAGCTGCCTCAAGCAAGCGCTGCTGCGAGCAAGCGCTGCTGGAAGCGAGAGAGCTGCCTCAAGCAAGCGCTGCTGCAAGAGCTGTCGCAGGCGCTGCTGGTGCTGCGAGCACGCGCACCCTTGCCGCCACGCCCCTGATCTTCGACCCCTTTTCGGCCAGAGAGGACGACGAAGAAGGAGGGCGATCTTCTCGTTGTGGCGGCGTTGTTTGCACAGCGAGTGTCGAGGAGCGCAAGATAGATCGCACTTCTGCCTGTTAGTGCTTGCTGCTGCTTACTGCTCCTGCAGCTGCTGCTGCTGCTGCTGCTGCTGCAGGTGGGTACTGCTGCTGCTTGCACGACTTCTTGTGTTCGGCTCGTTTGGTACAAAAAAAGTGCTGCCGCTGCCGCAAGTGTTTTTTTTTCAAACATAAGAATCCAATATTTAGCTGTTTTTCGTCTACGATTATGCGCATGCCTAAAGGCGTTCGATTATGATTACCTTTCCGACGGAAATCCTTGATAAACAAAAATATTATGCGCAGACACTCTATTGTATTAATAGTAATATGTACAAACGCGTACTCGCACGAGGTACACACGGAAGCTTCGAGATAGCAGTGAGATCTCAAGCGCGGAATGGGGAGTGCGAGATAATGGATAATGCTACTGGCTACGTACAGCAGCAGTACCTATCGTGGTCAAGCAAGTGTCAAATGTCATACGATACATGCCAGGTATGCATGAGAAAGAGATCTGCTGAAGGCGGCGGAATGCAACCACATGCTAAAAAGGAAAAGAAAAAGCTTTTTGAGCTTTGTGAGGGATACACAGATCGACAGCAAAAAGCGTGCGTGCAATATTGTCATGCGGCAGCAGAGCTGAAAACGTTAACCGCCCCCCCACGCCCCTGGCACCCGGCGCCGTGATTCGTCGCACACCATGAGCTCGTCGATGCACGGGTTCGATCGAGGTTGTCCGAAAACAGTAAACTGCTGTTGTCTTTGACTTGACTTGTACATAAGAAATGATGGCATGTGTCGATGTATCATCACACCTGTGACGTGGGTGCGCAAACGCCGCGTTTGATACGATTCCGGGAGAACCTGCTTGCCGCACGATGGCACAGCCTCCACTGGATACAAAGGACTGCACATGCGTGGCAAGAACGCCGAGCACCCACAAGGTGGCGAGAGTAACCTTCATGATTAGCTGGTGTGCGCCGTGTGCGAGTTGGAGTGTTGGCCGGCGGATGATCAGCCCATGTATATTCGGCTTTCCAGTTCATGTAGAACTCCTTTTCGGCCACACGCTTGCTTTTCAAGCGCCTCCGACAAATAAGGACATAATGTCATTGGCCGCCAAGCTTATATAGTTCACTGAGCCGCTCCCAAACCCTGGAAGAAGCAAGCCAGAACCAGAGAAAGGACGCGCCCGTCATGTCAGAGTGAGTTGGTGCTAGGATAAGATTGGTATTTCGTGCTCTAGCCGTACACCAAGTGACCACCTGGGCCTTGGTTTAGGTGGTCGGTTTCAAACTTGTAGACCCACAACTCTGAACAAACGTACCAGGTATGATAAGAGCACTCGTATGCTACTGCTAAGCGATGCACGGGTAGGCCTGCTTGCCCCTGGGTCTGTGTGCCTGTTTGTTTACCTGTGCGTAGGTCTGCCTCTCTGTCAGGTTGTCTCTCGTCGCACCCCAGATCCGTCGATTGGCTGCTGTCGGCAGCCACTGCTGTTCCGGGCACTGGCCTTTTGGCTTCCTGTGCTCTTACAATACGTTCCCCGAGATGAACGTGTTCTTGTTTAGGCGCTACTGCTGCCGTAGTGTAAGTACGTACAGCAGCAGTACGATTATACTCGTACCTGGTTGTAGTCGGGGAGACCCAGAGCTACCACGCCCGGGTATGCCTGTGTATTCTGTTGTCGTTATGACCAGGTTGTGACGCACGGCGATTCCAGCGTGTAAGCGTAGCCATGGTATCGGGTATCATTCATACTGCTGGCGCTTTGTCGTTTGCTGAAAAAGTGAAATATACATGGCGGAACAAGAAATACCACAACTACTGCTGTAGTACTGCAGTCAGTGCTGTACGTACGTAGAGACACGTACGTACGTGAAGACCTCTTGGTACAGCAGCAGCATCTCTCCATGTACCAGAGACCACAGCAGGTGTCATACTGCTGCTGTACGTAGATACCGATGGCTACGTATTAATTGTACCCCGGCAAGCAACCCCCAAACCGCGGTGTGTGTGATCCCCGATTGATTGCGTTGTTAGTGCTCCTGCTGCTGTTTTACAAAGCTGTGGGATGGCAGTAGTACTAATATTAATAGCAACCAGGTATTCTTCTACGAGCATTACTCTGTTGTCTGATGTGTAGCGTTCGTTTTCCCGACGGTGGGAATCACGGTGTTTTGGTTCTGCCAACTGCTGCTGCACCCATGGTCGTCTGATTCGTAGCCCGGCAAGCAACCCCGAACCTCCATGCGTGTGAGTTGCGTTGCTGCGGCTGCTCCTGCTGCTCTTGCTGCTGCTCATGCTGTTGCTGCTGCTGCTGCTGCTGCTCATGCTGTTGCTGCTGCTGCTGCTGCTCATGCTGTTGCTGCTGCTGCTGCTGCTGCTGCTCATGCTGTTGCTGGTGCTGCTGCTGCTGTTGTATGCTTACGTACTACTGCTGTACTGCTGTGTGTGTTCATTATCCCAGTGGCGAGAGTCGCGATATTCCCAGGAGACCGTCGGGACAGATAAAGCCGTGCATTTCTGGCGTAAAAGTAGGGGCTTACGTACGTACGTACCTGGTACGAGTATGTACCCAATAGTACAAGGTAGCCAGTTTTGAGATCGACGTTGCGAGTACATATCGGGTTTGCCATGCGATGATGTACTACCGCGTGTCCCTCATACGCAACCGATTGCATACAGGGTGGGCGTCCGGTGTTGGGAAGCGTCAATTTCGGTGTCCGGGCTCGATGTCTTATTTTTTTCCCGACCTTGATCTAACTCTTTCGTATAGGATTTGGAGTTGGTCCCACTGTTGACCTGCGTTTCTTGACCAAATTTTCTTCTTGTTCGTGCCGATCTGAGCCTATTTTTCTCAACATAATGTTTCTTGACTGCGGGCGCCGACTCTACACCTTGCATGATGACAGCCAGGTACATGTTTGTATGTGTGGTTGACTTGAAATCCCCAAAGGTGTCGCAAGTTGAAAAGGGAGAGAACACACAGGCGCTCCTCCTGCTGTACCTGGTAGGTTCGCTGCTGCTCTCGTTGCACCGCTGCGTTGGACTGTCTCGCTGTACTGCGCGGGTGCTTTTGAAAGTCAGAGGATTTTGGGGGTTGGAATCGTGCAGACTGTGCTCAGGATGGCACACACGCACACGGACACACACCTACAAACGCCGTTCGTGGCTGTGACAAAATGAAGACCCTTGAAGTGCGGCTGCTTGTACCATGGCTGCCACAACGCAACTAACTTGGCGGATGGTTTGATACAGGCAGACAGCAGCAGCAGCAGACAGTACAGCAACAAAACAAGAAGCTGAAATTGCACCGCTCTTTTGTGTTTCTACTGCAGTTCCTGCTGCTTGCTGTAGGATCCTAGGTCCTACATAGGGTCCTGCTGTCCTGCTGTAAGTCCTAGAATGGCACACACGCACACAAAACAGATGTACCGTTTTTGGCTGTCACAAAGAGAAAGGCTTGAAGCGTAGCTGCTACTGTACCGTGGCTGCATCAGAGTATACAGCTTTTTGATGTGGTACTTGTGTGCTCCGAGTATACACGTAGCAGATACAGCAGCAGAACGGAATTAAATTAATGACATTTTGGGGTTTTCTATGGCCCTGGTCGGCTCGGCGAGTGGGAACGTCATCCATTAAAGAAGAGCCAACTGGGTCGACTTTAGACGCCCAGAGCACGCGCCACGAAGCTCGGCCGGGCCCCAAAAGTGCGCCGTGGTGTACGGGCGGGGCTCCTGCGTGCCCCATAACCGGAAGCGTGTGAGGCAGGACCCGCGGCCGACGGAGATCATTCATACGTGCGAAAAAAAGTGCTTTTGATACTTGTACATAACATACAGAAATAAGAAAGCCCGTGGGAGCCAAAAATACTGTACGTATGTACTTTATGAACAATGAACAAGGTAGGCGTAGGGTGTGTCGTATTGTAGCAGTCCATGGCTCCTTTCGTTACCTCCTGCCGTATTGGCACCGACCTACTCCACCTACAGCAGTATTGCTGTTGCTGTAACCTTCTCTGATTACAAACCCTCGTACAGCTCTATTCCTCGAGTCCTAGGCCGCACCTATTAATAGGCTCCCATCCCCACAGCGTGTGTGTGGGTCCGTTGCTGTTGATATACTGCTGTGCTCGTTGACATGGATACGCGGAGCGTGAAAAGTAGACCCGAAGCTCTCCTCGTCCGTAACGGGTACTCTCGAAGTCGAAGTGATGGCTGTGCTCAAAAACAAGTGCCTTGTGAGCCCGTTCATGGTGGGGTCATAGTGGGACGCGCACCGTAGTACCTACAGTACTAGTAGGTGAAACAGAGAACGCAGCCAATCAAATCAAACCAAATGCAACATTACACGCATACACTTACTACGTATGCCACGATGATACACACGGATGTCGTAATCCTTGCCCTGCAAGTATTGCCTACTCTAATAACACGTAGTTGTTCCCGAATCGTGGCTACACATTATGAGTATTTGTGTATTTTTGCAGATATATGATACCAGGTACAGATTAGTGCTAATCATTGGTAAAAAAAAAATGTATCTACATACAGCCGCGTTTGGGCGTCGCGGAAGCAGGAGAGCCAGCGTGCCCAGCGAACGGCAATTAAAATGGGACGAGCGAACGACGTTATCGATTTTCAACGTCATCGTTGCTTTGCAATGTCATCATTGATTTATAATGTCTTTGTTCTAGGGACCCTGCTGTCAACGAATGCACTGAATGAGATCAACGAAGCAAAGCTGAAAAGACCGCTGTTGAAAAAAAAAAACATTTTATTTTTTTGTCCGCCCATTTTTGCATCCATGCGGCTCTACGTACAGTCGTTTCTCCTTCGATCCGTTCCCGCAATTCTTCGTGGCTCAGATCCGGGATCGCGAAGCGGGGCTTTCCCCCCATCCCCCCCCGCACCCACGGCGATGCACGCCTCCCTTCGCTCGCCGTCTCGCATCAGATTGAACGATGGCCTATTTGTCTAATATGTCCTACCAATTCGTAGGGCTTACGCATGCATAATATATACAGGAGTGCAAAGTCGTCAGAGTCCGAGTCCGAGTCGTCGAGACTCGGTCATTGACTCGCGAGTCCGAGTCCTTATGAAGTGCTGAGTCCCCAGGGTGCCAGAAGTTGAGACTACTTTGTCCTCCCGAGTCCCCAGGATACCAGAAGCTGAACTGACTGAGTACTCGCGAATCTCCAGGGTACCAGAAGCTGAAATGACGGAGTCCTCACAAGTGCCCAGGATACCAGAAGCTGAAATGACCGACTCCTCGCGAGTGCCCAGGGTACCAAAAGCTGAAGCCGAAAGCTGAAACGACATAGTCCTCGCGAGTGCTGAGCCAATTGGTCAAAACTAAAAAGCAAATACGCGTTTTGTGTCTTTTGTGTTCGCCCTTCGAAAAGAAACTGCAAAATATCGTCAGAGTACCAGTACCAGTCATCGAGACACAGTTAATTGACTCACGAGTCCGAATTATTTTGAGGCAGGGAATCCCCAGGGTACCAGAAGCTGAAATGACTGAGTCCTCGCCAGTCCTCGGGGTACTGCAACCTGAAGTGACTGAGTCCTCACGAGTACTTAGGGTAATGAAAGCTGAAACGACTTTGAGTCCTCGCCAGTCCTTACGTAGGGTGCTGAAAGCCGGAGTGACTGGTACTCGGAGATACTGATACTCTAACGACCTTTGCGGCAGCGTGAGTAAACACCTGGTACTCCACGGCATTGAATATCCTTGAATAAGTTGTTTTTGTGTGACGTACCTACCGTAATCTAATACTACGTATCAACAGTAGTATATTTACGGGTCTATACGTACCTGGTATCATGTTTACATAGATATGGTTCCAGGGATATGATAACGAATTCCCCGTATCTCGGCTGTTGAGACTTGGGCGTTGTCTCCTCCCCTCTGCCGAAGCCACCCCTTGACCCTTCTATTAAGACGGCAGTCCCGTTTTGGAGACAAAACACTTGTACTTATACTGCTTTCTCCCCATGACAGAACTGCAGTTCTAAAAGTGGACTTTCCGTATATCCACGATACATGTACGTATAGGCAGGCGTTCTCCTGTAGGCAGGGGAGACCGGTCGGTCGTTTCGGGCGCTTCATGGTCCCTTTTGGCCTTATTCTACTGGGTTTTAGTGTAGAGGGGGGGGTAAGCCGAGGGGTCGAACCGCGGCCCCTTGTGCTCTGCACCAGGTATCGCGCTGTTGACGAAACCCGGCCGACTGCTGCTGTAATATGATACTTCTAGCTACTGCTGTACATAGTTGCAGGTGCGGGATGCACATGCTGCTGTAAATGGTACAATCGCCCCATGTTCTATCCTCGTAACGAAAGGAAGCGGTGATAGCAACGCACTATTACAGCAGTGATATTAGTAATACTTTTGTGTATGTCAGGGCTGGCTGGGGTGGGTGAAATTTATAAACTAATTATTCGCGCTCCTAATACACTTTTACTACGGTAAGAAAATATCAACCTTGAAGGACAATCAGAGCCACATATGGTGGATCATAATGGGGGCATACATAGCTTTGGGATCCATCGGGGTTTCCGATTAGTATGGCCCTGCGTAGTATTGCGGGGGGCCATGGTAAATAGGACTTACGGAACAGACAAAAACCTATACATTTACTTATTTTTACCAACAATATTTGGTCCTATTTACTATGGTCCCCCGGAATATGGTAGAGATTGTATATACCTGGTAATAAATTGAGCAATGTTTTTCCTTTTAGAACACCGAATAGCACTCGTACACTAATGGTGTACCTGGCAGTTGAATATTCTATTCGCACAGCTCCGGCTCCACCGGCATCAATCATCAATCATCAACCATTTATCATTATTCCTCATTTGGTAGACTTCACTTCACTACTGTTCAATCGTCGCGTAGCTCGGTCACTTTTACGGTCCAGCTCAAGGCTCAAGGCTCAAGGTTCAAGCCGCGTCATGAGTACCAGGGTGTTTAGGTATATACCGAGTATATACTACCAAGCACAATACCGGTATATCACCAAGTATGCACCGAACTATACCGGTATAATACAAGCATATCTACCGGTACGTGCCAAGTTTTATGCTGCCGTGCAGCATCAAGCGACAGCAGTATAATACGTGCCTGGCACCGAGTAGACTATCGAGCAGAATGTAACGCAGAATGTCGAGTAGAATGTCGAGTGAAACACGCTGTCGTAGAATACCAAGTAGACAACTGCTGTGCCAACACGCCGAGTGCTTCAAGAGCCTATGCCTGGTTTAACGCACGCACCATGTATGTCCATGTATGTTGTACCTGGTCTTACGCCTTGGTGTATATGATGTACTGCTGTAGGTATGCCACATGCTCGGCATGTCCTTGTTGCAAATTTTCATTTGTGTTTATGCCCGCGTCTTTCGTGCGTCCATCCGTGTTGTCTGTGTTCAGCCCTAAGCAGGAGAGACGCCGAAAGGATGAGGCGGTGCGAGCGACGATCATGCAGAAGCTCATAGAGACTGGCGAGCGCGAGAGGCTGAAGGACTTGGCTTAGGGAGAGACTCATACAGTGCGGCTGGCGGGACGAGCTCAAGGTGCGTTTACTACTGTGTGCTTCTACTGCTGTAACGTCGGATATCGTATCGAATGTAACGTTTCGATATATCGATCCACCCCTACCCGCCTTACGCATCCTTATCTTGAAATTACAACTGCAACTTCAATATATAAGGGAGGTAGAGGTGTGTGAAAATGTTTATTTGACTACATACGGTGCTTGCGCTACGAGTATTAATAGTGTGACTTCACTAAATGTGATTTTTTAGGAGACGATACCGAAGGCTGAATATCGTATCGCATGTAGCGCTTCGATATATCGTATCGAGCGTGTTTTGCCCTCCAGCCCCTGACGTCCCGCGTTTTGTATTTCGTGTATATTATACGTTGATGCAGAACGAAAGGTTTAGACATACTGGTGTGTATCAAATATCGAATCTCGATAACCTCAATAGTTGAACTTTTCGCTCATTGATGTCGTAGGTATCGATATCGATATCGTTAGTTGGTAGTGCGTGCGCGGCGGCGTCCTCCCGTGACACAGACAGCAGTAGCATGATAGGGTCGGTTTTGTGTTTATTCTGTTCGTCTGTTTAGCGTGCTTTTTTCGGGGGTTTTTGAGTTTTGGTCGGTGATGCCATGGACGTTGCTGTTGGCAGTACTGTTGGCCTTGCCTTGCCATTGCTGTTGGTATCGGTGTAACTGTTGGCCTTTCTGTTTTATTTTTCTGTTGACGTTGCTGTTTTGGTGGTACTGTTGCTGTTGACGGTGCTGTTGGTATTACTGTTGGCAGTGCGTCTGGCATTGCTGTTGACAGGCTGTTGACATTGCTGTTAACATTTTTGCCGGCATTTTGATGCCGCCGTGAGAGTTCGATGTTGGTGTTGGTGTCCACCGCTGTTCCGGAGCGCTTGGCTTACAAGCCGGTGTAGCGGGGGTTGCTGGTGTATCTGCACCGCACGTACCATGTACCATACCGCGCGGTGCTTCGGGTCGCCGCGAGCTTTTGTGACAAACGGATTGAACAGTAACGTTGGATGGCGTTGGAAATTGCCGGCGAGTCGATTTGACGATGAACAGTCGCTCGACTTTGTACCTATACTATACCAGGTATGCACGATACACGTTGTTTTGAGCTGTATGATACTGCTGTGATGCATGTATGATACCATACCAGTATACAAAGCACCTGTCATGCATTGTTTGAGCTGCAGCACTGTGCGCTGTTCTACATATGCTTAGTTCGAAGTACACTACTGCTGTGTGCTGCTCAAATATTATGGATTATGCTTTTGTGCTGTACCGTACTGGTGGATGCCGTAATAATGAGTAGTCTGGAGTTACTACTGTCAGGTACTAAAAACCTGCTGCATTTTAACGTAAACTTCACCGGTGTCGGCGTCCCCGGTGGCTTTGTAGGTGGTCCGCGTGCCTGCTAAAATCAATTTCGTGGATTGGAGTTTCACCGAGTGCATACTCGTAAGGACTTTTTCTTGCATAAAAATGATTACCAGGTACGTACTAGCAGAACGCGCGAGAGCGTGAGTTAGCATCATTCGACGAAAATCGACGAGCAGTGGGAATGCTGAACCCTATGCGTGATGAAAAAATGAAGGCACATACCAGGAGGGGAAAGGGATGACACACCTGTCACCACGGCTTGTCTAGAAGAAGACCGCTGAGGGTAAACCCTCCTACGAGTTAAGCTGGACTGTAAAAGTGATGATGAAAAAAAAATATAGATACATGAGTCTTGGACTGTATAATTTTGTGTCGTGTATACTCCGAGTACGTATCAAGTTCTACCTGGTACATATTTTTGTGTGTTAGGCGACGCTGTTACAGGCAGTGGAGAGCGATGCGAAAGTAACAAAAAATGCACCACAGCAGTACGTATAACAACCCAATCCCCTCACGCTTACCCGCAGGAGCACTGCAAGGAGATCATTCGATACTCGTAGGGACTTTTTCTTGCATAAATATTACGTAGCAGAAAGCGAATTAGCGTGAGTTAGCAACGTTCGGCGACAATCGACAAGCAGTGGGAATGCTGAACCCTATGCGTGATAAAAAAAATGAAGTCACATATCCGGGGGGGAAAGGGATGTCACCTGTGACCACGGCTTGTCCAGAAGAAGATCGCTGAAGGTAAAACCTACCACGAGTTAAGGTGGACTGTAAAAGTGATGATGAAAAAATGTCTAAATACATGTGTCTTGGACAGTATAATTGTGGGTCGTGTACACTCCGAGTGCGTATCAAATACTACCTGGTACATATTTTTGTGTGTTAGGCAAAGCTGTTATAGGCAGCGGAGAGCAATGCGAAAGTAAAAAAAATGCACCACAGCAGTACGTACGATAACCCAATCCAATCCCTTCACGCTTACCCGCAGGAGCACTGCAAGGAGATCATTCGAGGCAAGGGATTGGAAAAAATATCAGTGGACGAGCTCGTTGACGAAATCACCCCAAGAGGCAGGGCTACCGTCCGGATGACGTCAAGGCCGAGCTCCTCCAGAGGATTAGGAAGTTCTTGCAATCGACGTGATCGCTTGGAGCCGGGGAGGGGAGGAGGGCTCTGCTGTAGCAATATCAGGCGTTTTTTTTTTTCGCGTTTTGCGACTGGTTCTTGGAAGGTGGCGGGAGGTTGCCGGAGCGCAGGGCCTGCTTGTGTCAGCTGAGGGGAGGGGGCGGGCGGTGGAGAGAGGGCAGGGTGTCTGTTTCGGGATGCTCTGAGTCAATGTCCACGGAAGAAGGTGGCACGCTACCGTGTGCACGTTGCTGGGGGTCCAGGGGATCGACAGCGGCACACGGATCGCTGTATATCGCGCCAGGCTCGGGGTGGGGGGTAGTGGGAGAGTTTTTGTGTGTTTTTCGTGTTTGTTTTTAATGTATGTGTTGCCAAGTGTTTTGGTGAGTGCCGCCGGTTGGCGTGTGAGGGCGGCACCGTCGTGAGTACTGTATGCCGTAACCGTACCGTACCGTACTGTACCGTACCGTACGGAACCGTACCGTTTTTCTGCTTGATCGCTTGCCCTGTTGTCGGGTGTGGAGTGTCTCTGTGTTGTCGATGGTAAAAAAAAAAAAAAAAAAAAAAACGCGCTGTAGTTGAAGAAGGTATCATCGTGTTCGTATAAACCTTTTTTTCACTGCGGCAAATACGAACCCACTCTTACTTGAAGTAGTTTGGGTGCGGTTCTAAGGGGGGTTGTGGAGGTGCGCAGGCGCTGTGGGGGTGATGGCGGCGGTCGTTGGCTTCGCTATTCGTCGTCCACTTCACGCCACTCCCCCTCCACTTTTGACGTGGAAGAGAGGGAGTTCGGGGCGGGGACGGGGGAGGAGGTGGTGGGGGGGGAGAGGGTCGCTGTATTTGAGTTTAGCGTTTTGGGGAGACTAACTATATGGTATGGTAGGGTTTGATTTGGTTCGGGTTGTGTTGGTGAGATCTTTAGAGGGTATTTTCGTGACCGATCACGAGAGGACAGGGAGTTGGCCGATTTTTTTTTTTAGTAGTGGTGCTGACTTTAATCGTTTACTTGGTGTCCGATGAGGGGGGGCTTCCAGCCTCTCAATGGACACAGCCTCTCGCTCGAGTCGTCGCCCATCGCGCACGCAAGACAGGGCGGGCGAAGGCACAGGGCAGAAAAGCAGACGATGCATCATGCTTAGAAATGACGCTGACTTGGATCGGTGGGGGTAAGGGTAGGAGTGGGGGCGGCATTTTTTTTTTGTTTTTGGGCGTATTTTGCCCGAAGTTGCCTGCGATCACATCCGCGTGTGTGTTTGTTGGGTTCGCGAGAGAGGAAACAGTTAAGAGGGGGCAGTCTCGAACTGCACTACACAAAGGAAACATTCGACTTGTCTTGCGTGCACATGGCATGACGCGGTATTCCCCGGTCTACTGAGTGGGTGTCTTCCATAAGAGAAAATTCCTAACGCGTCCGTACAAGTTCAAAATCTCCTTCTTAAGACGGTTTACCGGTGGTTTTTACGCCAACCACTTTTGGCCACTATGCGGGGCTAAGATGCTTTTGAAGCCTAAGCCTCCTAAAACGTACGGTACCAGGTATGAACGTCAAGACGTGTGTGCCCGTCACGACAATCATGCGATCTCGCGACTTGAGAACAGGGAGCATATTTATAGGAGAGGTTTTCTAGAGGGAAAACGGCGGTCGATCGGTTTGCCGCGCACATGAAATCAGGAATCGATGCCGGAGATAAAATAGCTAGGTAAAACGTGAACTACTTTAGTGCAAGCGCTCCTCCAGCTATAATACCATTTGCTCCCGTCAATGTCCAGCTTAATCTTTGGATCCCTCGACGCCTATCCGCAGGAAATAAATCAAAACAAGGGAAAGCTGCAGTAACTTGTACGTCAAGGTAACTCACGTGATTTTTATTGACTTTCTGTTCCCGTTGTGTGAAGAGAGGCCAGTTCCACTTCCATGTCACGTTAGACAGTGCACTACGCACAGCCAGGCGAGGACAGCAAACGCGACAGCTTACACAAAATTGCTCCTTGGAAAAAGCAAGACTATTCGTAAGAATAAGTCCTGCCAGGTACACAGAAATCCTGGCTGAACGCCATGTGTATATATGTCCGGGTTTTGCCCGCCAACAATAGTAATCTAAGAAATTAATGCACTGAATGTAGCGCGTGAGACCCTTCGTCATTGCCGCGTCTCCCCCCCCCCCCACCCCCGCCTCGCTCTCCTTGTCCGACCTCTGCTCTCTCCTCGCGGCACCAGCACGCTGCCGACAACACAAACACCCGTCGAGCCTTCCCGCCGTTAATGTACATACATACCAGAAATACATTGCTATAAATATGATGCTATAGCTTCATGTCTTTCGCCGCAGATTATTGGAGAGAGCGTACAACGCACTGATGAGCGGTCCCAGGCTCTCCCACCAGGGGTCAAAACCGTCGGCCTCAAACCACGCCCTTGCGGCAAAGTCGCCTTCCACTGGGACTCCGCGAAGGACGTCGCGCACCGTTGCCTGCACGTCCGCAGCGAGGCCGTCGAAGGTCTGTCCCGTCGTCCACAGACGCCGATCACGCAGGAGCTGGTTGAGGCTGCGAAGAGGCAAGCGCAGGCGAGGATCCTTGTTCAAAGTCGCCTTAAAGACGTCTGTCACCTGTTGATGTGGTAGGGGACAATAGAGGACACGCGTTCACCAAGCGGCGGAGTTCAAACGAAAAATGGTGGGGGGTTGGGGGTGGGGGTGGGGACACGGTCATGAGATGAATTTCATTATGTGCCCCGGCTCCATGGCTTCCGGAGCGTGCTTACGTTCGCCGCCATTAAACTGTTCGGTACGCTAGATTTTGATTTTGTTTTGCTTCGGCTGCCCTGGAGGCCACCTTGTTGTGTTCCTCCGGGGTGCAGAGTTTTTCACGGTGGCGTATACGATACAAATGGAACGTAGACGCACCGTACCGGAGTGTTCACAGCAGTCTGGGGCTAACTTGGCTGTGTGACAGCGCCACCCACCCAGGCCGCGCGGCCGAGTGTTCGACACGAGAAATAACAAAAAATACTCTGAAAAATACCTGGAAGACCTATATATTTCATGTACTCGTACGAGTACCTGACAGATATTATACAACAATCTGTAACTACACAGGTCACCCCATAGCGTTTGGATTAGGATTAGAGTTCGGGTCGGGTGATCGGCATCTACTGCAGTATAAGAATGCCTGGTATCTCCTGCCGTTATCACTTCTTTCTCCTGAAAAGCCACGCAATGAACAATAAATAGCGTCAACAACAGTAGCGTCTTCAAACAAGTAAAATTCTACCAAGTATCTACGTCGCGAGAGAATTTCCAATACCTCACCCCAACCTTGTATTAAATAGTAACACCTAGGGAACAGCAGGGCAACCCTTGCCCTTCTCTACAATTACAACAATCTGTAACGGTAGTATCAGGAAATTACTACCGTTGTCGTGGTTTCTTCAGCGTGTGGGTTATGCTACTGTAGGGTAATTCACGGGCCCGTCGTGCTCAATAGCGCTGTTTTGTACATCGGTATTCTAGTGACATCAAGAAATCTTGCCTCGTTGCTGAACCGCAGCTCTCCAATCTCGGGAAACACCTCTTTCGATAAGAAAATCTTCTCCAGGTCGCCCATACGGCACTCCTGGGCCATATACATGTCCTTGGAGAGAAGGGGCGGCAGGCGGGGGGGTGGCAGGAGGGGTTTAGCATCCAGCGAGAGGTTTAAGGTTTAACAGAGCAAGTCACGCTCGTGATAGGTGACAGTTGCTGTTGCTGTTGCTGTTGTTGTTGTTCTCACATTAACTCTCATACGAAGGAGTCCGTGGTCACACTCACACAAAGCCTTAAGGTGCTGGAACCCTAGTAGGAGGATCCGAAAAACAAAAAAAAAATAGAAATTCTGCTTCCTAAAAATACACGAGACGCAGAAGGCGCATACGCACACAAGATGAAATCAATGTGCAAACTGACTTGACATGGCCGCGGGTACATCCTCTCAACTACAACATAGAGTTCCCCCCGTGCCCACCACCAACCAACTCGTGGCTGCTGACTACAGCGGTTGCTGTCTGGAGTGCTGCTTGCACCGTACGAAACGCAGTGGGGTGTACCCGCGGCGCTATACAAGGGTGAATTTAGAAGAGCACCTTTGAGCGGTCGTGTTTTGCAGCGGTATCAGTAAAACAGAAGAACGGAGCCAGCAGAAGGCTGCCGACTATTGCATTCGTGGCATCCCTCTCTTGCATCTTCCCCTCTAGGAAACCAAGGTTGCTCAATATTTGGTATGTGAGGTTATTGTCTACAGAGGCGTGAACGAACAACTACTACGTACTGCAGTAACATTGCCGCAGCGCTAGCAGAAGAGCTTGCTTTGAGCGGCGGGTTCATATTGCGAAATGCCGGACGGACTCGGGTGATCGATCCGCTGTGATACCCTAAACTGCACAGACGTTTTTTGGAGTTGGTATCTGCTGAGCTCCTCGTAGCCGATACCGGTACATGGTAACGCCATGCATTTGTATTGACAGGTGCTCACAAAGAAGTTCGTCACGGTTGCCCAGAACGCCTTGCGGGTCGCGTCGTCTTTAGCCTCTACTTTGCTGAGGTGGGCCTTCAGGAAGTTCCCCAGAATCGTCTTCGTCAGGCAATCGGGGGTGTGCTCCCTGTGCTTGAACGCCATCTGAAGGGGTGGGTAGCGGATCGCGACGACGTCGGCAACGGCAAAGCAGGCTGAACGTCGCGGAGTGGCCCACACTTCTATTACTACGCATTTCCCGTTTAAAGCTGACGTGCCGCTGCTGCTGCTTGCAGGTGAGACTATTCCCACGCTTTCACGCACAAAATGTATGTAGTCAAAACGTTCGAAGCTTTGCAGCGTCGACCAAGAGAGTCGTCGCACACGCTACCAATTATTCCAGCCCGTACAGCCGCACACTAAATGACGCGACACCTCGTTGGCACCCACCTTTCCACAGGCGACAGGTAGAAGCGACCCAGTCAGGAGCTGGTGAGCCACGACTCCGAGGGAGTAGACGTCAGACGATGCCTGCATCGGCGCTTGGAGCGGCAAGTTTTCTTCGCCGACGGCCTCGGGCGGCATCCACGGCGGATTTGCGATGTCGACGAAGCTCTTCCCAGCCTCTGTTTCGTTATGGTGGGTAATTGTGAAGGTTTAGTTGTGTCAGGCTTCACCTGGGCTCGAGGGATGCTTCTGTAGTTCGCTTGCTTCCTGCTCAGGGTGCCACAACAGACCTAAACTACCGTACGTACCTGACGCGCGTTTTCTTCTCAACGAGCAGTCTACACACTTGCCTCCGGCCAATCCCAAGTCCGTCAGAACAAACTTGTCATATCCCCGGTCGTGGAGGATGTTGCCCGGCTTGACATCGTTGTGAACGATGCCGTGGTCGTGAAGAAAAGCCAAAGCGTCTCCTACACCGGCGAGATTGCTTCAACGCCGCGGGGGGGGGGGGGGGCGCGGGGGGAGGTGGTGGGGCGGGAGCTGTGAATCGGGGGGGGGGGTACCATCCCGTATCATTTGCATTGCATTACAGGGGAGAGGGGGAGTTGGAAACAAAGGAAGGCGGTTTATCTTGAGAAAATGGACGGGAGGGTTGTGCTGGTAGGGATAAGCTGGAAGGCATATAAGGCACACGCGATGGGAGAAGAGCTCTCAAACGGATGACGTGTGCCGTTATTTTCAAATGTGGGCGTTTCTCACGTCATGAGGTCGGCCTTCGAGATCTTGCCCAGTTCCTCCGCGTTGCTGAGCAAGCCACGAAGGTCGCCCGCCATCTTGATCATCAATATTTGTTGTCTGGTTTCGCTGACGGCGACTGCGGCCATTAGGTTCTCATGGCTGGTCGGGGCGAATCTGGGAACAAGCGTACAAATATTCGATCGACCAACCATGCCAGCGGTGGAGGGGAGTTAGCGCCCCCGCCGGCCTAGCTTCTTACGGGGGATGTTTCCGCTCACGTTTAAGCCAAACACACAACACAAAAACGTGTGTTGGCTTGCGGTCGTGAAAAACAGCGGTTAGTTATGATGCTCAACGCGCTTTTTTAGAAAAATATTAACCCTTCCAAGTTCGCTTCGTCTCCGCGGTCTGAAAACAAACAATTTTACACGTGTACCTGTCAACAAACCCACCCCTTCCTTGATTCTCCGTTTTTCCCCTACTACCAAAAGAACCTTCGGCACATGCATCAGTGTGGGCGCGAAGCGTGTGAGCGGCCGCTCTGTATCGCTACACCCGGCGGTGCAGGGTGAAACCAACCTCCAGCAGACAATCAAGGCACAAATCCACACACAAAAACATAACGTACTGTTGACACCAGATCCGCCAGAGTATACAATGTATTGACACACTCGTCGACGGAAAACTCCAAAGTGCACGAACGGCAGCTGTTTGGGTTTGCTCTGTACAAGAATGCCAGGGTTTGGTGAATATGCGCGTGCTCTTTGCATGTACCTCGTGCGGTTGGCGGCATCTGCAGGGAGATAAATCGGAACAAACGGAGATTATATATGCTGCTCACCTCTGCAGCAGTTTGATCTCGTGAGTTAGGTCACCGGAGACGTCAGCTCCCTGTTGGTGGGGTACGACACAGGATGCAGAGGCGGGATTCGTTTACTGCACACACTTTAACCCTCACAACTACAGTAGCATCCGCGATGAAGGCACGCTGACTATACAGCCAACTCCACTCTACGGTAGTGAACGATAGAAATGACTGCCGACTGACTACCTGAGCATTGCATCGCGATACACCGCCGGACAGACTGACGTGTGGAAAGGGAAATACTTACTCTAGTCGAACCGAGTGTGCTCGACGCTGTGCGCCCGGCGACAGCCTGACCTTTCAGAATTTTCAGCGATTTTTTCTAGTCTCTTCTGGCGGGTAAGGTACTAACGAAGAAACAGCACACCTTTCCCTCATAATAACTAGCTATGATAACTAGCTATTAAGTCATTGAGTGCCCACCGACCTCCTTGGGGCCTTTCACGACGAAACCGTGTCCCCCTGAAAACCGCAAGGCGGCCTCGTGCTTCACCGGGTCCACGATTTGAATGTCGCAAACAACGCCGAACGCCCCGCCACCGACCCATCCCCCAATTTCCACCAAGCTTCCTTCATCTGCCTCCAGAACACCATCTAGAAAGGCAACTCCCGCAGTGTCCAGCTCGGTTCTTGTTCGCCGGCTGTCTGGGCAGTGCGCAGTTGGTGGCGAGAAGGGGTGCCCCTCCTGCCTGTCTTCTTCCTCAACCTCTCCGTTGGCCAAACTCTCCGCGTCCGCGTCGTAGTCTTCATTCTCCTCACCGTCACCACTAGCATTGCCCCTACCCCCGTCCTCCTCCTCAACTTCCACCTCGTCCTCATCCTCCCCATCCTCATCTTCATCTCCATCTTCATCGTCCTCGTATATATATCTCTCGTCGTTTTCCTCCTGCCTCCCCTTCACCTCCTCCACCTCCCCTTCCCCACCTCCCACTTCCCCCTCCCCTTCCCCAAGGTTTGTTCCACAGCTTCCGTCGCCGCCGCCGCCCCCACCGCTTCCCCTTCCCTTGAGCCAGTCCCACCCCCTGCGCCAGCCGCTCCACTTCTCACCCCTGATCCAGCTATAGCCTCCACCCCAGCTGCCACCTCCCGCACCCGCAAGCCAGTCCCTACCCCTACCCCAGTCCCAGATGCCGGCCGCCGTACCCTCACCCTTGCTGCGCCTTGCCTTGTTTCCGGGGACGGCGAACACAGTCGGATCGGCGCCGTACCGACGGTCCCTCCAGAGCTAGACGGATGAGTACGGAGGGCGTCCGAAGTCCAAGCATAGCGATCGTTTGGTTCGGTTGTGTCCCGAGGGGGCATTTTCCCCGCGCTGCTATTCGTGTGGGTGTGCTCTTAGCTACCATAGGAGAGCGTGCGAAAATACTGCTCAGGTTTTAGAGTACTGCTCGGCAGGCGTCGCTTCATCTCAGCGGGTAAATACACGTTTTGAAGTATTTTTCTCATGTGCAGTAGACCAGGACCGGGAAAGCAATTGGCTGTTCCTCAAAATCGCTGCTAGTTTCGAAAGACCTCTCCTGTTCTTGCGGAAACCCTCGCTTGGTACAAGCAAACGCACAGGCAAATGCTAGTCTTAGCTTTGAAAAAATGCAGGAACCGAAAGCGAATCCGCAGTTCGCTTTTCTGGCGCACGATCTAGCAAAAAAGACGGTAGAGCAACAGACGACGATGCTTACAAGGTATGTACTACGGGCCGAGAAAACCACGGAACGTCGACACCGAAACTTGTGCAACAAACAAAAGCTGTGTGAAACATGTGCCTTCGCACAATCGGGGTATCCGACAGCACATACCCGTGACAAGTCTCGAGTGTTGGCGGCTCTTGAATCCCTCGACCTTGTCCATTTCCTTCCATGTTGGCGGGACAGGCGCACCTCGCCGTAATCTGGTGCACGATGTGAACATAAAGGGGTGAAGGCGGAAGGAAGGGAGGGGTGGAGAGGGGGTGCTGGAGGGGAGTGTGGTGCCAGCGTGGACATGCCGCCATTTTGGTCAATATTGTTGGAGGTCTTGCTCCAAAATGTTGTTTCATGTTCGCCTCAACCAACCTTGAAATACAAAAAAGTAGCAAAACTTTGGCGACAAGTGGGGAGGTTGGAGATGTCAAGACTAGAATTCGCCGTTTACCACCAAGACATACACCAGATACGCACACCGTGTAGTAGTAGTAGTACATACACCAGAGGGAAGCATGCCCTCGAGCATAAACTTCTAGTCTTTTTTTCGTTGTTTTTCATGCACCTCGGGGTCGGGGAGCTGGGCTTCGTAGTCCTCCTTGGTCTTGTGAAGCTTCTTCTCAACTTCAAACACCTTCAACTCAGCCCTGACCCGTCCTGTTTTCTCGTCTTGGGCAAGATCACTTGAAGCCTCAACTTTCTCCTCCGCGGGGCAGGCCTCCCTGTCCATCCCTAGATGCTCTTCAAACCCCATCACCCGTTCTGCTTTGCTTCTCCTGCGGCGGGGGGGAACAAAGTGGTGCAACGCCCTCCTCCACCTTTGGCTCGGCATCGTAAACCCCGTCTTTTACCTCCCCAATGCCGGCGATGTTGAGCCCGGATCGGTGGGGGGCCATCTGTGGGTCCTCGAGTAGAGCTCGCAGTCGAAGGGCCGTACTACCCCCGCCCGCCACTGCTCCACCGATAGCTGCATCGTGCCGCAGGGTAATGCGAGTGCTGTGCTTCGGGCGGGCAGTCCATTGCTTTACTGCGGCCTCGAGCGCCACGACATCGGCCCGCTTGCAGTCTATAACGACTAGCGGAATCACGGCCGTGATGTTCGGGGTTTCATGACTGAGGTCGCCCAGAGGGCGAAGGAGAGCAGCCACACCGATTTAAATTAAGTACGGGGGGGGGGGGGGGCGGAGCGAGGGGCGCGACGGGAGCAGAAGGAGTACAGTTTCAGCGCGTCGGGTGGTACGATCGCAGTTTTCCAGAGCAGGGCAATGCGCGACTCTCCATGTTTCACTAGACTACAGTATTACTACTTGGGCTGGCCACCAGTCAGTGCGTTCTTTATGATGTGGCTTATCTAAGGTCGACCCTTAGTTTGCTCGGAACGCTCACTACTGTACGATAAAGATGAACCTCCTGCTGCTGTAATTATTGTCCAGAGTACTCTATATCGGCATATCATATATAATGGGATGATAGTATTTATTGTGATAGTCACAGTATTTAAGGTGAAGCCCACGACGCGAAAAACAACTCGCATCACAGCCGCAACCCCGCCGGTCTCCACAGACTGCAAACGATATAGTAGCGTTGGAGGCTGAGGTGAAACGATGGCCGGCCCGCCAGCAGTACAGCACGCCCACTGCTGACCAGCTACTCAAGACGTCTTCCAATCTCGACCCATTGAAGGAGAAGAAAACAAGGCCACTAGGCCATTCGGCGGACGCTGGCGATCCTGTGGTTGTTCGAAGTCAACTGACCATGCAGGATCGCGAGGGCCCGCCGAATGGCCTAATGGCCTTGTTTTTTCGCCCTATGGGCCCAGATAGGAAGCCGTCTCCAGCAGATGGTCAGCAGTGCGCGTGTTATGCTGCTGGCAGGCCGCCCATCGTTTTTCGGCAGTCTCCAGCGACACAGCATCGGCCCGATTGCAGTCTATGACGACCAGCGGGACCGCCGCGGTGGTGTAAGCCCGTTTAACATTGTGGTCGGCGAGATGGCGATGGAGAGAAGCCACACCGACGAGTATTAAGTGGGCAGGGGGTGAGGCGAGGGGCGCGACGAACGGAGAAGGGGGGTGCGGAGTAGTTCCAGCGCATCGGATAATACGATCGCAAAATTCCTGAGCACGGTAACGCGCGACGCTCCATGTTCCACTACACTTATATGCCAGTGGTTTCGCTGAGTTACCAGTCAGCGTGCTAGCTATGATAGTGGTCTGTGCAGCGTCCATCCTTTCTTCGTTTTGCTCAGAACACCCACCTGTGCGATGAAGATGAAGTCTCTGCTGCTCAAATATGTCCAGCGTACTCTATGTAAGGGTTTCAGATATTACGGGGGTACATAGTTAATAGGACCTATGGTATACGTAAAAATCTATACATTTACCTATTTTTACTAACAAAATTTGGTCCCGTTAACTATGGACCCCCGTAATAGTATCCTATTATTTATTGCGATACGGTAACATCATTAAGTTGCAGCCTACGCATAAACTGCCTTGCATCGCGGCCGCGATCCCACTGATCTTCACAGACTACAAGCGGGCCGATGTTGTGGCGCCGGGGCCGTGGTGACGCGATGGGCCACCCGCCAGCAGAGCACCACGCGCACTGCCGACCAGCCACTGACGACGGCTTCCGATCTCGACCCATCGAGCGAGAGAAACAAGGCCATTCTGCGAGCGCTCTCTATCCTGCGGCTGCTCGTAGTCGATTGACTATGAGCAGCCGCAGGATAGCTAGCGCCCGTCGAATGGCTTTGCTCGTCTCACTCAATGGGCCGAGAGCTTCCGATCTCGACCCATCGAGCAAGAGAAACAAGGCCATTCAGAGAGCGTTATCTATCCTGCGGCTGCTCATAGTCGAATGACTATGGGCAGCCGCAGGACAGCTAGCGCCCGTCGAACGGCTTTGTTCGTCTCACTCAACAGGCCGAGATCGGAAGCCGTCCGCAGCAGCTGACCAGTAGTGCGCGTGCCATGCTGCTGGCAGGTCTACTATCACCGCACCGCCGCCTCCAGAGCCACGTCATCTGCCCGCTTGCAGTCTATGGCGATCAGGGGGATCACGGCTGCGATCTAAGGTTTTTTATGCGTCGGCTGCACCTTAATGCTGTGACCTTATGACAATACATAGCGGTATACTATTACATATGGGATCCCTAAATAGAATACGATGGACATACACGACATCAGAGGCTTCATCTTCATCGTACCGTGAGCTATTGCACGAACCACTGTTATAATAAATATCATACAGAGGACGCTACGATTGATATTCCGGGGGTCCATAGTTAATAGGACCTATGGTATACATAAAAACCTATATATTTACCTATTTTTACTAACAATATTTGGTCCTATTAACTATGGACCCCCGTAATAGTATAGTCTAGTGAAACACGAAGCTTCGTGCATTGCCCTGCTCTAGAATACTGCGATCGAGCCACCCGATGCGCTGAAACTGTTCTCCTTGCCCTCTTTCTGCTCCCGACTCCTCGCCCCTCCCCCTCCCTACTTAATTGTCAAGGGTGTGGCTGTTCTCCTTTGCCATCTCGGCGACTATAGTGATGGAAAGCCTCACATCACAGCCGTGATTCCGTTAGTCGTTATGGACTGCAAGCATGTCGAGGTCGTGGTGCTGGGTGCCGCGGTGAAGCGATACGCGGCCCACCATCAACACCGCACGCTCACTGCTGGTCAGCTGCTGAAGACGGTTTCCGACCTGGATTCATCGAGAGATAAAAGCAAGGCAGTTTGGCGGGCGCTGGCGATCCACAGTCGACGGCTTCCGACCTGGATTCATCGAGAGATAAAAGCAAAGCAGTTTGGAGGGCGCTGGCGATCCTGCAGCTGCTCTGCTCAAGGTCGACTGTGAGCAGCCGCGGGATCGTGAGCGCCCGCCAAACGGCCTTGCTTTTCTCGCTCGATGGGTCCAGATCGGAAGGACTACGAGCAACCGCAGGATCGCCAGCGCCCTCCAAACCGCCTTGCTTTTCTCGCTCGATGGGTTCAGATCGGAAGCTGTCTGCAGCAGTTAACCAGCATATAGCGTGCTGTGCTGCTAGCGGACCGCCCATCGCTTCACCGCGGCACCCAGCGCCACCACACCGATCCGCTCGCGGTTTATGGAGACCAGCAGAAATCGCGACTGTGATATGAGGCTTTTCATCACCGTGGTCGACATGATGGTGAAGGAGAGCAGGCACACCGATGTGTATCAAGTAGGGAGGGGATGGAGCGAGGGGTGCTTCGGGGGCAAAGACAGGGCAAGGAGTATAGTTTCAGCGCATCCGGTGGCACGATCGCAGTGTTCCAGAGCAGGGTAATGCGCGACGCTCCATGGATTCTCTCCATACCGCCGCCGTAATATATATCAGGTATAGGGTTATCATACGGCACATAATAGTATAATACTATCTATTGTGATACGGTAACAGTATTGTGGTGAAGACCAAACGCAAAAAAAAAACATCACAGCCGTGATCCTAGTGGTGTTCATAGACCAAAAGCCAGTCGATGTCGTAGGGCTAGAGGTCGAGGCGAAGCGATAGGCGGCCCCTCAGCAGCGCATCACGCGCACTTCTGACCAGCTGCTAAAGATGGCTTCCCATCTTGACGCAGTGAGCAAAAAATAACAAGGCAATTCGGCGGGCGCAAGCGATCCTGCGGCTGCTCATACTCGGTTTCCGGTTTTCGGCTATTCGCCTTTTTTCTGTCGATTTTAACCGGTTAATCGGAAACCGGTCACACCGGGTTTTAAGTGGTAAAGCACCCATAACATTGTAAACAAGGTTGGTTATTTATTTAGTGGCGTGGCGAACTCACATGTGCGTGTTTGGTTCCGTTCGCAAATACTGCGTCTCTTTGAGATAGATTGCCACGCGAATTGGTGTTGACCAGCTGGAAAATGAACATATACTCCTGTATACTAAAGCACAACGTCGAAGTTAGTGATGGAAATCAACAAAAAATCATGATTAATTATGCTTTCTAGCCATGATTACCGTATACCACGGATGATAGCACCCCCCCCTTGATCAACACGCCTCCCTACGAAAGCACACCCTGGGGTAACTTTTTTTTCAGTTTTTTCGACCGTCACTTGAATCACCGGGTGTACGTTGAATACCACACCCCCTTCGGACGTACGCCTGAAAACATATCAAACTCCTCCAAACAATCGCACCCGGTGGACTCCATTCACCCACAACACGCACGCACTTGTATGGACACCGTTATCAGCCTGAATCAGAGTTGATTATGGTTTCCATACTTTCGCTGTTTACCGGTAACCGCTATATATGGGCACGGTACGGTAGTTTAGTGGCCAATCACGGAATTCGTCGTCACAAAAACAACGTGCACTGCTGCGGCACCGGCACTATCGGTAACGATATTTTGTGTGCTTGCGGTGACCCACTGCAGAAAGAAAGGTTTCATGCCAACTTGTCAGCAGTTAGTTTTCAGTGGGACTAAGCCTCTGAGGAGCGACCCTCAGGAGTTTCATGATCGAATGTGGTGCTGGTACCGGTAACCTATCTCCAAGATCGCAGAAAGCCGGGGTTTCTTGCTGTCGTCCTTGGGTTAACGGTATAGCCTTGGCCCCTACTATCATCGGCATTGTGTAGGAACGGGGAAAAAAAAAACTGGCCTCAGACCGAAAACCCTCAAGCGTGAGCACACCGCTTGTTAATACGCCCCCTCAATAGTACACCCCCTGTAACACCCCCCTTGTAATCCCCCCCCTCTCCCCCCATATATTATATATGGGTTGGGTTGGCGTCGGTTGGCAACGACACTGTAAAACATGCCGCTCACTACGTGAACTAGACAACCAGGGTTTTTTTTTTTTTTTTTTTTTTGGCGGTCACCCACAGCTGGTCGTCGAGTTAGATCATTTGTGCGAGGTAAAGAACCTTTACTCTGCACAAGGGAAGTGATCGTATCACGTAGTGTTCAAGGTAAGGCACCCAAGAGGCAGTTACATAGTGCTCCCATTGCTGTCTCTGGAAGTGGCTACACCGGAAGTTAAACTAACTCATTGAGGCCGTCATCCATATGCAAGCCCGCCTCACAAGCGGTTCTTAGTAGGATGCATCTCACCCTTCATGCGACTCGCCAGACACCTCACGGCGCTTCGCGCTTGGTGCAAGCAATGTCTGCCTGGTCGGTGAAAACCCGACCTGCTCCGTCCCGGCATTGTAGGGATGCGAGGGTCTATGGTCATACGACTACGGCCATGCATGAGATCGAGTACATCTCTCCTATCGAGTGCACCCCCCCCCCGGCGCTTCGCGCTTGGTGCAAACAATGTCTGCCTGGTCGGTGAAAACCCCACATGCTCCGTCCCGGCATTGTAGGGATACGAGGGTCTATGGTCACACGACTACGGCCATGCATGAGATCGAGTACATCTCTCCTATCGAGTACACCCCCCCCCGGCGCTTCGCGCTTGGTGCAAACAATGTCTGCCTGGTCGGTGAAAACCCGACATGCTCCGTCCCGGCATTGTAGGGATGCGAGGGTCTATGGTCATACGACTACGACCATGCATGAGATCGAGTACATCTCTCCTATCGAGTACCCCCCCCCCCCCCCCCCCGCAGGGTCCTGTAGCCTACCGGGGTCTGTTCACACTCCACAGCAATCAGAGATACCGCTAGCATACACCCTCGATGTCACCCCCCAGTGACATCTGGCCGAGTCTGTTCGTATTCGTGAGCAACAGACGTCCCGTTATCGCCTCCCCCCCCTTTATCACACCTAATCGTAAACACACACCCCAGCTGCGGAACTCCCGTGCATGTTGGTTATCACCGGGGGCGTGCTAGATACCACCCCTCCCCATAAAGGCACCCTCGGTAACGATGTTTTCAAAGGTCGAAAGTTAACACCGGGGCGTGCTTTCATCCGTGTTATAGGATACTTCCCACTACGGTACAATCACGTCAACAGGGCCTTGATATCATATTATTTTAGCTGTATGGATTTTAGTATTGTATACTTGACGCCATACAAAAAAGTGCACAGGCTTTAGAATGCCTACTAAATAGTCTATGCGACCAAAGAGTGTATGAATTCCATTAATAGTTGTACAAATACACCAGGCATCTATTAATAGCGAGTTTCAGTACAACCACACCAAAATGACTTGAAACATATGCATTTAGGTTTCAGTATGCCTTGCTGTACGCCATACAAGCTAAATATTCAAGTAATATGATTAATCAACCAAAAAAGGCCCAACGTAATCAATAATCAAACCATTCCCTTAGTATTGGTTTATTTCTAACACTGTTGACATCAACATTTAGACTGCATCAAATCCACCACAACCAGAGACGGGCATACCCCATGCTCTCGAAGCTCCACATACAAATCACCGTCACGGCTACCATCGTGCGACGAGCACAAGCAACAGTCGCCCTGCTTGTCTCTACACGTGACATATGACACGAGTATTGTGTTGAGGGGTAGGAGTGCGATCCAACGTCGATTAGGGTCGATCTTAGATCGACCCTTACTGTATTCCCCACAATCGATGCGGGGTCTACTTACTTTAAGGGTGACATGTAATAGACTGAAAATCATACCTGGTACACATATAAATCCTGTTAGTGGGCATAATCACCGACGTTGGATCAACCTACTTTCATGCTGTCACTTTTAGTATTAATACGTAGTCACGTTTATTATTCTATATTTTATACGGTATTCACTGCTGCAACCAAATTTTTAGTGTAAAAAAATCCAACCAGTTTTGCGGTTAACCGGTTGCAACCGGTGTTTTTATCCGATTTAACCGGATACCCGGTTACCCGGACCTCAAGAGCAGGCTGTTTTCGTATCGAAAAACCGAGAAAGCACGCACGCCTGCCGGCTTCTCTAAGAAGCGTGGTTGACAGTTTTTTTTTTATCCGGTGCCTATCTCCAGCCCTGACACGGCCACATCAAGGCCACGCTGGCACCCAAGCACCCCCCGGTCCCCGGGTTTCTGATCAGTCTAATGTCTAAGTGCTTCGTCGAAACAGAAGAAAATACATCGCGATTTTAACACGATGCGTTCAGAACTTGGGCTGGTTCGTGCCTAGCAGAGAGCGGCCGTGACCCAAGACAAGTTCATCACAGCAGCAGCTTCTTTCTCTCTCGAGATCGCCCTTCCGCAAGTTCTCAACGGAGGCCTACACCTCGACTAAGAGGTGTTGCAGTGGTCGAAATCAGCCAGAATTTGGGGCACACAAAATGAGAAAAAACAACAACTCCCAGCTGAACGTTTGCACTTCATTTGCCGACAGCTACAGCCCCTCACAGGAAACTGCAGCCCGCGGAACTGAGGGATGTTCTTGGTGGGGTGTGTGAGGGTGTCGGGTGCGCCAGACAGCAGCGTAGGCAGTCAGAAACGACTCACGAGGTGTTTTCGTGTGCTCGAAGTTGCGAGCCAGTAGATACAACAAAAAACTCTCGAAATCGCCCAAAACGTTTCATTTCATGCGCGGGAGCATATTACGGGGAACCAAGTAAATAGGATCACAAATTGTTACAGTAGTAAAAATAGGTAATTGTATAGATTTTCGTGTATACCGTAGGTCCTATTTACTATGGTCCCCCGTAATAATACAATGGCTACATCAGGGAGACGAAGAGATGGCGTTCACTAAAAGATTGCTCTCCAGGCGGATGATACCTGTATCTCATCTCGGGTCGTCGCCGAAGATGCTGTGGAAAGCTAAACTACGTTCCCATGATAGGCTACTGGGCCCAAAAAAGGTTTTTACAAAAAGAAAAAACAACTCTGGATTATTATTTATTAGCATCAATTATTCTGAAACTTCGAAACACGGATCGTTCTTGCGAAGCCCATACTCTATTTCCAAGTTGTATGCATATGTTGCCGAAACGCCTCTACGCGCGCCTACTTGATGAAGCATTCCTGAGTGAACCAGCCAGCGTCCCCTTCAGGTGCAGCATGGACAATGTTGATTGTTGAGCATGAAGGCATCGATACTATTGTACTTCGTATCATGTTAAAAAACTTACCTCTTGTGTGGCCCGTTGTCGTTGTCTCTTGATTTCGTCTCATCTTCGAAGCATCCGTATCCCAATCGGGGCGCTGCTCCCACCTGGCCTCTCCCAGCCGACGACCCCTGCAACGAACGGGAGGGGGGAGCAACAGGTTGTTGTGGATCTCAGTACGGTAGCAGATACGACACGAAGAAAAGCAAACCAATGATCCCGGTGACGAGGCACAGAGGACACCACGGACCGGACAGAGCTCTGGCATGCACACCGCGTACAGGAAGTACTACATACAGTATAAATTATTAAGGCGTAATCCGTGGTGCTTGTAAGCACGCCGATTGTGACATGCCCAAGGGGAGAGAAATACCGGTGTGAAGGACTATAGTACGTTCGTACAGTAGCATAGATGGTTCTTCGTTTTGCTTTTTTCAGTGCCTCCGACGCCTAAGCAGTGCATGCTGAACACAGCAGTGGTGGCATCACAATATACTAGCAACAGCAATAGCTGTGGCCGGCGTTTGGTAGAGCGTGCGGAGGATGGGGCTCCATGCATGAACAAAACAGGCAACTGGTGCCGGAATCTTTTAAACGTAACGGTTGAAACGGTTGAAAACAACCCAAACGGTTGACGATATATATATATATATGATTCTATTCACATCATTGCCTATTAATACTAGTGAAAATTTGTGCGTGTTTTTTATCGACTGAGTCATGAATAAATCAACTCGGCTTGGACCAAATAATGAACAATCAAATCAACCCCGAAGAAGTTTTGATGTGTTGATATATACCCAACCCTAGCGAACACGACAGCACTGATGTGTGACGGCAATGCTCCAGTAGCGCCTCCATGTCAAATACAATGGCCACGAGAATACCGTAACAACTGCTATACATGCAGCGCGGTGGGTCCTTTGATTGATGTCCCTGCCTCTGTCATAGGGTTCTGTTTTCCCACCCATTCTGTGCATAGCAGGGGCTTCGACATTGATTGCTACGTGCAAACTGTACCTGCCGACGACGCCATATATGATAGTATGGGGCTGGCCCGAATACTGCTGTAATGCAGGTCGAGCTACACTGCAGTAGACGCGTTCAGTTACTCATAGAATTTGATGTCTTACACTGACGATTTCCACTTTGCTGACTCTCCGAGAGCAAGGTGGTCATACAAATTACTTCATTGGCGCGTTTCATCAGAAACACGCCACCTCAACAACAGAGGGAAAACGGGAATACCATGAATGCCATGACACAGGCCGACCTTGAAGGGGCTGTAGATGCAGATGCATAGCAACCACGAGGGTACAAATCCATCTATTACGGGGGACCATAGTAAATAGGACCAAATATTGTTAGTAAAAATAGGGAAACATATGGGTTTTTATGTGTACCATAGGTCCTATTAACTATGGACCCCCGTCATAGGAAGTTCTGAGAAATGGATCGAAGGTACGGCGCTTCACAATCCACTCTCACACCTCTCTGTAAGTTGCGAGGTGAATGCCGGTTGAACCAAATAAAAAACTGCACCCTATGGAAAGCAGGTTTGTCCCCAAAGGTTCTCGAGGAATCGAAAGACACGCGGCATGCAACGGTGGCAAGGAAAGGGTCGCGAAGATGAGCAACAATAACAACAGCGCGGCATGAATTAGAGTGACGCGATGAGTGCTAGCACGTCTGAACTCCGACATCCCGTAGGCGGTGTACTCATCATCATCATGCGTGGCCGTAGTCGTATGACCATAGACCCTCGCATCTCTACAATGCCGGGACGAAGCACGTCGGGTTTCATCGACCAGGCAGACATTGCTTGCACCAAGCGCGAAGGGAAACGTGAGGTGTTGGGCGAGTCGCGTGAAGGGTGAGCTGCATCCTACTAAGATCCCCTTTAGAGGCGGATTTTCTTGCATATGGATGACAGCATCAACGAATTGAATAAATTTCTGGTGTGGCCACTTCCAGAGACAGCAACGGGTTTACTATGTAACTGCCTCGTGGGTGTCTCACCATCGGGGGGATAAAAACAATTCAAAAAGCGATGTGCGCATGCCGGATGCCAAAAGGGAAAGAGAGGCACAGCAGAAGGCGGGGCACGGTAGTCCAGACCCAAGGATGATGCGCAACGGGTGATCCTTAAATGATCCTTAAAATAAATGGTCTGGCAGAACGGTGCAGAGCGGTAGAAAAAAACACATTCGACGTGAAAATACGGCCCAAGTGGAAAAAAACAGAAGGGCATTCGATAGTCGAGGGAGCCAAACAGGGCCGGAAACGGCCTGCAGCACCCCGAGACGAGGTTGGCGCGGAGGAACCCAAAACTAAAATCCGAAAAATCGGAAGGAGAGGGGGTTCGTGCCGACGCAGAGGCGACGAAGGAAAACACACCAATTACATACGTGAAAAAACAGCCGTACGGTCCTACGCGGGGGAAGAAGCCGGAGGTGTACAGCAAGTATCAAGTATTAAGCTGAAAACCAACAAAAAAAAACGAATACAAAGAGGAAGAGGGAAACCCAAAAAGACGTCACCCCCTAAATGCTCGAAGGGCCTAGGCGGAAGAAACGTTGTGTGGTAAACAGAAAAACAAGGCCTGCTTTGCCTGCCGCTCCTTCGCGAAAATGCTAGGGGGGGGGCAGGGGGGTAGAAAAGCCGGGAAAAAAACACAAAAACTTGTACCTACCTGAAACGTAAAGTCGAAACGTGGTCCCTAATCCTGAACGAAAGGAGGGCAACGTACAAATTGAACCGGGGGAAAAAAAATACTTGTCCGAAAAAAAAAAGTTGTCACAGAGGTCGCGCGTAGCACGCAGAAAAAATGAGAACACAGCTGATGGGTAACCAACCAGAAAGACGCGGCAACCGGAGAAAAGACGGGAGCGAGCGTTGAGGGAAGATATATAATTCATCATTAATAGCACGCTAGGTATCGACATTCAGCAGGCAAGGCCTGAAATAATCGCCAATACGAGGCATTGGGATTATGAAAGGAAAAAAAAAATCGCGATGGCGACGTGGCCTCTGGGCTTGCTCGTGAGATGCCAGAGAAAGAGGGGAACACCAAAAACAAAACAAAAAAAATGGCAGTTAAGGCGACACCCGAGGCAGATGCAGGGGCGGCGGTCGACAAGGAGTTGGTGCAAGCCCTCCCCTCCACAGGTCTATAACCGGGCCTTGGCAGCCGCTGAGCAGTCGGCACGGTCCCTCGAGGCCAGCAAGCGCCGACCCCGGCAGGCAGGGTCCCCTACCCCTCGACGGGAGGCCTCCACGGCCTCCCCCGACCGGGCTTTCGCTTTCCTTTCTCCCCGGCCCCGCGCAGGTCGAGCTAGAGTAGACGTGTTAGTTACTCACAGAGTTTGATGTCTAGTATTGATGAGTCCCATTTTTGCCAATTACCCGGGTACTCGCGAGTGCTACCCGGTATGCTAATATCCGTCACGGGTATGAGTAACAATTCATATTAACCGGGTATGTGGGGCCCGGGTACTACCCGGTTTTAAACGAGTGCCTGGGTGCCCGTGTACCCGTTGATTTACTTGGACATCCCGGAGATGGCAACTTACCATCTCCTGAATCACATCCCCTGGGTACTATTTGGTACGTATGATATTACGGGGGACCATAGTAAATAGGACCTTCGGTAGACACTAAAACCTATATATTTGCCTATTTTTATTAACATTAATTGGTCCTATTTACTATGCCCCCCCGTAACAGAGGGAATCCTTTTCACAGTGAAAATGCTGTCTCCATGCCTCACATCTCACACCACACTAGAGGTGTCACCCTTTGCCAATGGCACCGGTACTCGCGGGCATTATACCCGGCTTGTTAATACGCGTCAAGGGCACGGGTAGCACTTCATACGCGCCGACTATTTGGGCCCCGGGCACTCGGGTACCCAGCTGTTGGACGGGTACCCGGGTTTTTATACAGGAAGTCGTTGTGAAACGGGTACCCGGGTATACCCACCGCCCAAAATGCCCGTAAATACTCGCGAGTACCCGAGCACTGGTATTTTGTTCACCAAGTTGGCGGGTGCCCATTTAAGACGGGTACTCGTCGGGTAACACCTCCAACGTTCACAGGAATATAGCTACGTAGTTACTGCACTCCTAATCTTTGTTTGGATATCGTGTACAAGTATCTGGTGCTGACGCCTGTGATACCAATAACGGCGTGGCTGAGAAGCGAGTATCACTGCTCGTACAGCGCGCACGAGCAGCAAGTTCGCGACAAGCCTGACACAAAAAATGAACTTCAAAATACATTTTCGTCCTCGCCGAAAACTCTCCGATATACCGGCAGAAAACATTCAGATCTCGAGGGCGTGCGGCCGACGAAACGTGCTACCTCTGCTTACCCCGGACGAAAATCTGGCGCGAGAAAACGCCGCGTGCATCGAGCCGGAAGGCAGGGCTTGGATCACCGCTCTCGGCAGCCGAAGAACGTTCGCAGACAGCAGGATTTCCGCTAAACAGCAGTGTACTGCTGCAGCTTTGATTAACGTTACCCCATTGGGACTATTATTAATAGCTCGTTCAGGATCCCACATTTGCCCACGCCTGTTTTAGATCTAGCCGTATATCTGCGGTGCCCGTTTGCACCAGGCAACAATACCGGCACTATAAATAGCGGCAGCCAACCGGCACTAACTACTCCGCACACTACCACACCGGTGAATCCCATCTGTGCCAAGCGATGTCACCGGCACCATAGCGGGCAAGCGGCACCATAGAGGGACCGCTGTTGTGTACTGCTGTACGTACTCGTAGTTTGTTTCTGCTGTACAGCAGCGCGGTTGTGAAGGGTTTTAGGCCGGGGGGAAGTGCCGAAAAAAAACGACGATTATATAGCATCGGTCACACGAAGCACCGCCCGGGCTGCTGGGTGGGGTATAGGGGATGCGTCTGAGGTGCAACGCAAGGACACCTCAGACAGGCACGCCGCGTCATACTACTCGTACTGCTGCGCTCTCGCTCTCTCGCTAGACTGCTCATACTTCTGGCCCTGGCATAGTTTGGTCTCGCTTGCACTCTGAGAGAAAGAGGGGTAAAAGCCGCAAGGGCAGAAAGATCGTACACGCATACTGGTACACTGGTACAGAGAGTAAATGACAGAGTGGGAGTCGAGGAAGGCCTCGAGGTGAATTGCGACGACTGGCCGCTACCACGATGCGGTCCCTCCATGTACGTGTGTGCTCTGTGTGATAGACTCAGGTCGCGGAAAACTCTGCATTTGAAAGGCCGACCATACCTGCGAGAGGGTGCAAGACAAGCCAACGAAGTACGCGCAGACAGCAGCGGGCATCCACCTATAGCAGCCAATATGTTCTAAAATATAAGGAACAATTTAATATTAAATTTAATTTGAAAACGTTCCTTATATTTGCGGATTAAGTGGTTTATTGCTCGCTGAGTTTTCTGGAGTCTCGATGCAGGCAAGCCATCTCTTTCGATGCCAAACGTTTTGGTTTTCACCTGAACGCCACATTCGGGCTTCGCAGGAGCGGTGATGGCAGCGGAGGCCCTTCTAGCAAACTCGGCCATGGGTGCCCTTAGAGCATCAAGCACAGATAGTTCGGATGACTGAAGTGGTGAAGCTGCCACGCCGAGCGAAGCCACAAAATTTTAATCCCTCCTCGGGTGTGCGGCATGCTTTGATCAGGTTTTTTATTTTTATATTTTTAGTAAAATTTGTTTTAAAGATTTTTTATAAAAAATACAAACGTTAAATTTTTTTTTTTTTGGGAAAAAAAAGATACCACCGCTCGTGCGTACGTATCATAGTATTAATAGCATATCTCGAACGTTTCATAAATAAGGCTCCGGTTCGTCCATCACTTTGAAACGTTTCGACGTTTTTTTTTTTTTCATGCTTTTCGATGCGCAGGCAGGGTGTGCAGAGTGCAGGGGAAAGGTGTCAAACCTACCGGTATCTATTACTACCAGTGTGTACAATGGTACTGCTGTATGTAGTTTATCATGCATACCTCGTGGTGAGAGTGCTTTGATGACCCCGACGCGGTTGTCGTCCTTTTTTTCCACCCTGCGCGTTGCCGGTGCTCCGACATTGATTGCTCTTCGCAACTATCAGGTACATTACACCCACCGAGAGTCCGTAACAATTCTTGGCTACGTAAAAGCTTGATTGATCATGGCCTCTCTTGGGAAAGGGCACCATGTACAGTATTTACGTATCACAGCTCACAGCAACAGCGAGCAGAATGTATACATTTACGTACGTCCTGCAGTGCTGTTTGTTCGAACAAGGTTCACCTGCCTGATAGAAATCACGGCGTGGTTGAAAAGCGAGTGCAGTACTGGTATCATACTCACTCGTGTCGCAAATTCGCGATAGATCGGACGACAAATTTTCGGCGGAGAGTTGTGCGCGGCCGACGCAACTTGCCGCATGCACGCCCCGGACACGAAGTATACATAGCACACGAAAACGTCGCGGGCATGGAGCCAGAAGGTGCGGCTATGGGTTCGCCACCCTCGGCAGTCGAAGAACGTTCGTTTGCAGACATTAGAAAAACTGTTTATTGCCGCTCTGATTGAAAGCTGCATGGATGGGCAGATGCCCGAAAAGTAGCTCAGAGGACATCGAATCGAGAAAGTCCTCGAGGTGAATCGCGAAGACTGGCCGCCACCACGGTGCCCCCTCCCTGCACACGGGGCGCGTGTGCTGTGTTTTAGACTCATGTCGCGGAAGACGCTGCATTCGGAAAAGACCCCGAAAATGACAAGAAAAGGAAGCACGTTCTCGACCAGACGCGTAGACAAGTTATCATCTTAAATTAATTGTATCCCAGTTTTCTGGCGACTGGCGACCCAACGTAAGCTACGCATCAAACGTTCAGGCTTACCTGACCGCCACATTCAGGTTGCGTTGGGGGGCCGGCGCCAGCGGCAGGCCTTGCAAACTCGGCCATGGGTATCCCTAGAACGCAAAGTACGATGTTTTGTTGCTCGAGTGACTGTGAAGTTGCCGCGCCGAAGCGAAGCCACAAAAAAATATCTATGTTGGGTGCTTCGATCTGTATTTTTTTGTTGAGAAAAACGTCTCGAACGTTTCGCAAGGTTCCCGTTCGTCGATTTTTCTGTGCGATAAACGCTTTGGGGTTTTGGCCTCTTTGATGCGGGGGAATGGCGGGAAAGCCACTATTAATATTAGCTCTCGGCTTTATTACACCTCGGATAACGTAACACTCGGATACACTTACCTACGTTATGGGGCCTAACACAGGAACGTGGCAACGTACTATTAATAACATAGTGTTAGCACTAAAGGAGCGATCACGGTAACGCGGTAACACAGTGTTAACTGGAAACCCACGGACGTGCACTACTAGCCTTAACGTCATGTTGCTGCTCGGTCTCGTCCAGCTCTGGTACAGTAACATTATTATATGTTATACCGTGATCAGTCCTTGAACTAACACCGGAACACACAGTGTTAGGCTTTGACCCAACACGTACGCTATCACTCTAACATGCCCAGATCGATATCCGCATATTTACTAACACAATGTTATTGTCGACGCGTTACAGGCGTAACACATTAACATTATGTTACCCTTGGGACGAGTGTTATATACATAACACCTTAACATAACGTTACCATGTTCGCCAGCACTACTAACCGAGGGTATCGGTAAGGGTACGAGGGTAAGGGACGCAGGTGGTTCTGGCAGCTGGAAAGCAGTTCTTCGCTTCTTGTGATTTAGATCTTCTTATTGATGGCGAGAGATGAGGAGGTGCTCTGGTAGAGAAATGAGAGGTAGGGGGCGGGACTCGACGCCCAGATATACTCGTCCCACCCCACGCCACAAGCTCTCCAAAATTCTTCTTGTCTGATGTACTCCTACAGAACTTTCCTATGGCTACCGATCGTTCGTCTGCTATTAATAATATAAGAACTTATCACTTCGTGGTCCTATCTACGTTAATGAACATTACTCTCGTCTAACGGGTTATCCGCCCTAGGGAACATTCCTAAAAGAACGTTACTCTCGACTAACGGAATATCCGCCGGGTTAATCCATTCTTTGGATTATTCTCGTATTCGTGAGACGACAAGACTGCAACGTATTATCTATATCTATAGCTCATGGGTGCTCTACTCATATCACATTAGCCCACCCTGAATAGTCGTATATGCAGACCACAAGATGGTCGGAGGGTGATGACAAAGTTCATCCCAAACGGCCAGGAAAAAGGTGGTCGAAGATGCGTCTATTCGAAACAAAATAAATGAGGCTATAGATCCCCCCACACCTCGTAATAAAGTCCAAACACTACGAAGAGGGAGTGTTCGCTGAGAACAACCACTAAAAGGGAGACTAAAGTAGAGAGAGACAGAACTCAAAGCGGAGGTGAAAGGAAGAAATCGCCCAAAGTGAAAACAAAGAAAGACGAACGCAGAAGGAGACAGAAGCCAAAGCGAAGGCTGAAGAAGAAAACGAAGACCGCAGTGAAGGCAAAAGAAGGACGTACCAACGTATTACTGGAGCCATTGTCTGGGGCCCAAGAAGGTACGAAAGGGTTGTTCGCTGAACCGGGTTGGCGAACGAGGAAACTCTACAAAGGAGACAGCGATCACAATTCAAAAACATATGTATATCCGCTAGGCGCCATGCCTTGTCTTGTGGCGAAGGTCCTAACATGGTAGACATCACGCGAGACAAAAGGGACACAGCTAGAGTGCTATAAGGGTTGCGTGCACTAGGGATTACTAAAACCGAGAGACGGAACGAATAACGCGGCGTCTCGAAGACCTATTCGTGGTGTGAACAATACCGGCAAACGTAGCAAGGTAGGCAACTCAACAAAAACAAACTCAAAAACGGTGGCGGCAAGAAGATCCGCAAGAAAATCGGTCTAATGCGTGCAGTTCGAGGTGGTAGATAATGCGGGGCCCAAACACTATTACGGGGGTCCATAGTTAACGGGACCAAATTTTGTTAGTAAAAATAGTCAAATATACAGGTTTTTATGTACACCATAGGTCCTGTTAACTATGGACCCCCGAAATAGTGTGTGCAACTCGGCCAACCGGGGCGACGTCAATCGTGGTGTCGTTTGCCAGAGCACAGAGGGGCGTGCGGAATACCGAACGAGAAGAAAAGAGGAAGAAAAGGGAAATAGAAAACGAGAAAACATCGGGACCAGGAAAAAGACCAAAAGCTGGACACGAGTCAGGAGAAATCGATCATGTCCGCACCACTATGTATGGCCGATAACTCAGCGGCCTTCCGGGGCGGCAATGCTATCGGGACCCTACTTGGCAACTATGGAAGAAACACGGGTGAGCTGGAAGCTCGATATAGTTCTAGCTCGATGACCGTCTGAGGCACGGGTCGGCGGAAGCCGACGGAGGTCAGGATACAGCCCAGACTACAACACGATTTTACCTCGGCGTGATATCGCCGATAATTGGATGTAGGCTAGTGGGGTACAAACACAAATGCAAATGAAGGTATCGCTACGATAACACACTACAACGTAACGTAACGCAATGGCCAGCACTACTAACACTACGTTATCTGGACCCCCCATCTGATTGCCTTAGGGTCGGATAACGTACCACTTAACGCACGTTAGATATATATATATATATATTATACGTTACAGTCTCAGCCGGCCCATACGTAACATTATGTTAGGATGTTAGCCTAAATGCGGAAGTCTCTGTAACATGATGTTACGGTGTTACCGTCAGTAAAGATCTATCTGATGGTAACATTCCGTTACCGTGTTACCATAAAACCAATCCGGGTCTAACTTTATGTTACCGAGTTACCGTTGGGGCCGAAGTCGTTCTAACGTAATGTTACTATACACGTTACCCTTTGGATCTTTCCGAGATCTAAAATGTTTTGTTACCTGTGTTATAGTGGTAAAGCGGGCGTGTGAGAATAGCATAGCGTAGCCGTGTTATCCAATTTCGCCGTGATACCTCCAAAAATATCCCCGGGGGGGAGGATAGCATGGTATCCCCGGTAAAAAAACACCTCCATATTTTAAAACCCCCAAACGGGGGATATTTAGGAGGGATCCCCGCAGTAAAACGCACTATTTTGGTTTGTGGAAACCCCGCCAGTACGTTGTCCATCTATAACACATTACGTTATCCATCTAGTTATAACGTAATCTGCACACTCGCACGTACGAGTTAACACGGCAGTAACATATTTATTGTTGACTTTAGATTGGGGTGTACGTTATCTACTAACTTGTTGTGTCACTACATACATTGCATACATACGAGTTAACAACATTAGCATAATGCTATTAATAATAGTGCTTCATCGATCATAATATACGTTATCCGTTTGACGTACGTTATGTTGTTATGGTAACAAGACTTCCGTAATACCCTCACATAACGTCGCTCGAAACGGACTGCCGCTGCGGCTGATACGGTAACACAATAATAATGTTAACAACGTTGTACTGACCATATATACGTCATCCCTCTGTTAACGTGTGTTACGATAGCCCCTATTACGCGGGTCTATAGTTAATGTGTGTGTGTTCTTCACATTAAACCGTTCTTCTACTCGTCGACATCCAGCAAGCCCAGTGTCCGTGCTGATTCTTCACCCTAGAAAGATACGAGCTCTGTGGTCACAGACTACGACACAGAGATAACACACCGTAATGCATTAATAGCCTACGCAATACCATGCCTTCGCACTAGGTGCGGCCGACACAACATACATACATACGCCAGCAACCAAAATACACCATAAAGAAAGAGAAGCAACGAAGAAACCAAACCGAAAAATAACAAGAAAAAGAAAAAGAAAAGAAAAAGAAAAGGAGAAGAATCCCAAATAAATAAATAAAATTGGAAGCCAAAGCTCAGACACATACATACTTACCCCGAGCATGAGCCAATAGGGACGTGCAAGGGGAAAGATACGAGAAGGAAAAAGGGGACTATGCATCCCGGTGAACACTTAACTAAGTAAAAAGAGCTATAGTGAGTGGGCCAAAATACGCTCGTCACCCACCCACTATGTAGTACTTCTTTCATAAGGATAAGAAGGGAAAAAAAATCAAAATACATACCGAACGGCCGCAGCAGTTGGCGGTACGAGTAGCAAAGAAAAGTCCAACCTATTAGTCGGCCTGGTACCTTGCTAACGAGCTGCCCATGAACTGTTCAGCTGCTTCGAGGATTCCCCGGTACCACTTTCCCGTCTGTTTTGCTGCAGTGGGCCACAGTGCGGTCCCAACTCCAAAGACTAAGGGGGAGTCTTCCGTTTAATAGGACCTATCTATGGTGTACATAAAAACCTATATATTTACCTATTCTTACTAACAATATTTGGTCCTTTTACTATGCGTAATGGTCCCCCGAAACAGGAATTTCACTATTATAACACACTAACAACAACAACAAAAATACATGGTGTTATGTACGCGTTTATTTTTGACCGTGTACGTTATCCGTCGAAAGGGTGTTACGGTAGTACGAAGAATCCCGCTGACACACTATTAATAATATAACGTTACTCGCTACGGGCTGATGCCGCTAACTAACATAATAAGGTTGACGTTTAATTGACCATGTATGGTATTATATCCCTTCAACGTGTGTTGCGATGAGAAACAGTTTTTGCATGATGTATTGACCCCCGCATGAGACCCTAAAATTAGGTAAAAATGGAATATAGACGAGGCGTATTACGCAGCTTGCAAAGTTGAGTATCAACTATTTAGTCAATCGAACTCACAGCTGACGTATTTCAAAATTTATAAAATATAAAATCTTCGAGGAACCTTCCGTTAATTATTTATTTTTCGATTCGGAAATGCTATCTGACTAAAACTATTAAATAAATTGACCCCAATTTCAATTTAATTAATTCGTACTGGAAATAGACTGAATTATTTATTTTCCGTCTTCGGGCACACGAAAAATTATAAGAATAGCCATTCACCACAGACAGGAATTCCGCTAACACGCTATAACATACATAGTAGTGTTGCTCGCTATGGGCTACATACCCTCTACTAACACCGTGACACATATACTGCGGTCAATATGAGATCAAGGTAACACATTCTAACATAATGTTACGCGATCGCCCGCCAATATTCATACTACTACTGTATGTATACATATATCGTTCGCTCGCTCCCACCATCCCTCATCCCCCTCTGATAAATGATAAATCCAGAAAGTAGCTACGTATTAATAACGTAGTAGTAGTAACGTAATGTAACAGCAGTTGCGTTTTTTTTTTTCACTGACGCATAAAACGTGAAGTAATATAAGTAGTGTTACGTTGTCCGAGGTGTGAAATTTATGAAATCACGTCAGCTGTGAGTTCATACTCAACTTTGCAAGCTGCATAATCTCGTCTATATTCCATTTTTACCGAATTTTACAAGTGTTGTAGTAAACCGAACGCGCGTATGCTATTATACCTGGTATGCTCTATTCAAAATCAACCCGTTTTCCCTGGTAGAACAGGCCTTCGATCGTATATCAAAACTCGGCACGGTTTGGAGTTTTTGAGTCACAGGCTCGCAACTCGCAACCTCACTGCCTACGAGACCACTGCTGTGTGTGCTGTGTTCATCATGGCATGCCCTCCGCTTTGCCTCGTGCTTTGCTGCCTACCTTGCTACGGGCATGCCAAACCGCTGGTCTTCCTTGCGGAGCACCTCGCAGACGCCGGCCACGAGGTGCGATGGTAGAGTGCGTTCATGACATCTTCGAAACACACAATATCCACCCTCGATTCTCAATACCTTTTGCATGCCCTGTTCCACGAACTGAACCCAAAACGGAGCAGGAATGCAAGGGCAAGCGACTTCCTCTGAAGTCCTGTTTACTGCTGTTCACTACTGCTGTGTGGTCAGCATACCATATCGGTGATTTGACAGCAAAGATAGCGAGTACACCAAGACTGAGGCTTGTAGCATGTCAGCTGAGAGCTGTTGGGGTGTTCAAATATCAATTGGAGGAAAACCATTCACACGTCGGTCCGGCTGCTGTGCCGATACACACCAGGTACCCCAGCAGGCACCACAGACAGCAGCCAACACTGCTGTCAGGATCTGTATATAGTCGTCTAATACTACTGCCGTAGTACAGATCCAACCCTCGAGGAATGCGCTAGATCATTCACGCAGATTATGTGATAAGGAATGCACCTGCCCTGAAATATCTACAAGCCAGTACTGCTGTACTTACAGATCATGAGTGAAGCGGGAATTATCCGACGTGTTAAAACCATGTGCATCATTCTTTGGCCGAAGACCAAGCGGACCAGGGACAGCGGGGCATCTCAAGTCCTTGGTATGGCGCACGTAGTCTGCGTAGCCGGGTCGCCCCGGTGGTACAGCAGCAGCGGCAGTATTTGGTATTTACAGTATTAATACTAACAAGGTATTAATAGTGGTCCCTCAGTATTGCCGGTATGTGCCAGGCGGAAATACCGGCACTGCGGCGGCGGAGAGCACCATGAACATTAACATTAATATTAATACTCAGAAACAAAGATGCCAGGAGACAGGATTTTCACCCCTTGCCAGACAGCAACTTTGCCTTTTTTTCGTGCCTTGGCTGACACCATACTACACTATTGATAGTACTGCTGCAGGTGTTGGGGTGGAATACTCGGCCGTACACCCTTGACAACGCACGTTTTGCTTTGCTTGGCATGTCTCCTGACATCTTCGCTCAGAACGGTGCCTCATTAGCGCCCGTTATCGGCACTAATTTTAGTATTGAGATTTCGGGACTCCCCAGCAGTGCCAATATCGGCACTATACTGCTGAAGAACACTGGAATTTTACGGTGCAGTACTCAGGCTACTATTACGGGGGTCCATAGTTAATAGGACCTATGGTATAGATAAAAACCTATATATTTACCTATTTTTGCTAACAATATTTGGTCCTATTTACTATGGTCCCCCGTAGTACTACTAAATATTACTAGTATATCTACTGCTGCTGTAGTGCAGTATTAATGGTGCGTGAGCCAAAAAGGGAGAATGCAAATGCGTGACGGCGGGCAGGGACGCCGTTAAGATACACGGCGCTTCGCGCAGCGGGCGGTTCCGACCGGTACGCTCGTGCTCGCTCGCAAGGAAGGATGAAAAGCAACAAAACAGATAAATGGGCGAAAAGTTTAGGTGCAAACAGGATGCTTGCAAATGTCGAGCTCCAAGTTCCAGGAAAACAACCCCGATGCCGCATGCACGTGTGATATGTACGTCTTTCGAAATGTACGAAAGAAAAAGCACACAGCAGCTGCACCGCACTTCGCTGCGCTGCTTCGTGAGATGAGCTGAGCGGGGTGTGCCTTTCTTCCTTGTTGCTTATTCTATGTGGTACTTGGTATGGTATGCATGGTAGATACTTAACATACCTGATACGTACGAAAGTTACCGCTGCGCTGCTGTGCTGCTAGGCTGAGCTGAGCGGAGCTGAGCTGATGAGCTAGCGATGCGCTGCTTACCTGAGCTCATGTGAGCTGAGCTGGGTGTAATTTGTGCCTTTAATGTGACAAGTACGTGGTACTTGTAGGATACTATGATACCGTCTATCTTGAATCTTAAAGTACGTGTGGTAGGGCTCAGAGGACGGTATCACGAATGAAAATAGAATAGGGCGATATGGTACAGTACAAGGTGGTGTACCCACTTTAAGACCATCCGCTTAAGACCATACCTGGTACCAGTAGTAGAGATAATACCTGGAAAATCGGCTTGCCACGAGAGAAAAAAAACAGATGAGACCGATTTGCCCCTATCCCCTCAACCTGATTCTGAGTCGGGAAAAGAACGCCTGTGTGCGTCTATGCAAGGCCCCTAACTTGATAGGCTGCTACGCTGCACAAGCTTTATTAGCACGCACTACTGTATCACCCTTGACCCCCTTGTATGATAACATTATAGGGTTACACATCGCTATTATATCTTGATATGATATGTGATATGTGGCATGATCTGATGTATGGATTTCGTGCTCAGAAACGTTGTGTTTCCCTGCCCCGTATGTTGACTTCATCTGTCCATGAATGATTGGAATCAGCTGCATCCTTTGGACGATGCAACACATAACAGCCAACTTTAATATGCCCTCATCCCAGGCAGGAGATCACAAGCGGGCAATCAGGGGTGAGAAACGACGAAATTTAACGTCTTCAACACATCATATCAGATCATATCGTATCACATGATCATATCATACTTACATCAAAATAATTGCCCTTTTGTTCTTTACATTGATATGACACGTATCAACTTTCTTGATGTTGATACCGACCTCAGGTAGGGCTACTGCTGTATGTCGCTCCGCGTTAGCCAGTTGGTTTTGACTACTTTCGACTGAGATTGGAGTTCTGAAAATCCTTGTTTGTTTTATAAAAAAAATAGCACTTTTTATCGTGAATTCAGTGTAGGAGCGGCTATCTCGCTCAGTTTTGACGGCTTTTCGATTCTGGTTCGAATGTCGAAGATCCTTGTTTAGACTTTTTTTTCGACTCTTGACAAAAATATTTATTGAAATTAGTGTGGGATATTTTTTTATCTTGGATTTAGCACGAGCTGAGCTGCGCTGGGTGTGATTTTCGCATTAACGAACAATGAACGAGAAAAAGGAAGAAAGCTAAAGGGCAAAGAACTCGACGAAAACAAATAGTTTCTCGATCAGCAATTACGGGGTGTTGAGGGCTGTGAGGTGGTGGGAGAATATTCCGAGCGAAACAGTTGAGGGTGGGAACATCGCAAGTAGTATATAGTTCTATAGTTCTCAACGGGTGCTTGGCCATGGAAGAACGGCGGGGGTGCGCATCATTAGCGGCACAGCATTGCGGTACATGCACTGCAGTACGTTATGGTATATTCCAAGGGTGTGTTCGGTACGGTACGGGTACGCTCGGTACCGGTATAGACATGGTACCGAACGTACCGAAATTCTCGGTAAGGGTATGGACATGGTACCGAACGTACCGAAATTCTCGGTACCGGTATGGGCATCGTACCGAACATACCGAGCTTCTCGGTATCGGTACGGTGTATCATACCGATACCGCCGGTAAGGGTACGGACATCGTGCCGAACGTACCGAAGTTTTCGGTAGGGTATAGAACTCCAGACCGAACGTACCGAAATTCTCGGTACGATTTAGAACTCCATACCGAACGTACCGGAATTCTCGGTACGGTATAGACCTCCATACCGGTACCGTACCGCAGATACCAGCGGTATTTGTCAAACCGAGCGTCGCTCCACAGCAGTACCATGGTATTGCCCATCAAGAATGTGTGTGTCTGCGACAGTTTTTTTTTTTTTTTTTTGTTTTGTCATCACATTCATTTCCAGAGTTCGATGGGCGCCTTACCACACCGGGTATTATTTGTCTTGCCTGAACGTCTAAACCGTGGTCACACAGAAGGCTCCTCTCCCTGAGGCCCCCACTCCCATCCTCCTGCGGTACTGACTGAAATTTTTATTGCGAGAAGAGTTCCAGCCACCTCTTTCCCACTGTGTACACACGCTTGCGCGCTATCCACCGGCAAGACACGACAACGAGAGAAAAAACTCATAACATGAGAAAAAAGGCGCTGTCGCTGGGATTCGAACCCCTGAACTTGCCTGCTACAGAAGGTTACGCGGATACCAACTAGACCACCGGGGCGACCAGCTCAGTCAGTGCGACAAAATTAAAGTTATAGATTATGATCATGATTGTACGAAGGCAGCAACACCGCTTCTCCCCATTGAAAATCGAAGGCAGGAGAGAACAGCAGAATCAAAACGTTGTCAATTGATAAGAAGCTTCAGCATTCTTTCTACGCGCGCGAGTCAAACGATAACAACAAACCATGCTATGTGTGTGGCGGTACTGTACCGGCACCGGGTTGTCCCGAGCCTAACTTCCCGATTAGCCCGGGATCGGTACTCTCGGTAGGGTATAAGCTCGGTATCGGTACGTTGTGTCATACCGATACCGCCGGTACGATATGGACATGGTACCGAACGTACCGAGGTTCTCGGTAAGGGTATGGACATGGTACCGCACGTACCGAAATTCTCGGTACCGGTATGGGCATCGTACCGAACATACCGAGCTTCTCGGTATCGGTACGGTGTATCATACCGATACCGCCGGTAAGGGTACGGACATCGTGCCGAACGTACCGAAATGTTCGGTAGGGTATAGAACTCCAGACCGAACGTACCGAAATTGTCGGTACGGTATAGAACTCCAGACCGAACGTACCGAATCCTCTCGGTACAGGTATACCGGCGGTATTTTACCGCCGGTAGGCCTCGGTAGTACCGTACCGAACGCACCCTTGGTATATTCGTGTACACTAAACTGCTGTCAACTGTTCGTACTGGTGTACAATACTTTAGCAGCACGGACTCCGTGGTCATGTGTAAAACATGCCAGACGGATACAACTGCAATACTGTAACCTCGTGTCTACAGCAGTACCGCGTGCACTAAAGTAAACATGGTTACGACGCCCCTCTTATTCGTGTAGTCTTAACATTTTATTTAATTCTGTTAGTCAATCGAGGGCAGGTACAGCACAGCAGTATGCAGTACTGCTGTGCTGTGCTGTATACTGTACGTCGTTTTTCGTCGATCGCGACGACCACGTTGTGCGGTTTTGAAAGAAACGGAAGACAAGACAAGACAATCGAGCGCAAAACAATATACGGGTTAGGCTTGGCGCGGTTCACTTGCTGCAAAGGGCATGGTGTACCTCGGCTGGTGACGCTATTGAAGATTAATAACTCCTCTGCTGTGCCGGTTGGCGGGTGTATCGCGGTCTTGTCAGTGTACGTAGTATGGGGGGTGGGGGATCGAAATTGCTTTGGTTTTAGTGTGAGGATAAAAATATAAAAATTGACTGGGGTTTTGTGCGTGGGATTAAACTTGACTTGGTTTTTGTACGGGGGGTCGATATTGACGTTATTTTTGCGGGAGGGCCGGAACTGATTTGGTTTTAGTGTATGGATCGAAATTGACTTGGTTTCAGTGTGTAGAGTGAAATGGACTTGATCTTTGCGTTCGGGCCGAAAATTAATTGTTTTTAGTGTGGAGATTGGGGCGACTTGGTTTTTGTGTGGGTAGTCAAAACTGACTTGGTTGTTGTCTAGGGGCATCGAAATTAACATGTATGAGTGTTCTGCGTCGCTCTCGCACGAGCTGTGCACGTCCTCACTATATCCTACCCCAGGTATGGTATGCAAAAACCTTTAATGAATTTGTCGACATCTTACCTACTACTGTATATTGTATTTCAATGAATTGAAGTAAACATATAAAACACACCAGCTGTGGGTTGCTAAAAAGTGTGAGGCGGCACTAATGAGGGAGGGCGTACTGCCAATGCCGGCATTATTGAGGGCAGTCCCTCAGCGCCGGTCCCGGCTCTTCCGCGGGTTCAGTATTCGCCAGCCAAAAATTCCGTCACAAATGCGGCAACCGGTACTGCTCAACCGCCACTAGTGAATGACCACTGCTGTAATAGTATGGGTCTTCGTAGCGTGGGTAGGCGCTATTTGGCGGAAATCAACTGAGGGAACAAAGGGCTGCAGTCTTGTCGCGATACGCATACAACGCACCAACCGTAGCTGGGATCGAGGATAAGGCAAGCCTGTATGAGAGTTACTACTATTAACGTAGTTTAAAGAAAAAACGAAGAAAAAAAGAAGGGAAAAAGAACACTACATACAGCTGTGCCCAGGGGTATTAAAAAAAAAAGAGCCTGGCCAACACTCCCCCCCCCCCCCCCCCCCCCCCCCCCGACTAGTGGCCCAAAAAAAAAAAAAACGGCACATCGCCATGCAACCTTCCACAGACACAAATAAATGTATAAGTATGATGCACTGCCCGTTCAGACATGCACAGCGAAGCCTGTCTGCAAGTTTCCGAGCATCGACTTAATCTGAGGTGAAGAAATCGGCCCTCTAATATCGGCTGAAAGATGATGTGCGCTATCGAATTCCAAAGAAATCGCCAGGCGTTCGTGGGGGAGGGGATTGATATTAACCATCCCCTATCCAGAGTATCACTTGATGTTAGTGTGGCTGAACCATCCTCCCGAGTACACCCCCCGCTCCCTCAAGCCCCCCCCCCCCCCCGGAGAGCCGAAACTGAAAAATCGTTGTGTTGGTTACGCACTTTTTTTGCTAGCGCCGTTGCTGTACCAGGTAGCGCATGGTATCCAGGGGAGTCACTCACCTATATTCTTCACGAGGAAAGTGGGATTCACGCATCTTACAACGTTGACTGTTGACCGATTAGGAGACCACTCCCGCCTGACGTACTATGCACTGGTAGTTTTTATACTACAGTAATAGTAGAGGTGTATGAGGCAAGGTTGCCTCATACTTGCAGCAGGCCGTGTGCGTTCGAAGCAAAACACTTCGAACAAAACCCAAATCCCGCCGCACTCGAAACACACCACCAAAACTACCGCAGTCCGGCGACCGCGACCACCTCGTTCATTAGCTCGTTGTGCATATTCGTCCTCTCTGTGGTTCGTTGACTCACTGCTGTGTCGTCCATTGCCTCTTCGTGCCCTTTCAACAACCCGCCTCTGTTTCTTTTCGAGTTGGCCTGGCTACCTTCAGGCTGCAGGTTTTAATGTTTAATCGTGGCCCATATTATCTATGATAGGAGTTATAACGGCTATCAATCTAAGTATATATATATATGACCCCAAGAACAGGATTGGGGGAAACTCAAAATCCGTACCTCCATCCAGCCCAAACCAACCAGCTCTGCTATTTATGTATGATGAAAATGTACCAAGGTACGTACTTGGATGCAATGGTGAATGTAATGCAGCACAGCACCCACACAGCAGCAGCCGCAGCATCAACAACAACACGATCAGCGCGAACGACCCACTGACAACGTGATGCCTGTCTCAAGCCTGGGGGGTCTCCGCCCCCGCCCCCCCCCGCCTCCCACACACCCCGCCGCTAATCTAACCGCCCCCCCTTCCTCGCGCTTTCCCCTCCACTCCTCTGTCCAGGTGCTCTTTGTGACCTCGCAGACCATGGTTCCGCACGTTCGAGAAATCTGCCGGGACACTCGCGTGATTGTGGCGGGGCTGGACGACGGTCTTGTTCCCGAGAGCGAGGACATGCAGCTCGGTCGGGTGAGACGGGCCCCTGTATACAGATGCCACGGGGCGGCGGGGCGGGACACGGTGGGGATGGGAACGTTGACACATCTCGAACAGATGGCGGTCTAGATAATGTAGTTGCAGGTCCTCTTCCAGAGCCGGTAAGATAACTTTTTGCAGGACCTGTATACTGCTGTAGCACAGATCCCCAACCCAAGAGATATGTAGTACGTAGATTCGTGCAAGAAGATGATGCGTTTCACGCTCGGGAACACGAGTCAGAAAAAATAGGAAGTGGGGGTCGATTATTTGTCCGATACGTGGAACGTTTTCCACAAAAACACGCGGCGACAGGGGGGGGGGAGGAGGAGGTGGTAGAGCCCACGGGTGTCGGGGTTATGAAACACTGCTTTTCACCGGTGATAATTCGGGTGGTGGCAGCGTGGAAGGAGGGTTGTCCTTGATTTTTTTTCGGATTCCCCCCTCCACAGGTTTTACCGAGTAACAAAAAAATCGGTTGTGGAGTTGGGGTAGGTCGGGCAGGGAGGAAATGTCGGGTATGTGCCCCATCTCTGCTGGGCAGCGTTTGGGATTCTTATTTTTCGTGGGCGTGATGCGCGCTTATAGGGGTCCGGTCGGCTGAGCGTCCTTAGTGAGCAATGGATGCCACACTCGTCGATAGTACACACCAGGGTAGTTTTTTTTTGGCACGCTTCCCGACTGGACTCATAGGCTTGAATTGGATCTCTACAGCAAACGAAGAGTGTGTGTCGGCGTTGCTGAAGTTTGTTAACCCCTCTAAAACTGCACCTGTAACGTTTTTCGAGAAGAGCTACTGCTACTGATAGGAGTTCGTAGTGTGGTGATACTTTCACAGCAGAACAAAGGGTTAAGGTCCTTTCTCTTCGCAGAGTTTTTTTCCCCCATAACGTCCATATTTTTTTCGCGCAATGTTTTCATCTTCCAGATGTTCCTGAATTATTTTTCCAGAAATGTAACATTTGGCTTGCCTGATATTTTTGCTTGTGAAGAATTTCACAAATTGTGACACACCGCCCTGTTGTGTTGATCCAAGTTTCCAAACTTTTACAATCTTGGAAAAAACGGAAAAAAGTGCTCTCCGATAAGAAAGGCCCCAAGTCGGCGTCGGCGAACAAAATAAGGCGGTGCAATACTGTAAACTGCGCTAAATAAAGAGGAATCTCTTTCGAGCTGGCTGGCTGAAAGCTACCTGGTATATTTTTGTTAGTTTTAATGGGATGTTGACGCCGAACTCTACGATTGAATTATGATAACTTTCTTGGAACCTTCCACCAACGAACATACATTGACGATAGATACAAGCATCCTGCTGCACAACTTTCTGAAGTAGCTACAAGCTTACTGTTGTTGTGACCATGTCGAGTAGTGCTGGTCTTGTGCCGAATGCGGTTAGCGCCTGTTTCTTGTCGGGTGTCGGCGGTTAATAGCTTCGCGAAGCCGGTCGCGTCCACGTAGTATTATCGATACTACGGTGCGATGAGCTTGGCGAGCTTAACCAACCAACACTCGTACGAGTACCTTGTTACCTTGTTATGCTCTCCGACGTCGGCTGCTTCGTTGTGCCCTACCGCACCTTAACCTACAGCAGACAATAACAACGTACCTTGTACAGAGCAGTTATATTTTGGCAAGATCGCTTGTACTGTCACCCCGTGACGCAACGCAAGTGGGGGTTTAGTCACAGCTCCAATCCCGAGACCCCCCCCCCCCCCACACACATAATGCTTTGACGGGACAGGGGGACTCGCCGCTACACCCGGTTTGGTACGCGCAAGAGAAGATGGTCCGGCCTTTGGAGGCTATGATCAAGGGCATGGCCTGCTTGCCAGACATGGTGGTAAGTGTGCAGCCGTTTGGTCGTAGCTGCCCGAGTAATACATGATTGTGATGAGCAACTTGGGGACAGCATCAAGGGAACCTTGACGCGGTGAGCTTTTGGAAAAGGTCGGTGCTTTGCCAACCCCGAAGGAAGCCTGGCGGCGAGGGAAATGCCGCGGCTGATTCGCCAACGGTAACCGCGCTGTAGGGAGACAGGAAAGCTTGTATTTGCGTACGACATACAAACACTCGCGCGCCACCCCTGCAAGATCGTTTCTCCTTCGATTTATGTAGAGCTTGCTGAAGTCCTAGAGAGCTGCAACACGGCAGATCTGTTGAGGCATGACCCTGCGCCGGAGCGTCGGATACTCGCCGTCGGCTTTTAGGACTGTGCAGGGCTCCTGCGCCCCATGTAAGACACACCAATACACGTGTCACCGTGCAGTGTGTCCTACCACAGTCTCCGGTGCTTGACATGTCACATGTGTGTTTTCCTTTTCCTGATCCCTGCAACCACATATCTCCCTCTTGCCCCCCCTGGCTCTCTCAAGAGGCAGTTACATAGTACTCTCTTTGCTGTCTCTGGAAGTGGCTACACCGGAAATTAAATCAACTCATTGGAGCTGTCATCCATATGCAAGTCCACCTCACGAGCGGTTCTTAGTAGAGTGCAGCTCACCCTTCATGCGACTCGCGGGACACCTCACGGCGCTTTGCGCTTGGTGCAAGCAATGTCTGCCTGGTCGATGAAAACCCGACATGCTCCGTCCCGGCATTATAGGGATGCGAGAGTCTATGGTCATACGACTACGGCCATTCACGAGTCGAGTACATCTCTCCTGTCGAGTACACCCCCCCGCCCCACATCTCCCCACTTGGAATTCTCGCGCGCGTGCGTGCGTACGAACGTGTGTACGAAATATACCTCTACAGATCAGCGACCACCTCACGTGGGCGGGGGCATCCGCGGCGGAGACGCATGGCATCCAACACGCCTGTCACGCCACCTGGCCGCTGGCCATGCTCGAGGAGTGCGGCATCCTGCCGGCGCGCTCCCTCTCCTCCCTCGCGAGGATCACCGTGCGCCGCATTCGGTCATGCCGGCTAGCCCCAGCGTTCTTGAAGCCGCCGGGACCGACTCGCCGCTTGCTCGACAGCGTTCGCCGGCAATGCCTTGGAGCCGGGGGGGGCGGTCTGGTGTTGGTGACGTCGAGCTTTGGGATAGAGCCGCCGAGAACCTTGCCGCCGTTCGTGAAGGTTGTCGGTCGCGGACACCGGCCGGAGACCGCGGATGCCCTGGCGGAGCATCCGGAGCTTGAGGTGGGTGACGGTGGGGGTAGAAAAATCCCCATCTCCCCCCCCCCGGCCTCCCCTTGATTGTGAATTTTTTGCGCGGTTTGGGCCGCGTTTTTTCCCCGCTTGCTCTGCTGCTGTGGAAGTTTGTTTTTGTTCGTGGTCTGCCGCATTTTGTTTTTTCGTGCCGCGTCGGTGGCCGGCCGAAGGGCGAATCATGTGTAGTACACGGAGTTGCATCGCAGGCGTTTCTATTATATCGCTGGGCGCTCGATTGGGAGCTAGGGAGCACGACACTGCCGGGAGGCGTTTGTGTGATGGTGTTGGGGCGAGTGTAGTCATTATCATGCGTGGCGGTAGTGGTCAAACGACCATAGACCCTCGCATCTCTAGAAGGCCGGGACGGAGCACGTCGGTTTTTTTCACCCACCATGTAGACTGCATGCACCGAGCGCGAAGCGCCGTTAGGTGTTCGGCGAGTCGCACGAAAGGTGGGCTGTACGTCTCCTGCCAGGTAGGATTGCTGTGAGACGAGCTTCGGCACCTTGTGCGTACTTCCTTGTATAGAGGACAGCGTCGAATGCGTCGAATGGATTCAAAAACAATTCGTGTGTGGTCGCTTCCAGAGACAGCAAGGGGTGTGCATTTTACCCGCTATGCAACCGTTTTGTGGGTGACTTACCATATACCTCGTACACACTACGTGATACGACCATCCCCCTTGTGCGGAGTGTAGATTCTCCACCCGGCAGAAATAATCTAACTCGATCGCCAGCGGTCGCCGACTGCCAAAAACAAACAAAACGGTACGCTGGTTGTATAGCTCACGTTGTGAGCACCATGTTTTACAGTATCGTTGCCAACCGACGCCAACCCAACCTATACATTATACTTGTATATACGGGGGGGTATGTGGTGATGGAGGTCCTGTAGTATTGTATGTAGGTGGGGGCTGGACTGGAAGTTCACGTGGGGGTTAACGGCGCTGTGCATACTGGCTTCTGTTGTGCAAGGTCAGCGGTTTACTTTGGTCCAGTTGAGCGGCTTTTGACGGACGTGCGTCCGTTATCGACCCCAATTCGAGACGCCGCCACGGATAATCCTTCTCGTGCGTCCCCCGGGCGCTCTTAACCTCTGTTTCACCCCTTTCCGCGGCCCCCCTCCCTCTTTCTCTGCCTTATTCCCTTCCTCCCTCCGTCCCCTCCTCCGCCCCCTCTCCCCTCGCGCGTCTACCGTCGTAACGCCCGCTCGTACTACCCGGCACCAGACGTTCCTTGACGCCCATGGCGTGGTGGTGTATGTGACGTTTGGCAGCCGTATACCGCCTCCCCCAGCCCTCGTGCGAACCGTTGGGGAAGGGCTGGTGGCCGGGGGGTGGGCGGTGGTATGGTCCCTGAAAAGAGCCGAGGCGTCCCACCTTCCTCGCGGTGAGAGGTGGCGTGCCCCTCTTACGTGTTGCATCTCTTTCTGCTCGCGGTGCCTACCCGTCGCCCCTTCCAACGCATAGCTAATGAACGCAACAAAACTAGGGCTTCTTGCTTGAGGCGTTGTTGACCGTTTCTTAACGATTTTGTTCCCATTATTTTATGTGTACTTATTGTGCGAGGCATTCGTTGTTTCCTGATTACTATTACTACGTACCTTCCCCTCGTACGCGAGTGTGTGGGTGGGTGCTTTTGTTTCTCGCTGTCGATCCCTCCTAGTTGAAGTTGACATGCTTGTCCTCGCGTTTACGGCTGGTCGGGGGTTTTCTACCGAGTTGGAATGGAATTCTGTTTCGCTCGCTATGCTGGGCTGACGGAACCCATACCCCGCACGCCCCCCTGTGCTGCTTGTTTTCCCCACTGCCCATGGCCGCTGCAACCCGACCCGACCCTGTGTGTTGCCCTGCGACAACCGCGCAACATACGCGCGTTATTATGCCGCAGCCGCTCTTTCATCCGGAAGGTTCTTCATCAGGCCGTGGCTGCCGCAGGGTGCTGCGCTGGCCCATCCGAACATCAGGGCAGCTGTAAGTACTTGCGGCTTCCCGCTGCTGCAGGGGCCACGACTTTCGTGTTTTTGGCTTGCAGCGCGCTCGATGATGCTTTTATCTGTTGATAGAGCTTCAACGTTCGATGGTGTCGATCGCTCGCAGAATCAGGAGAATCAGTTGAAGACGTCACTCATGCCTGGACTGCCTTCTTGATTTCCGTATCCGCTCTCATCACGCATCGCACCCACACACAGACGACGGGAGAGACAGCTGAGCACTCTCCCTCCATCTCTCCCTCCGCCCCCCCCACCCCTTCCCTCCCCCCGAACCCCCTTGCCCGTCCGCTTTCCGTCCTTCCACCTTTTCTAGGTAACTCACTGTGGCATGGGCGGGTTGTTTGAGTGCGCGGTCAACGCCGTCCCTCTCGTCCCGCTCCCCTTCTCCCTATCCGCCGACCAGCCTGTCAACGCCCGCGCGGCGGAGGCCGCCGGTTTCGCTGCCCGCCCCCACCCCTCCTCCTCCGGGGTCGCATTTTTCAAGTTTTGGAAAAAGGACACCGGGCCGAAATACACGGCTGGAGCCATTCGAGACGCCGTGCTTAGGGCGGTGCAGGACCCGGATCTGTCGGAGGGGGCGCGGAGGGCGCAGCGAGCTGTCCTGGCGGCGGGGTATGGGCGAACGGCGGTGACTGCCGTGGAGTCGGCGTGAGTATATATAACGAAGCCGTGCTTTGGTTTGAGCTTGGTTTGGTTTGGCGTGGTTTTGTTTATTCTAGGGCTGGGTTGGTTTCTAGTTGGGTCGGGTTGGATTTGGTTGAGTAGGGTTGATCCGGTGTGTTTATGAGTCGTTCAGTTAGGTTTGGTTTGGGTTGTTCCGGATCGAGCCGACGTGAGTTGAACCGTGGCTGGTTCGGTTCGGTTGGGTTCGGTTATGTTCGGTTAGGCTTGGTGTGCGTAGATTTGGTTCGTTTCATTTTGGTTCGGTGTGTTTTTGTTCGTTGTAGTTTGGTTTGGTTTGGTTCGATTTGGTTTGGTCCAATTTGGTTTGGTGTGTTTGGTTCGGTTTGGGTGGTTTGGTCTAGTCCGGTCCAGTGTAGTCCAGTCCGGCCCGCCTGTGACGAGTCTTTGTGGATCGGCCGACCGCGTGACAATAGTTCAGAAGCATAGGGTTCGGGGCGTCCTTGAAACCTAACGGTATGGCGTTGCGGCGCGGGCTTGGTCTGTTCCCCAATCCACCAGCCGTCGTCCACACACAGCATCGTGGCTGACACCGCGAGCCCATGCCCTTTCCGATCCCCCCCCCCCCCCCCTCCTCTCCCTTCCTCTTCTACCCCCCTGTCGCAACGCACGCGCTTCGCCCACATGTCGTCTTTGCCCTGACGCCCACGACACAGCTGTCTGTACGGCGTAGATCACTTCGTGGAGCGGGAAGGAGGAAAGTCGAAGCCCGGTTCGGGGCCAACCCTCTGGGCCGTGGCTGGGGGTGTGATGGCTGGAGTGGTCGTGTCGGGCGCGGCCGGGTTCCTCGCGGCTGTTATGCTCGCGCACGCTAGGGGCAGCGGAAGCGCGTACGGTATGGGTGGGAAGTGCCGCGCTCGGTAGGACGGCCCGGTACGCAATAGCAATATCAGTGTTTGTATTTTATCACGGCCTTGTAGTTTTTGTTAACTCTTAAGGGTATCATACCCGAGGTAGCATTCTGAATATTAGTTGAACTCGTGTAGGCCGTGTTCCCCTTTTCTGCTTTTGTTTTTTAATTTTTAGTTTTTTTTCCGGTAGCTTGTCGGCTTCTGTCTTGCATTCGTGTCGCTCGTGCTGCGGAACGCTCGTGCTATTAATGCTGTAGTGAAATGGTTAACCGGCTATATGCAACAGGGAGATGTGGGGGGGGGAGTCTGGAGTTCTTTCTGGGTTTTTGATGCGGTCGAGGCGTTTCCCTTGGGTGGTGAGGCCGCGATGCGCATGCGTGATTAAAAGCGAGTTTTTTTTGTGTGTCGGCCGGCCGGCCGGTCGGTGGGTCGGTCGTTTCCCTCGCGAGTATGTGTGGCAGCGGTGCAGGAAAAGCCACCCCAAGAAGGGCTTCTTGCTCGTCTGTGCTTTAATATGTTTCAAATACGCCGGTTGTGAGTTCGACCGACGGAGTGGTTGATACTCAGCATTTCAAAGCTGCGTGGTTGTATGTACGTGTTGTGTAGCATGGCGTCTAGCTCGTTTAGCGGATGTGCATGCGTGCTGTTGTCTAGCCCCGGCCTTCTTAACCCGTATCGCCGACGCGTGCTATGGCATGTATTATGGTAGCTCTTTTTGGCCAAACGTCACTGGGACTGACAGGGTTCCTCAGTTGAGTAGCTACACAGTTAAGGCATAGTATACATACTGTAAGCCATGGGGGTCATTCATCGGATTATGCTTGGGATTTTTTTCTCGAAGGCGGTTTTTTGGGGGGGGGAGGTTTTTGGTAAAGCAAAGACCCACTTCCCCTTGAACGACAAGCCTCAGAAACTCAAGGTGCTCCCCGTACCGTACTCCGCTTCCGCCGTCGATGCGAAGCTGCTGTTATGTTGTCATGAAGTAGAGCGCCACCGCACCACCTGCGCTATTGTACTCGTAGCACTCGGCGGTTTCAATTTGTGTGTTAGCTCTCGCAATATTTTGCCACCACTCGCGTGTGTGGAAATTATCAGGACGACTTTCTGAAAGGCCGGAGATGGTTGTGGTACTTGGAACCTCCAGATCTCGTACATACCAGGTGCCTACTGTAGTATATTACGCCAGGGTGGAATATTTGAGGGTGTGTTTACTAGAAGGCTATTAATAAGTGGCTTCGTGAGTAATTGGGGCCAGTACCCAGAGATGGGTATTTTGTTGGGGGGCGGTAGTATAAGGTAATCTATACCATTTGGCATGTTTATACGCTGCCCGGGTACCAACACACATCGTTTCCCACCCCGATCGCCGTACACGCACGCATGTTGGGAGCACCTAGGAAACAGCAGAGCAGTGCATATCGTTGGCTCTGCTCTACAGTTGGAGTAATTCTAGCGAAAAGTGTCCGCTTCCACGACCAAAGCTGCAGGTAGTAATTCATATCCCTCCCCTTCTTGTACCTCCTCACTTGGACCAACACGATCAGGCTGGGTATTCATAGCACCCATCGTTTTCACCCCCTTCTTGCTTGCGCTACGTACGTACGCCAGGCGGGTTTCTGTTATTTTGAGCGCGTCGCTACGTATGTATTACGTTTTCATATCTTCTCGCCCAAATGCTCTGCACTAGGCTCTGATCAACAGAACGACGGGGTGCCTCTAAGCGAACGTGGCAATAGGTGAATACTCGACAATCATCGATTTACCACGACCGTCGGGTCTTCGCCGCGTGCATGCAACGGTACACTAGATGAAGTAAAGTTTGGGTGAGACCACCGACCCCAGTCTACTGTCGTACGCAATGAAAATAGCAGGATTACAACGGAGTATGGGTACGCCAACCCGCTGGGGAAGGAGGTAACCATCTAATCCAATACATGTTTTACGAGTAGTGTTCGTATGATGATACTACAAGGAAATCGACGAACCGGAACCTTGTGAAACGTTCGAGACTTGTCTTTCAATACTGCATGCTGTGGCTTCGCTTAGTCGTGGCGGCATCAGTCATCCGAATAACACCCTACTGGATGTTCTAGAGACACCCATGGCCGAGTCTGCAAGGACTGCCGCCGCCGCCGTCGCGCAGTCTGAATGTGGCGGTCAGGTAAGCCAAAACGCTTGATGCGTTCGTTGCTTTTGCGTTTGATCGCCAGAATACTGAGATACACGAAATATGCGAACTTGTCTGCAAATGCGTACGAGTACGTGCTTCGTTGTCTTGTCTTCTTCGGGGGCTTCCGAATGGAGCTTCTTCCGCGACCTGAATCCACAACACAGCACACACACGCCGCGTCTACAGAAGGAGTCGTACAGGGAGGGCATCATGATGGCGGCCATTCGTCGCGATTCACCTCGAGGACTTTTTCGGCCCCCTCTCTGTGGCTGTTGTTTTAAAATTTGTCGGGCATCTATCTGCCCATCAAGCTTTCAATCAGAGCTGTAGCACACTTTTTTTTCTGCTGTCATCGAACGTTCCTCGGTTGTCGAGAGTGGAGAGCCTCTCCATGTCTTCTGGCTCGATACACGCGACGTTTTCACGCGCTCTTCATGCTACGTGTCAGAGGAATGCATGCGAAAAGTTGCGTAGGCCTCGCACACCTCTCCGCCGAAAAACATTCCGCCCGATCTATAGATCGCGATTTTGCGACAGATGATACACAGCACCCGTTTTTCTGCCACACGGTCATTTCTATCAGGTGAACGATTTCCAAACAAACAGCACTACTGAATATGATATCTCTTCTGCTGGTTGTTACTGTGATACGTAAATCCTGTACGAGTACATAGGACGCCTTTCCCAAGCGACACCATGATCAATCACGCTTGTTTTTAGCCAAAATTAGTTACAAACAGGCTCCATTATTAATAATAGACAGATGTGTACAGCTGCCAAGAACACACTGTTGCAGCACCAGCAACGGGCAGAGTGGGACAAGAGGAAGACGAAAGAGCCGGGGACATTTAAGGACCCACGGCGATGTATGCATATGTGACAATCACAGTACTACTGTATGTATAATAGATACCTGGTATCCTGGTTTATACCACCAGGTTTCGCCACCGCTCCCCCGCTCCCCCGCGCATAAAAAATAAAAAAATCACAATAAACGCCGAAACGTTTCAAAATAATGGACGAACCGGAACCTCACGAAACGTTCGAGATAGCGCAATTCGTCAGTCGTATGATATCTTTGTTTTTACGCAAAAGCAATACCTGGTATTTTTTAACGTTAAAAAAAATGTACAAAATCTAAAAATCTTTTTCTCACAAAAAATATGTATGATGAAAATTTTACCAAAAAAAAAAAAAAAAAACTGATCAAAGCATGCCACACACTTGCTGTGGCTTCACTCGGCGTGACAGCTTCATTCAGTCATTCGAATAACACTGCTGTGCGTGGTGCTTTAGGGGCACCAATGGCCGAGTTCGCAAGGCCCGCCGCTACCACCACCGCCCCTGCGCAGCCTGAATGTGGCGGTCAGGTAAACCGAAACGTTTGGCATCGAAATATGGCTTGCCTGCATTGAGTAGGGTTGTCTGCATTGGATTGCCAGAAAACTCGAGCGAGCAAAACACCACTCTGCCCGCAAATGTAAGAAACATTTTATTATTCATATTCATACAAAAGTGTTCATTATATTTACGGACATATTGGCCGCAGTGCGTAGATGCGCAGTCTGCACTCGCCTAGTACCCTGGTGTAGGCGTCCTTTCAACTGCAGAGTCTTCTGCGACCTGACTCAATCACAGAGCACACACATGCCCCATCTTACGCACACGGAGGACCCGCATCGTGGTAGCGGCCAGTAGTCGCAATCCACCTCGAGCCCCTTTTCTCGACTCCCTCTCGGTGGTGACATCTGTTTGCCCATGCGGCTTTTCGGTTTTACCCTTTCCGAGACTTTGTTTCAGTACCGTAGAATGCGAGCGAGACCAGACCCTTGATGCCAGGTGCATAACCATGAACAGCAGTCTAGCGGGAGCCTGCAGCAGTACGAGTCGTACGCCCCGGCATAACTGTCGGAGGTGTCGTCGCATTGCACCTCGGATGCATCCTCTACCCCACCCAGCAGCCCGGGCTGATTCGTGTGATCTATGCTATATACAGTAGTAGTCGTGGATATAGTGCCGGTATGCGCCAGCCTACCATACCGGCACTATATCGGCAACCGGCACTACTATTAATAGCATACTGCTACATTGGTTAATCCCAGAGGTTATTCGTCGGGGCACCTTTTCGACTCCGGGACGATATCCCGCGGGATTCAGCTACCCCGGTACTAAACGGTACTATTTGTACGGGATGTGACGACCGCGGGACGTTTTTGTGGCGGAACGGGATTTCCATTTTTCCGAGACCCGGGCGCGGGACATTAGAACTTGTGCGGGACGCGTTTGTCGGGGCTCGGGATTTCGCATTCATCACGGGACCGCGGGATTCCTGGCTGGCTTCGACTGCTGTACAGTGCACCCGACGCCTTCACACACCTCATATACGTGGCGTGACCCAATTTCGTTGTTTGTGGGTTATTGTGGGGAGCTGTAGCTGTCCGCAAGCGAAGTGCAAACGTGCCGCTGGGGGTTGTTCTGGTCTCCTTGTGCCGGACGCGTTTGTGCGGGAACGAGACTTGACAGAAAACTATTTAAAAGATTTTATAAAATTACCTGGTACCAGGTATGAAATACGAAAGATTTTACCGGGTATGATTTGTGCGGGACACGTTTGTGCGGGAACGGTATTTACACGTTTCCGTAACGCGGGAGCGGGATAATGAATTTGTGCCGGCTGCGCTTGTGCGGGCACGGGATTTCACACTTATCACGGGACCACGGGATTATCCCGAATCCCAGACAAAACCGCGGGATAAATCCCAAGGAATGCCCTGCTTGATCGCATCTGTGCCAAGCGGTTTCACCGGCACTATATGGGTCAGCCGGCGCTCATCAACCGGCACTAACTAGGGGTCACTACTGTGTGTGTGTGTGTGTGTGTGTTCTTCACATTAAACCCTTCTTCTACTCGTCGACATCCAGCAAGCCCAGTGTCCGTGCTGATTCTTCACCCTAGAAAGATACGAGCTCTGTGGTCACAGACTACGACACAGAGATAACACACCGTAATGCATTAATAGCCTACGTAATACCATGCCTTCGCACTAGGTGCGGCCGACACAACATACATACATACGCCAGCAACCAAAATACACCATAAAGAAAGAGAAGCAACGAAAAAACCAAACCGAAAAAGAACAAGAAAAAGAAAAAGAAAAGGAGAAGAATCCCAAATAAATAAATAAAATGGGAAGCCAAAGCTCAGACACATACATACTTACCCCGAGCATGAGCCAAAAGGGACGTGCAAGGGGAAAGATACGAGAAGGAATGTACCTGGTACATACTATCATTTTTTGTTTCGACACTTCATTTCCCCTCTCTTCAACCCTTTTATGACTGCAGTCCGATTCTGGGAACAAACCACTAAAATTTCAAGTGCTTTGTCCCCAAAACGGAACGGCAGTGTTGAAAGGGAAAGGGTATAGCTGCAACAATATACTGCTCACTGTACAACGGTACGATACGTACTAAATCTGTGTGCGCTGCCTGCGGACTTTGTTCGGCTGCCGAATGCGGTGAGCCAAGCCCTGCGTTCTGGCTCGATGCACGCGGCGTTTTCTCGCATCAGATACTTGTCGCCGGGGCATGGGCATGGGCATGCACACGTGACAAGTTTAGCCGGCAGCGCGTCCTCATTCGATCTATCGGACCGGTTAGGTGGGGACGAACATGTTTTTTTGGTTCCAAGTTTATCGCGAACCTGCGACAGGTGGTGAGATTCGTTTTACAGCCACACCATTGTTTCTACCAGATGGTATCACGACCAGGTACACGATATCCAAACACACAGCAGCACTATTTTTAATAATAACTACAAGCTATTACGGGGGACCATAGTAAATAGGACCCAATATTGTTAGTAAAAATAGGTAAGTATATAGGTTTTTATGCATACCATAGGTCCTATTAACTATGGACCCCCGTAATATTAATAGTACGTATATCATCTCTTCTGCTTGCTGTTGCTGTAATACGCAAATCCTGTGCGTACGTACGTAAGACACCTTTCCCAAGATACGGTGTGCAATCAAGCTTAGAAAAGAAAAGTGTTACGTATGATACATGCTCCTCGACAGATACCGTACCCGACATGGGTCAAGAATTTCGGTACCGCACTCCCGTTTGGGGAAAAATGACTTGAAATTAGAGTGGGTTGTCCCCAAAACGGTACTGCAGTTCTGAAAGGACTACAGTAAGAATATCAGTCTGGTTTTTAGTTGAAAATTATAGGCATTTTCAGCGGAGCATCTGTACCAAGCACGGAACGTCACTCTAAATCCCACCAGATACGTAAGTAACACCTGGTGGTATTTAAGAGCCTATGCATGTTTAACGTCGGTACCGCAATAAGCCGCGAGCCTTACCCAGAAGGGGAGAGATTCTTAATTGCTGTGGTGTACTGTACCGGGGAATGCACGCACTCAAGACAAGTAGAGACACGAGAAAGTTGAAATGGCAATGTAAAGTAAGGAAAATGCCAGAAAGGGGAGGTTGCCAGTCATGGTTGATAAGAGCTATATGGGAGAAAGTAACAAAAGGGCGAGCTGGAATAAGGTGGGATGGCGTAGTTGAGAAACTATGTCTACGTTATGTACTTCGCGAAAAAAACAATCAATGTCGAAGCCCCGGCAACGAGTAGCCCCGTGGGGAAAAGATGACGACGACAGAGCCGGGGACATCAAAGGGGCCACCGCGATGAATGCAAGCAATTGTCGTATCTACAGCAGTAGTTGTGGTATCTACAGTACAAGCAGGCAATGTTGGATATCGAACGGTAGTCGAGTTTAGCAGGATACCGATAAACAAAGAAAACGATCGATACGATCTCGATATTTGATACCTGGTACACCGAAGCTTTCGTTCAATGTCACTGAGCGTGAAAAACGCGATGATGCCAGGGGGGGGGGGGGGCGAAACACGTTCGATACTATGCATCGAAACTTTAATCCTGACTCTCGATACGATTCGCATCACTACGCTGCTGTAGTACTATTAATAATATTAATAGTGGTATCTCCGCATCCCTTTCATTTGTTCTGGTGGCCGTACTGATACACGTATTTGCAGTTACACAGCAGTAGTGGTACAGTATTACCGATTCGTACACACATCGACACATGAACTGTTCTTCAGGGTTGATTAGATTGTTGATTTTTTTGGTCCGAATCGAATTGGTGATTCCTTTTTTTTTAAGACAATCAACTACGAGGCGATGATGGGATTAACAATCATGTTTTTTTTTTGTGGTTGCCGACCCTTTTCGTTCTTTTCAACCATTCCAACCTTTATATTTAACAGATTCCGGCGCCAGCTACCCGAGTGGGGCCTTGCTATGCTCATGCATGGAGCCCCTTCCTCCACACACTCTCCTAAGTGTAGGACACAGTAGCTACTATAATATAACGTGATGCCACTACTTGCAACTATTAATAACCTCTTTTGTTCTGTCATGTTACAGTTGTAACATCGCGTTGTAGGTTAATTCGTATATAGTTTGGGATCTATGAGGCCTCTCTCTGCTGCGACCAGCCGGAGACTTTCACCGAGGGTTACTACTCCCGCGCTAATTGTCTGCCACTAAGCGCGGCACCTCTCCGCACAGAGTATGCACCCCGGTAAAATAAACCCTAACAAAACTGATGTCGTTGTCGACGGTACACCTCGCCTCCAACGATGGGCCGGCGGGATTGTTTTTTTTTCCTAGCCTCTTTCTACTTTGTCGTGCTGTTGTAGAGCTGCGACATCGCTCACGGAGTGATACTCAATCACTGTCTCCCCATACAACAATGAGGCTTTCCCGAAAAGGGGTCCACTCTGGCGGCGTCCCCTATTTTCCGTTCCAGAGTACTGTTGCAACATCGCGTCGTAGGTTAATTCGTATATAGTTTGGAATCAATGAGGCCTCTCTCAGCTGCGGCATGAGATCACACCCAGACTTGTTGACTCTTCTATATTCTCCATGTCGTCGCTCGTTTGATTCGTATCCTTTTTACGGGTTCCATGTCTTCTCATTGTCCTCAAACTTGTAGCCTAGTTGATTAGGGGTTCTGTTACCGTTAGTTGTCCCGTGGGAACGTCATGTACGATATCCCATACCCCTCCGACGGTGATACGGCGCTGAGGTATGCGATTGCGGTGTGAGGCACCCGGAACGCGTTTACCTGGTAGTCGACAGGCAGTCTTGTGGCGTGTCTCCATGCGGTTCTTCCGGAACTAACCTACGCTCATGCCGTGCTTGAGGGGCGGTACTGCAAGGCGTCGTGTGCACTATTACGGGGGGACCATCATACACAGTAAATAGGACCTACGGTACAGGCAAAACCTATATATTTCCCTATTTTTACTATTTCGGGGGTCCATAGTTAGTAGGACGTATGGTATACATAAAAACTTATGTATTTGCCTATTTTTACTAACAATATTTGGTCCTATTTACTATGGTCCCCGTAATAGAAAATAACTTGACCCACCACCGTACACGCTACTTGGTATGTCCGCCTCCATTAGGTATGTCAGCATCCGCGTGCTGTAAAACGTCACCACGAGCTACAGTACACCATCATGTCTCTTGCTACGCGGTGTGCAGGCCAGACTTCCGCCCGTCGTGTCCTTCGCCTCGTTACCGGCATTGCGTCGCTCCCTCTCCTGGCGTGTCGGCTGCCGTACTGCCACCCACAATGACCTATCCATCCCTCCTCTCGTTGCACTGCTCAAGGGGTCTTCGGCTGGGAGACGTCAGGTGGGCGCAGCGCAACGGATGGGAAACGCATGCTTGAAAGATGAGGCGAAGGCCATCTTTGAAGGATTAAAAACGTGAGTGTGAATTATTATGGGAAAATATTTCCGGGCTCCAGGAACTGAGTTTGTCGGCTGCAAGTATACCCGTTTTACTCCGCAGGACAGAATAATCCCCGACCGGTAGACTGATCAGAATGCTCCCCGGAGTTTCCGAGGGCTTTCTGGAACAGTTTTCCGTTTTTCCAGAGTCCTGGTTTGGTTTTCGGAGCAGCCGATCAGTTTTCTCTGGGGGGTCAAAAACAAGAGTGTTTCTCAGAACTGGGGCCAGAAACAATGGATATTTGGAGATTGTTGGTGAACGTCATGATGTCCTCAGAACTGGTATTAAGAACGAATAGTCAAACTACGACTTCGTAGAAACGGAAAACTGTTTTCGGAAAACTAAGGGGAGCATCGCGAGATGTCTACCGGTGCTTTCGACAGTCCCGCCGAGTAAACCGCGAGCTTTCGGCAGAAAAAAAAAAAAGTTGTTGGACCTAAGCCGATGGGAACGCGAATACCAACAGTTTTCTTTCAAAAATACTGCTCTAAAAAAACAGTCGAAAATATCCTCGTACCGCCGCTGTGGGAAAAAAGGGAAAGGATGTTCGATTTTTTCTTCTTTTTTTTTCTGACGGCTGCAGGCGGCGCAATTTGTTTTCTCTCGTTGCAAATTGTCAACACGCTAATAAAAATCAGCTCGCGCGACGATATACGCTCGATAGACTCAGCCCACGGCCAACCCGCTTGGTGTCCAGCAAGGCCAACGAGTATAGATGACGCCATCGAAGATAGTGGATCCATGCTCTACGGGGCGAGAGCTTGCCGGCGGCGTCCTGCGGTATCCTCCCAAACCTGAAAAAAAAAACTGTTTTGTGCTATTCGAGACGGATCGAGAATTTTTGTCTTCTGTCTTGTGCACACCAGCGGCTACTTGTTTTTTTTATCGTACGCCTGGTCAGCACCCGCCACACGTCACTGGCCATTGTGTGAACACGGTGACTCCAGGGTGGGTCGGAGCCACTAGCGAGCGCACGCCGTTCAGAATTCATGACGCAGTCGTTGGTTTTGTCGATCGATGTCTGTCGAGGACTTGGAATCCCGCCGCTTCGAACCAAACATCCGCCTGAGTTTTTCTGAAGCCGATCTTGGCCCAACATCGGCCCCAGAATTGTTTTTTTCGGGCTTTTCCAAGTTTGGAACTTTCCGTTTGAAGAAACGTACCGTACCTGAAATGTTTTGACGGGTATCTTTGGAATTCAAAGTTTTTACGGGAACTTTGCGTTTCCATTGGCATAGGTCCTAGAGCCCTTCAATTTTTTCCCATAGCAGTGGTGACATACAGTATATACCCCACGAATTTCAAGCATATGCCTTCAGGACCAACTTTCCCATGCTTCACCTTCATGCTGTGACCGTGTCATAAGCAAAAGTATAATATCTGAAATTCCTACACCTTTCGCAGAGGCTTCATAGTCCGACAAGCGTTGTTGTGAACGCGAAAGAGGGATCTATGGGGGCGGGCCTGGTTGATCACGTTCTGTTCAGGGCCGGCATTATTCTGAAGCACCTGAGCGAGATGACCACCCTCGCCGACACGAGAAAAAGAAAACGCGAATTGTAATTGCTCCAAAGAAAAGAACAGATCGACCCTCCCGGACAAAGGCCGGACAGAGAGTCTGCCGGAAAGACTGCTGTGGGCGATGTTCCACAGCAGCGTGTAGCAACATCCGGTATACACCAAGATCCATATACACCTAGGAAACCCGGTGATGTACCCCGGATGTCCCCTGACGACCACAGATCGTCATTGCACAAGCCACTATAGCGCAAAATGACCGATAGCCGACCCGAGTAGTACAATACAGTAGTAAAATATGGAGCGTCAATTATTACACCTGGCTCTGGGATACTGCGATCGTGTAATCCGACGAGCTGAAAACATTCCTCTCTCCCCGTCGTGCCCCGCGCCCCACCACCTCCCTACTAAATTTACACCGGTGTGGCTGCTCTTCTTCGCCCTTCCTCCGACCACAGTAGAAAACAGAAAAAGCCATACGTCACAGCAGCGATTCCGCTCGTCTTAATAGACTGTAGTCGGGCTGAATTCGTGGCTCTGACGGAACCGGGCGCTAGTCGAAAGGGACACCCTTCGTTAGCGCCGGCGGCCGTGGTGAAGCGGTGGGCGACCCGCCAGGTGCACGGCACACGCACTGCTAAGCAGCTGCTGGACGTGGCTTCGGACCTGAACCCATCGGGAAAGCGGAAAAAAGCGATTCAAAAAGCGCTCTCTATCCTGCGGCACGATTCAGGCATCTATGGAGCAATCGCGGGCGTGGGAAGCATGGCCCTTGAACTGCAGCATCGCTTGGAAGGCCCGCAAACGGCCCCCGACCAAGACCGGCCCAGCAATGCCGGGGCTGAGGAAATAGAAGTCGGCGGTGCCAGTATTATCGAGCAGCGCGTGGAGGAGGGTGTCGCAGCACCTTCTTCGTACCCGCCGCAGGGAAGGGAACGCGGCCCAGTCAGTACTGCAGAAAATCCAGGATTGGGGGACAGGGAGGCCTGCCCCGGAGACGAGACGCGGACGGACTTGGTGGGAGAGGCTGAACGGTTCAAGAAACTCGCCGAAGACGAACAACGTAAACGAGTCAGGGCCGAAATGAAGCTGAGTGAAGTCATGGAGCAGCTGCACAACATGAGGAAAGAGTACGAAGCCCGGCTCCTCGAGGTACACGAAAAAAAACAAACCAAGACAGCAGTAAGTGCATGGTCGAAAACATGCGACCCTCTGGGTTCGAATCAGAGTTATCGACTATGGTTACATGGTAAAACGTGAGCGACCCTGACCCTTTCCCTAACCCCAGACTTGCCGTTGTCGTGTGTAGGGTGCATTTTACTGAGCTGAGCACGCCGCAACTACTAGTAGGATACGGTATAGGTGATATTGTGAACGTTTGTTGTGCGTCTTTCGACTTGCTTGTTACTATCGTTTTTCGAGTCATGGGAGAAAGAGATCCCCCCCCCCTGGCCCTGATACCTGTATCATACCTTCCCGAATCTCCTGAGTATCTCGACCACACTAATTTACCGTCTCTGTTTCCCTTCGATGATAGCGGCCGGGTTTCCAGCTAGTACGGCGTGCAGTTTCCTCGGAGGATCCAGCCTCCGAATGGTACCGTGCCATTCGACTCCTCCGATCCAACCCAAGTGAAAAAAATAACAAAAAAAAATCTTAAACCCTATTAATAGCTACTTGTGGCTCTCCCCTTCCCCCCCCCTTTCGAAAGCAAAAATGGGGAGGGTGGGGTGACTGAAAAGGAGAAAACATCCCTGGCTTGGTTGACAAACCCAGCGGCTACCTCGCGTCTGCTCACGTTCGCGGCAGGGACCTCGTGATTGCTTGCGCCTGACGTGGGGATGTCGACCTGCACGTGATGCCTTTCTCGAAAGGAATGCTGCAAGTCCCCTAGTCCGTCCATACTCTATCCCACTCCCCGATATAGGCACACCTGTTCTCTCTAACAATAAACCCTGCGTTGTTTGTTACTGCGTTTGCGGAGGCGGTTACTCCGTCCAAGCACGAAGCTACCCTTTGACCTCGAAAATACGGGAAGCGATCGCTTCTATTTTGGCTACATATTCGAAGCCAGATAACAGAAGCAACGTTCCGTTTTTTCCCGACTAGTGAGCGATTGAAAACTTAAAAACAGGTTGACGGAGTGGCAGAAGTCAACCACACCAACAGGAAATAAATTATACTTGAAAACTAGCATGTAATATCAGAGGCTTCAACCCTATCAAAGGTATCACAGAAAAAACAATCCGATCAAAAACGAACAACGATGTACGTACCTGGTGGTACGTTTTTTTAAAAATCGCGAACATTGGTTGTAGTATTCCCCACCTTCCCACTTACCGCCGAGCCTGTCATGTTTCGTACATTTCAGGGTTCACAGAAAAAAGCGGAACCAAAAAATTGGAACAAAGCCCCTAACTAAATTGAACTACTGTAAATGGCGGTACGTCCACGCTGACACCACCCCCCCCCCCCGTTCCCTTCCCTTCCCTCCCTCCGCCTTTGCCTATTTTCGTCCACATTGTGCCCCAGATTACCACCCGGTGCACTTGTACCGCAAACATAGAAAATGTACAAGGTCTTGGGGCCGAACAGCCGCCAACGCTCGATGCCTGTCGTGGGTACGTGCTGTCGGATACCACGAGCGCGAAGGCGCAACTTTCACGGGATTTTGTTTGTTGCGCACTTTTCGGCGTTGTAGGTGTTCGGTGGTTTTCTCGGCCTACCTACCTTGAAGAAACCGCCCATCGTTGTCCTACTGGCGTTCTTGTTAGATCGTGCGCCAGAAGCAAATTTCGGATTCACTTTCGGCTTCTGCATTGCCGTTCAAACCCGGACCCGCATAGGTAGTCTGTGCGATAGCGTGTAGCAGATCAGGATTGCCGCAAAGAGGAAATTGCTGTAAAAGAGCAGAAGAGGCCTTTCGACTACGGCACTCAGGTTTTGGACAACCAAATGTCATCAAGAGGCCTCTTAAAAATACTTGAAAAAGTTTTTGAAACCGCTGAAACGACACACGACACGAGTCGATCAGTGTCAGTACTCTGAACCGAAGCAATACATACGTACGCCCTCCCACGGTAGCCATTACGGGGGACCATAGTAAATAGGACCAAATAGTGTTAGTAAAAATAGGTAAATATATAGTTTTTATGTATACCATAGGTCCTATTAACTATGGACCCCCGTAATTGCACGTGCACAAAAATAGCAGCACGGGGCAAGACCCCCCTGGAGACATAGCCGAACTGAACGATCGCTATCCTTGGACGCCCTCCGTACTCAACCATCTAGGTCTAGCGAAACCGTCGGCACGGCGTCAACCGTACCCTGCTCTCTGTCCTCGGAAAGCCAGGGAAGGCGCGGCAGGGGAGGGGGCGGGGGCGGGGGCGGCAGTAGCAGCGGTGATTCGAGCTACGAACCGCGTATCGAATCGGCCACGACCACTGAAAGCGGCGACGAGAAGGAAGAGCGCGATACGCAGGGGGAGGAGGTGGGAACGGTTGAGGGATGGAGGGGGGAGGAGGAGAAGCAGGAGGAGGAAGAGGAGGAGGAGAGGGGGGAGACCGAAGACGCAGTTGGGGGGGTGGAGGATGTGGAGAAGGACACAGGGGTGGTAGGGGTTGACGGAGAGGGAGAAATGGATAGCAGGGGAGGGGAGGAAGAGAAGGACGAGGAGGAGGAGGAAAACGAAGAGGAGGAGAAGGAGGAGGAGGAGGAGGAGGAAAACGAAGAGGAGGAGGAAGAGGAGGAGGAGGGGGAGTGGACCAAGGATGCTGTTGAGGGGGTGGAGGAGGTGGAGAGGGAGGGAGGCGTGGTAGGGGTTGACGGAGAGGGAGAAAGGGACAACAGGGGACGGAAGAAAGAGGAGGACGAGGAGGAAGAGGAGGAGGAGGAGGAAAACAAAGAAGAGGAGGACGAGGACGTGGAGGTGAAGGTGGGTAAGGATGGAGTAGTTGAAGGGGAGAGGCGGGAGGAAGAGAGGGGGGAGTGGGAAGCTGGAGACAACGAGGAGGACCACGCGGAGGACGGCCACAACGAGGGCAAGGAGGAGATGAAGGAAACAGACAGGTCGGGGGGGCACCCCGTATCGCCATCGATGGTCTACCCCTCCCCCCTCGAAACCGTTGACGAAAAACCTATTATCAGAGGGCTCAGAAGGGCCGAGATTGACGAAGAGGGCGTGGCTTTCCCGGATGACTTTCAGGAGGCAGAGGGGGGAGAGGGCGGGGGCGGCGGCGCAGGTAGCAGCGGTGATTGGAGCAACGAAACGCGCGATGGTATCGAATCTGTTACGACCGCTGATAGCGACAACCAAAAGGAGGAAGACGGTACGGAGAGGGAGGGGGTGGGAGCGGTGAATGGGAGGGACGAGGAGGAGGAGGGGAAACAGGAGGAGGGGGAGGGGGAGACCGTCCACGCAGTTGAGGGGGAAGAAGAGGTGGAGACGGAGGGAGTGGGAGGGGTTGACGGAGAGGGAGAGGAGGACGGGAGGGGAGGGGAGGGGAGGAGGAGGAGGAGGAGGAGGAGGAGGAGGAGGAGGGAGGAGGAGGAGGAGGGGGGGGGAGGAGGAGAAAAGTGAGGAGGAGGAGGAGAAAATGGAGGAGGGTGGAGTGGTTGTGGGGGAGAGTGGAGAGGAGGAGAGGGAGGAAGGGGAAGATGAAGACAACGAGGAGGACAACGCGGAGGACAGCCACAACGAGGGCAACCAGGAGGTTGAGGAAGAAGACAGGCTAGAGGGGCACCCCGTGTCCGCACCGGTGGTCAACGCCTCCCCCCTCGGAATCATTGAGGATGATCCTATATACGGATGGATGAGGAGGGCTGAGCTTGACGAAGGGGGCGTGGCTTTCCTGGATGACATTTTGGAGGCAGAGGAAGGAGCCCTGGTTGAAATCGGGGCCGTCATCGGGGGTGGGTCTTTCGGCGATGTTCGCGACATCGCAATCGTCGACGAGGCGAAGCAAGAGGCCGCCTTGCGATTTTCAGGGGGACACGGCTTCGTCGTGAAGGGCCCGAAGGAGGTAGGCGGGCATTGAGTGCCTTCATTGTTACTTATTCTGAGAGAGATGTGTCGGTTCTGAGTCGGGACCATACCCGCAAGCAGCGACGAGCAAGAATCGCTGTTTTTCTTGTAGAACAGGCTGTCGCGCTGGCGCACAGCATCGAACATGCTGGTATGCCATCCGTATTCGGTCTGACCAAGTACCTGCCACAGGTCTGTCTGCCAAACGATGTATCTCCATGCTATCCCCGACGAGGGATTTGGCGGTCAGTTCTACTGTTTACTATCAATAGATTGCAGCTAAATCCAAATTTATAGCAGGTTAATCGCGGATATGACCAACGAGTGTCTGAATGTTACGGCGAACGAATCCCGCCTCCGCCACCCGCATCATGCTCTACCCACAGGAAACGGCTGCCCTCGGTTTCCTATCTCGCGAGGTTAGGATATTGCAGAGGTAAGCGTGATTTTCGTTTGCTCTGATTGTCTTCTAGCAGGTGCCGTCAATTACACGAGGTATACACACAATACGCTCACCGTCACCAAGCCCTACGTGCAGAGAGGCAGTTTGTACAACCGCCGGTCTCTATGTTCATGTTGTCAGTCGATGAATGTATTAGAAAATGATAGGAGCTCTGGCGTAATATAAAATAGGCGCCAATTACATTTCCAATTTTCGAACGTATTTATTTTGTGCGTATTGTGTGTCTGTCGCACCGGGGATTAGTATACCCTGCATCTCCAGGTATACGTAGCGGTAGAGAGCAGCGACCGCTCGCATGTGTCGAAGCCATGCTGAGGTATGTGCCGAACACGATCGCGTTTGTAGGAGACGGACGGAGAATCAACGTAAGGACCAGTTTTGGTATAGACACTTGTGTAAAATTGTTTGATTTTAGGCTGCGGGGGAGAGGAAAGAGAGAACAAAAGGCATGAAATGTGAATGGCCGCTGTTTTCACGACCGTAAGCTGGAAGTTTTGTTTCGTGCGTTGCTTAAACGTGTGCAAAACATCCATCGCGGCAGGCTGAGCCGTCATGGACGCTGACTCCCTTCCACCGCCGCTTGTATGGTTGATCTGCATGCTTTATTCACGCTCGAGCCTAGGTTCCAATGTAAAAGTCACAAGAACTTGGTCACCGTCGTCTCCCTCAGCGAGGCACGCCAGCAGATAATGATGGAGAAAATGGCTGGCGATCTCGACGACTTGTTCGACAACGCAGAGTTCATGAAGAAAGTTCCGAAGGCCAAACTCATGACGTGAGGAACGTCCACATTAAAAAAAACACACACACACACACAAATTATCCCGTTTTTTTGGGTTTTTTTTTCATCCATCCTGTGCGCCGATGCCTTTCATCGTAACCCTTCGCCTTTTCGCGACGAAATCTTCTTTCTTTTTTTCCACCATACGCACAGGATATTTCCTAAACATCCCAATTCCGCACCTCCCGGACCATCTCTTCACCCCCTCTCCCCCCCTCCCTTTCCGCGTGTCAAAGCAAACTCGCCGGTATAGGGGATGCTTTGGCCTTCCTTCACGACAATGGCATGATCCATAACGACGTGAAGCCGGGCAACATCCTCCACGACCGGGGATGCAGCAAGTTTGTTCTGACGGACTTGGGGTTGGCCGGAGGCAAGTGTGGAGACTACCCAAGAAGGCAACGCGTCGCTAAGCACGGCAGTTTATCGTCGTTGTCGTAGCACCGTAAGCGGAAATCCGTCGACCAGTAGAAATATGCCACCGCACTCAAGATAAGCCAAACCTATCACAAGCCGAACCTGACAAAAAAAAAATCCAACCCTAAAAAAATGTCGACCCCAACTAAAAGCAGAGGCCGGAAACCACTTGGCCACCAGCGGAACTCCGCCGTGGATGCCGCCCGAGGCCGTCGGGTCGTTTAACGGGCACGAAGACACGCCAGTATTCGTGATGGACGCCTCGTTTGATGTGTACTCCCTGGGCATCGTAGCTCACCAGCTGCTGACCGGGTCGCCTTTACCTCTAACCTGCGGAGAGGTGGGTGCCGTCGAGACGTCGTACCATTCGTACTGCAGCTGGTGGCATGGTGCGGGCTGGAACATAGCGTGCGATAACTCTTTCAGTCGAACCTCCAACAAAGCTTCGAACGACAAAACTGCATACCACCACGTGCGTGAGAGCGCGCGAAAAGTCTTGTATACAGCTGGAGTAGCACGCGAAAGCACGGGAACAGTCTTATCTGCAGCAGCAGCAGCAGTAGCAGCAGCAGCAGCAGCAGCAGCAGCAGTAGCAGCGGCAGCAGAACATCAGCTTTAAAAGAGGAAGTGCGTACTGCTAGAAGTGTAGGCCGCTCTGTGACGTGCCGGCTGCCTCGCCGTTGCTGACATCGTCGCAATTCGCTCCCCGTCCCCTTCAGATGACTTTCGCGCACAGGGAGCACACCCCTGACAGCATCACGAAGACCATTCTGGGAAACTTTATCAAGGTCCACCTTGACAAAGCCGACGCCGCGGACGACGCGACCCGCGATATGTTCCAGACAACTATACACAATCTCTACGTGAGCATTTAAATATATATATATACTTCGAAATAAATGTATTTACGTAAGAAGTGTATATTCACGTCGTTAACATGTACCGATATCGGCTACGAGAAGCTCAGCAGATACCAACTTGAAAGGAGATGCGTGACGTGTTCTTATGGTATCACGGCGGGATGATATCCCAGTCCCATCCGAGGTGTAGGAGTGAACAAGGATCGCTTGCACGTTCGGTGCAGACGTTTTCGTCGGCATATAAAGCATACCGGTAGGAGTTATTGGGGAATTCGAGTATCGGAGAAAAAGGGAAGACGCCAGTGAGAAATGTCGATAAACTAGTCGGCAGCCTTCTACCGGGTCCGTTCTACTGGTCTAGTGATGCCGCTGCGAAACATGTAGCGCATAACTGTGTTCTTCAGTCACCCCTAGCGAGGGCACACCCTACCGTCACCTATCACGAACAGTATCGTCTTGACGATACCTCTCGCTCGATATTAAGCCCCCTTCATACACCTTTCCCCCCCCCGCCTCCGCCCGTCCCCTCTCCTTCTTCCCCAAGGACTCGTACATTACCCAGGAGTGCCGCATGGGCAACCTGGAGAAGACTCTCTTATCGGAATCGATGTTTCCCGGGATCAAGGGGCTGCGGTTCAAAAAGGAGGCAAGAGATTTTGACGCCTTCCGGGAATTCGTCTTAGGAGTACAACATGATATTAACCAGTACGATGGACCCGTGAACACCTTAGCTTGTATGCTGAAGAAACAATGACGACGGTAGTACCGCAACTACCTGGAAACTAGTTCGTTAAGTAAATGGAAAAACGTACCACGGCATTTGTTTCAGCTGGGTCAAGCTGGAAATCACATAGAAAATGTTGCGCCGGATATCGGCGCCGCCCGACCGAATATCTCCGAAAAAAAAAAACACGTACCATTGAGACATTCGACGCCAAAATGGCGTTCCTTACGAGCGGGGGCTTTCTGTCATACTTATAATAGACAAGCTTGCAGTAGAAGATTCCGCACCCCAGTCAACGAGGTGATTTCAACTGCTGCCGTAGAAGCTCAGCAACATGATGCACAAAAGGCAACGAAGAGTTTACTAGCGGCACGCGCTAACGCGTTCCGGAGGCCAGGGAATTGAAGTATGGTATGACATCCACGTCATGACCGCGCGCCCATCCCCATTCCCACCCCGGTTTGCGTTTTACGCCGCTTGGTAACCGTCTCTGCTCTCCTCTACCTCTCCACTACAATAATAGGTTGCGGACGTCTTCAAGGCGACCCTGCACAGAGATCCTCGCCTGCGTTTGCCACTGGAAAGTCTTAACCAGCTCTTGCGTGAACAGCGTCTGTGGTCGATGGGATCGAAACCCACTTTCGGTAGCCTTGCTGCGGGGCGTGCCGGAAAGGGTGCACAGCATTTTGCAAAGGGAAAACCCGGTGAATGAAAACTTGGCAATGGGCTCATGGTTCAAGGCGCCCGACTTTGTCCCGTGGTGGACGGGCTTGGAACCCCTTATCTCCGAGCTGCACACTCTCTCGAAGAGGGTGCGGCGGCAGAAATAGAGCTACTGCGAATATTAACGTAGACCTGATATATCGCACACAGCATGCACATGAGTTTCAATGAAACCCCCATGTCACAGCTGATGTCTTTTTTTTTTGTGGTATGTATATTGGCGGCGGGAAGGCTCGAGGAGTGGTTGTGTTGTCGGCAACATGCCGGTGCCGGGAGGAGAGAGCAGGGGTCGGACCAGGAGAGCGAGGCGAGATGAAGCCGAGGGGGCGAGGCGCAGCAATAAAGACGGGTCTCACGCATTACAGTAATCACTGTATTTACTAGCGGGCTGTTGTTGACGCGAGACAAAAAACCTCGATATATACCTGGTGTCCAGCCAGGCGTTCTGGATACCTGCCACAACTCCATCCTGTGTACAGCAATAGTATTGGCGCGCGAACAAGAAACACGTAATCGGGGCGAGCCTGAGATTCTTATTGGGGCGCCGTCTTCGAACAACCTTGAGCATAGGCTATTATATAGGATTTAGTGTAGAGTTCACCACTGAGCCGTTTTACTTAACCCAATTTTCTTAGCGTTCTCCGAAAAGTGAGCATTGTGTTCTTTTTTGGCACTTTCTTATTGGCGGGCCTATACTATATAGAAACATTCGTCCAGGGAGTGTGTTTCAGTAAGCTGTCGTGTTCGCTTAGTTAAGCGACGTTGAAGTTCTGGCCTGACTGTACGTAGTGCGAGATCTGCCGTGACATGAAGTGGAACTGGCCTGTAACACGATGGAGGCAGACAGTCAATATAATCCCGTGTGAGATAAGTAAGCGTAAAAGTTAGCCTACGTTTGTTTTGAAGATGTCTTGGATTTCTCTTTCGTAGGGGCTTCGAGGGATCGAGATTCGAGCTGGACATCGTCGGGAGGCAAACGCAATTATTGCTAGAGCAGTGCATCCAAATGAATCAACTCACGACGTAGGTCCTAAACGTTTTGTCCGCGGCAAGTGATCGACCACCGTATCTCAGGAGAGCCTCTCCCATACTATCTGTTCTTCAATGGCGGGATCGCATGATTTCTGTCACAGGCACACATGTCTTGCCCCTCGTATATTTTGGGAGGTTCTGGCTTCATTCAGCAAACATCTCAGCCCCGTATATTGGCCAGCTGGCGTAACAACCGTCGGTAGACTGTTTCATGGCGATTTTGAGCGGTTACGGGCACGTTTGGACTCTTTCTTATAGACGACAGCAGTAAACTGGAGAATACCGCGTCATGCCATGTGCACGCAGGACGACCCGAGTGTTATGGTTTCCTTTGTTTAGTGCACTTCGAGACTGCCCTCAATTTTTTTCCTCTCTAGCGAACCAGAAAAACATGCACGCGGACATGATCACAGCCCAGAAAATGCAGGCAGCAAAATTAGAACGTGTCCCACTGAACAAAATGACCAAAACGGTACAAAAGTTGTTTCTTTTGCCAGTTTACGGTACAAAAATTCAAACCAGGCGAACAGGATACACCAAACCCGAGTTAGATGACGTTTTCTGCCACAATGTACCGTTTTCTGGTAAAATATCAATGTAGGTTATAATTACGAACAAAAACCGCGTTCGTGAATACAAGCGCTTTCTCGTATTTACATGCATAGTCAAGCGTAGCGGATATTTCTGAAGAAATACCTCAACAATGAGAAAAATACCAAAAACAGATGAAACCGAGGAAAAACGTTCATCGGTAAACAAACGAAAACGAAAAAAAAAAAAAAAGTTGAAAAAAAAATGATCGACCAAAAATCTAAAAACAAAATGCAAAATAATATTAAAAACTGAGCGAGAGATTCGCAAAAAAAACGGCTCAGCGATGAAAAAATCGCCAGAAGGGGGAAAACATCGTAAATTCTCCGAAAACGAACATGCAAGCGGTGCTTTAAGTGTGTTGCCTTCTACAAGTCATACGAATAGTCAAGCGCAGCTTCTGAAGAAATATCTCACGAAACCGAGGAAAAACGTCAAAAAAATCGGCAAAAAAACAAAAACGAAAAAAAAAAAAAAAAAAAAAAACGAAAAAAAAAATGGTCGATCAAAACCCCTAAAATAAAATGGAAAACAATCAAAACTGAGCGAGATATTCGCGAAAAAAACGGATAAAAACGATAAAAAAATCGCGAAATCTTCGAAAACGAACATGCAAGCGGTGCTTTACGTGAGTCCCCTTCTACAACTGATGCGGATAGTCGAGCGCATCTTATATTTCTGAACAACTTCCTCGCGAATGAAAAGATTACAAAAAAACGGACTAAACTGATGAAAAATGTTAAGAATCGGCAAAAAACGAAAACGAAAAATTGAGAAAAATGATCCACAAAAAAAAAAAAAAATGGATCATAATCACGAAAAACGGATAAAAAAAATCTCTTAAACGGGGTGAACATTGTTAAGGTCAAGCATGCGGGACACTTTGTATACCTGGACAGGTCTCCCTATTAAGTTGGTACTCGTTGGTACTCACGTGTGTTGCTTGCTTAGCGATAGAAGAAGAGCACTTTTATTCCTTTCGTGCACGCGGAGAGAGAGACCACAAGCTCGCGCGTCTCTGGAATCCCCTGGTTTTCCATCTAAGATATGCCTTCCAAGTACTACAAATACGTTCCCAGTGCCTGAACCCAGGTAATTACCGGGCTTTCAATCTCATACAAAACAGTATTATAACACTAGCCCACTCTGATGAGCCGTATATGCAGAATTATGGGAAATTCATGGAAACACCGATTCCACGAACTAGAACATGAGTCGAAGATGCGGCTCCTCAAAACTCACTCCCACACCTCTGAATGGCGAGGCAACGAAGCCGGCAAAGTACGTAAAAATAAAAAATGAAGGGAAGACCTACCCTTAAGGGGCAGGTAGAAATCGTCAATGAAAGCCATCGCCATGCCGCCCGCACGGGGGTGGAGGCGAGGAAGATGCATGGAAAAGCGAAAAGTGAATACGCGGAAAGTCCTAAGCCGACGACGCCACCTGTTAAGGTGGAGCATGCGGGACACTTTGTATCCCTGGACAGGTCTGCCTATTAAGTCGGTACTCGTTGGTACTCACGTGTGTTGCTTGCTTAGCGATGGAAGAAGAGCAGTTTTATTCCTTTCGTGCACGCGGAGACTGAGACCAAGCTCGTGTGTCTCTGGAAAACCCCTGGTTTCCCATCTAAGACATGTCTTCCAAGTACTACAAATACGTTCCCAGTGCCAGAACCCAGGTAATTACCGGGCTTTCAACCTCATACAAAGCATAACAACATCGTGAACTCTTCGAAAACGAACATGCAAGGTGTGCTCTACGTGCACCCCCTTCTATAACTCCGAACCATAATGCATACTGCGAGCTCGCATAGGAACAACCACACAAACAGGACGAGACTCTACGGACAAACGTTAAGAATCGGCAAAAGACGAAAACTAAACGAAAACGACGAAACAAGGCGCAAAATAATAAAAAAATCGATCGACCAACAGTCCGAAAAAAAGGTAAATAATTCAGACTCGAGATAATCGCAAAAAACGGATAAAAACGATGAAAAAAAACGCAAAATCGGGGGGGTGCACATCGTGACTACAGTAGTACTACTTGCTGTAGGTGTAAATGGATGTTATACGTGCACACGCATGCGTATGTAAGTTTCGTGTAGGGTGTTATACGTGTCGCTTGCGTGTAGTGCTGTCTTGCGTTGAGAAAAAACAGGTAGAAAAAATGCACACGCACGTGTATGTATGCAAGTTTCGTGTAGGGTGTTGCACGTGTAGCTTGCGTGTAGTCCTGTCTTGTGTTGAGGCAACAGGTAGAAAAAGTGCACACGCACATACATATATGTATGCAAGTTTCGTGTAGGGTGTTGTACGTGTAGAGCTGTCTTGTGTTGAGACAACAGGTAGTGTCCATAATCAGGCCAGCAATTTCCCATTCGACAATGTGCGGCATGAAGGAAGAGTTTCGTCGTCCTTCGCTCATAAAAATCCCCAGGAAGAAGAGGCTGAAGGGAATCAATTCTTTCCAATTAGTTCGAAGAAAAAAAAAGACCGACTGCGACAAGAGTTAAACGGCCCACGACAACAACGGCCTACAACAACAAAGGACGACAGACAACCTGCTGGACACCTACATTATGACGATAACGGCCCACGACAGCAACGGCCTACAACAGCAGGGACAACCTACCCTTCTACATAGGTCGAAACAAGACAACAGTGATACTGACTTCTCCATACCTAAAACCCGCGGTCGCTATTTTGCATCCAAGCACAGGTCACCCTATAGCGTTCGGGCTAGGGTTACGGTACGGGACGGGTGGTCAGCGCCTACTGTATTCCTGGTATCTCCTGCTGACATCACTTCTTCTGAAACCCACTCAAGGAACAATAAGTAGCGGCAGCGGCAGCCTCTTCAATCAAGTAAAACTCTACCTCGCAAATATCTATGTCGCGAGAAACAGCTGTAAAAAGACATATTACGGGGGTCCATAGTTAACAGGACCTATGGTGTACATAAAAACCTACATATTTGCCTATTTTTACTAACAAAATTTGGTCCCGTTAACTATGGACCCCCGTAATAATAGGTTATACAGCACCAACAACATGCTGTACGAGACCTCCATCGCGCAAAAATTGTACCCATAGACCAAGTTGCACAGAAAGAGGGAATAGGACAAATGAAATGAAGACCGACGCAGACAGAACGCAAACAAAACAGCAGCAGCAGCAGCACCAGCAGCAGCAGGAGAGGCAGCAGCAACGGGTCTGCGGGTGTCCTCCTGCTCGTTGTGACTGATGGGTATACCTCTCCTGTGTACGATGCCGTTGAAACCGCGGAGTCGCACCCAGCAGAAAAAAAAATACGTGGCAGACCAACGCACTTACTGCTATTCTAGACTACTGCATAAGACTAATGATACGAGTACGTACTTTCTACGTACTTTCTCGATACCTACAGCAGCACATTACCACGATCTTTTTCGCCAAACCTACAACCTACTACTTGCTGCCGTACTAGACTACGAACTATATTAGACTAAAGCACGAATACGTACTTCCTACGTACTTTTTCTCGATACCTACATTACGACGATAACGGCCCACGAAGGACGACAGTCAACCTACCCTGCCAACCGTCACCGTTGAGGTCGTTCCTGCGTTTGTTTCTTCCGTTTAGGTTGTTGCACGGCGCGCCGAGGCCTGCGCGTTTTGCGCAGCTGCATTTATATGATCTATTTTGTCTACAGAGTTTTGTTTAGGGGGTGCATGTACGCAACGATCATCGGCGAAAGTTTTCCTTATATGCCTTTTGTCATCTTGGACTTTACTGCGGCGTCGTATTTGGTATGGATGAGTACACGGCACGTCGAAACCATCGCAATCTGTGCGATTCGTCCGTAGTAATATTATGTTTGGGTTTATATTTCGAATTTAAGTACCACTGAGACTCGCGAGGACTCAGTAATTTCAGCCCCTCGTACCTTTGAGGCTCAAGAAGACTCCGTCGTTTCAGTACTTTGAGGTACTCTTGGACTCGGTACTTCAAAATGACTGGTGTCAGCGAGCCAACGACTGAGTCCCGATGACTGGGCATTGGTACTCTGCCGATATTGTTGTTTGCAGTATGTAGTTCTTGTGTCGCCGCTGCAAATTTCCACTCCGACCCAACATGCACCTAACCTCTGCAGTATAGTGTTATTGTATCGCTGCTGCTTTTTTTTTTCGCTCAAACCCGAAATGCACATGTTATTGTTTCTGGCCGACGTCTTTGCGAACGTATCGTTCCTGCTTTTTGACCGCTTTTTTAAGTCCGACCAATCCCTGAAATTTCCACACCTTCGTCCAATCTTGTATTACATGGTAACACCTAGGGAACAGCAGTGCAACGCTTGCCCTGCTCTACAATATGCAAAAACAATAAGAAGCCGCCCCTAAACTGCCCTCCACAACCACCCCTACCCTTCCCCCAACCCATCCAAGTCGGCGTTATTGCTAGCATGATGCACCGTCTGCTTTCCTGCCCCGCGCCTTTGCCCCCGCCTCGCGTGCACGATGGACGACGACCCGGGCGAGAGGCTATGTCCACTGAGAGGCTGAAAATTCCGTCTCCCGACACCAAGTAAACGATAAAAGTCAGCACTCTCACTGATACAAATCGCCCAACTCCCTGTTCCCGCGTGATCGGTCACGAAAATACCCTTCAAAGATCCCACCAACCCCACCTTCACACCTTTTATGACCATACCGAACCGAACCGAACCAAACCATTCCGTATAGACAGTCTTCCAAAAAAAAAAACAAGCCAAAGACAGCGACCCCGTGCCCCCATTCCCTCCACCTATGATGACGCCCCCACCTCATTCCCTTCCACGTCGAAGGCGGTTTTGGAGTAGAATGGAGTGGGCGGAGACAAGGTCGCGAACCTAGCGACCTCCATCATCGCCCCCACATCCCCGCGCACCTCCCCAAAACCCCCTCAAAACCGTAGCGACCACGCTCTTGAGAACAGACATTATGTTAGCAAGTTAGCGATTGGCGGAATGTGATCACAGTGCATGCGAGGTTGGTAACGTACGAGTCTGGACTACTTGTAATCGACATGGGAAGGACCGTCTTGTTTTTTTTGTTGCCAGATATTGGTTGAGATGGGGAGCTCCTCGAGCGAGGAACCTCAGAAAAATTACGGTTTGGAGTTATCTGTAACGTAGCACGCATCAAAGACCCTCGTATCTCTACAATACCGGAGCACGTCGAATTTTCACAGACTCGGCAGACACTACTTGCACCATGTGCGACGCTTCTCGTTTTCGTTTCTAATGCATATGTTGCAAGTGTTTTGGTGAGTGCCGCCGGTTGGGGTGTCAGGGCGGCACCATCGTGAGCACTGTATGCCGTAACCGTACCGCAACGTACTGTAACATATCGCACTGGTTCTTACCACACGGACTTGTACAGGTGTTCCTGCTTGATCGCTTGCCCTATTGCTGGGTGTAGAGTGTATGGGGGAAAATACGCGAGGTGGTTGAAGAACGCACCGTGTTCGCTCAGACCTTTTTTACTTCTGCAAAGATGAAACCACCCTTATTTCAGTAGTGTTATCATGTAGGAGGCTCTATCATAGGCATAAATTATACCCTAACCTTGTGTCAGGGTTCAGTGTAGTGACAGATATAACGCCCTAACATAGCGATATTAGCGATTATCGCGTATTCCATGAACACTAACGTCATGTTATTCGAACGTTATTCGAGTCAGGTAAGCAACGAATAAGATTATAAAACATAAATGTCAGTCCAACCATGCCAGGTGTTGGGTAGCGCCCCGTCGGTGAGAACTGTTAAATGTTTTGGACAAAAAATGCTACCTTTAACGTAGGACGGGGCCTATGGCCATACGACTGCGGCCATGCATGCCGTGAGTACACCTCTCCCACCCCCTGAGCCTGGTGCGATATACACCGATCTGCGTGCTGCTGGTGGCCCCCTGAACCCCAACACCCTGCACACGGTAATGTGCCACCTTCTTCCTTTGGTAGAGATTGATTCAGAACATACCGGAACAGACACCCTGCTTTCTCTATACTCCCGCCCCTGCCCCTTCCCCTAAGCTGACACGAGCATGTCATGTGCTCCTGCCATCTCCCGCCACTTTCCAGGAACCAGTCATGAATCGGGCATAAAAAAAAGCGCCCGATTTTGCTACAGCAGAACCTCTCCTCCCCTCTCTCCCGTCTCCTTCCCCCCAGTCCAAGCGGTAACGTGGATTGCAATAAGTTCTTAGTCCTCTGGAGGAGCTCGGCCTTGACGCCATCCGGGACGGTGGCCCTGCCTCTTGGGGCAACTTCGTCAGCGAACTTGTCCACTGATATTTTTTCCGAGCCCTTGCCTCGAATGATCTCCTTGCAGTATTCCTGCGGGAGAGTGTGGAGGAATCAGGTCGTGTACCGTAATGGAAATATTCAAGCTTTTCGCATCGCACTCTGCTATGATTCTTGAAGCAGCCTTCTCCACGTCGTGTACACGTATGAGTGCGATGTAAGTACGATGGTGTTGAAGGTGTGCTCTGAGAGCTCAAAATGTGTTTTTTAGACCAGGTTTCGAGCCATTTTCGAGGTTCCTAGCGATGAAGTTCACATATCGGTGCGCTGTGTCCTCGTCGTGCCTGATCGTGCTCGCCTTTCGCGACTCTGCCGGGGGTGGCCTCAGCCGTGCTCGTGCTGTGTTCCGGCGGGGAGTACGGTCCCTCATTTTTGCAAGCAGTTGCTACATATTTTGCCCTCCTCCACCCGTGGCAGGTCATCATAACTCCCTACTTTCATCTCAACGGTAGCATTGCTGAGCCCGGCTTGGGAGGGATCATCTGTGGGCCTTCTGGTAAGCTTGCCTTTTCTTCCCCCTTGCACTCGTGCTGCCTTTGCTCTCCTTCGGCGGAGACGAAGAAGGTGCTGCTACACCCTCCACCACCCACGGATCGTCTTGACTAACTTGTGACTTCTATCCTCAGCGCCGGCATTACCAAGCCCGGCGTGGGGGGGCGTCGTCTGTAGACCCTCCAGTGAGCTCGCCTTTTCCCCCTCCTGCCAATACAAGGGTCGCGTTGCCACCCTTCGGCGGGGGTGAACGTGAAAAGCTTACTGGGGGACCCACACACGACCCCCTCCTAAGCAGGGCTGAGCAAAACCGGCGTTAAGGAGATGGAAACAAGGGTCATGATGACGAGCCGGGGGTAGAGGAGGGTGTTGCAGCACTTTGCTCACCACGCCGCCGAGAAGGGAACGCGGCACGGGTGCAAGACGGCTTACTGGGGGGGGCACAGACGACCCCTTCCCAAGAGGGGCTCATCAATACCGGCATTGAGGAGATGGAAGTAAAAGTCATGATGACGAGCTGCGGGTAGAGGAGGGTGTTGCAGCACTTTCTTCATCCCCGCCGCCGGGGGGGGGACGCGGCACGGGTGCAGGACGGGGAAAGAGGGAAACTTAACTGAAGGGCCCACAGACCACCCTCACCCAAGCCGGGCTCAGCAATGCCAGCGTTGAGGAGATGAAAGTCGGGAAGTGTGATGGCGAGCCATAGGTGGAGGAGGGTGTGGTAGCACCCTGTTCCAACACTGCCGCCGTGGAGGGAACGCGGAACAAGTTTTGGCAGGAGTGGGAACAGGTAAGCTTACAGGAGGGCCCAAAGGGCACCCCCCTTCCAGGCCGGGATTAGCAAGGCCTTGGTTGAGGATATGGCAGTATGAAGTTTTGAAGAGGGGCCACGAGTGGAAGAGGGTACGGCAAGAATTTTTCCATCCCCGCCGTAGGGGAGGGAACGCGGTACGAGTAGTGTCAGACAGGGGGAAGTGGCTAGCTTTCTGGAGACCCCACAGACGACTACCCCTCAAGCCAGACTCAGCAATGAGAAGGAATCGCGGGTGGAGGAGGGCGTGTTAGCAGACATTCCTGCACCCGCGGCTCGTGACCGAATCCCCTTACTTATATCTCCTCACCGCCGGCACTACTGAGTTCGAGTGGGGGGGGGGGGGGGGGGGGGGGGTCTGTGGGGTCTCCAGTAAGCTTGACTCTTCCCTCGTGCTGCACCCGTGCCGCCTTCCCTCGCCTGCAGCGGGGATAAAGAAGTTGCCGCCACACTCTCCTCCGCCCGCGGCTCGTCATCTGCGGTCACCCTTGTCCTCACGTGGCTCGTCATCTGCCACACCCCCCACCACCGGGGGCTCATAATAACTTTTTCCTTCCATCTCCTTAACGCCGCCATTGCTGAGCCCGGCTTGAGGAAGGTTGTCGGCTTTGGCTCCCCCTCTTCCCCTCTACTGCCAACACTCGAGTCGCGTTCCCTCCTCTGCGGAGAGGATAAATAAGGTGCTGCCATATCCTCTTCAAACCCGCGGTTCGTCATCATATGTCCCTACTTCCATCGCCTCAACGCGAGCATTGCTGAAGCCCTGCTTGGGAGGGGTTTGTCTGTGGGTCTTCTAGTAAGCTTTGCGCCTTCTTCTCCGCCGTGGGGGAGGGAACGCAAAACGGGTGTTGGCAGGAGGGGGGAATAGGCAAGTTTCCTGAAGGACCCACGAACGACCCACCCCCAACCCGGACTATGCAATGTTGGATTCGATAAGATGACAGCAAGGAGTTCTGATGACCAGCCGCGGGTGGAGGAGGGCTGTTTGCCAACCCTCCTCCACCCGAGGCTCGACATCATAATTCCTTACTTCCATCTCCTCGACGCGGGCACTGCTGAGCCCGGCTTGGAAGGGCGTTGTCTGTGAGCTCTCCAGTAAGCTTGCCTCTCCCCCCCTCCTGCTTACCAGTGATGGCAATTCCGGCGATTCCGGAATTCGCCGGAATTGTATCCAGCCGGACGGATTTTTTCCCCCCGCGGAATTATGGAATTCTCAAGGGGGTCCGCAATATATATTAACCCCCCTACCTGAGGGGGGGGCACATTCAAAGAACAGCAGCAGCATAGGAAATAGAAAACAACACAGCAGCACGGCACAGCAGCATAGCACAGCAACACACACACACAGTCCGCACGGCAGCAGCTCACAGACATCGCACATGGATGGTGGAGGTGCCTCCGACTGGGGATCGCTCGTGGCTCGGACACCGGGGGATGTAGGTGGTCGTGCAGGTCTGCTGACGTTTGTAGACTTGGTCAACCCGAACGCGCCCGAGGCGAGTGCGACTGCCGTACGCAAGGAGTGCAAACATCCCTAATAGCTGATATACTGAATCTGCGGGGGGCCCTCGATGTTCCGGGGCCCCCTGTCTGCCGGAATTGCCGGCCGGAACTGGAATTGCCCAAAACACGGAATTCCACGGCCGGAACTAGATCAAGTCGCCGGAATTGCCGTCACTGCTGCTTACTGGAGGGCCCACAGACGACCCCCCCCCCCAGCCGGGATCAGCAATGCTGGCATTTAGAAGGCGGAGGTAAGAAACTATGATGACGAGTTGCAGGTGGAGGGGGTGTGACAGCACCTCCTTCACCCCCCCCCCCGTACTGGCAGAAGGGGGGGAAAGACAATCTTATAGGATGGCCCACAGACGAAGCCCCCTTAAGCCGGGCTCAGGGGTGGAGGCATTGAGGAGATGAAAGTAAAGAGGTATGATGAGGAACCGCGGGTGGAGGAGGGCATGGCAGCAACTTCTCTATGCCCGCCGCAGGAGAGACAACGCGGCACGGGTGCACGGGGGAGGAAAAGGCAAGCTGACTGGAGGGCCCACAGACCCCCCCCCCCCAAGTCGGGCTCAGCAATGCCGGCGTTGAGGAGATGGAAATAGGGAGTTATGATGACAGGCCACGAATGGAGAAGGGCGTGGCAGCAAACCTTCCTCCACCCACGGATCCTCATCATGAATCCTTTTTTCCAACTCCTCAACGACGGCATTGCTGAGTCCGGCTTGAGGGGGGATCGTCGGTGGGCTCTCTAGTACGCATGCCTCTTCCCCCCTCCTGACACAGCCCGTGCCCCGTTTCGTCCCCGGCTACAACGCCGGCATTGCTGGGTCCGACCTTTGTGGGAATCGTCCGTTAGCCGTCCACTAAGCTTGCCTCTTCCCCCCTCCGGCCAACACCCGTGCCGTGTTCCCTCCCCTGCGACGGGGACAAATACGGTGCTGCCATACCCCCCTACACCTCCGGCTCGTCCTTATATATCCTGACTTTGTTCGTAGCCTCAGGAAACGGTAGCCCAGACTGCATGGCAGTCTATAGATGGATTTTTCAGGTCATATATTATTGGCCTCCCACAGGGTAGGGGCAAGTGACCCTCGTGTGTCACCACTTACAACCTCAGAAGTCAAGAGTCACACAATCTACAACAGGCAATGGTATCAACCGGTACGTAACTGTCATTTAAAGAGATCAAAAGAGCACCCCTCCCTGGCTAGTTACATAACAACGACGATCGTCACGAGAGCACATGGCCACGCGTCTACCATCCGTTTTTTCGCGGAATTGGCAGACGCGCCCCCCCTCGCTCAGCGATACCCTCATATCTGTTCCTCCTCCACAATCAACCTCTCCGTGGGTGCGCACGGCGAATAAACGTCGCACGACTTGAAGCCTTCCTGTCGCAACACGCGACGGAGGTGCCTACAGCTGTACTTCCGCCGTAGGGCTTTTAGCTGCTACTGTAAAGCAGGAGCTGCTCTCTTAGAACGACATCGTGACCGCATCGTTCATAACCGCCACTAACCTGCAACGCAGTACGTGCAGCTATGCCGCACGATTTCCCCCCCATCGACCACACGACAGGGGTGCCTAAGGATGTACTTGCTCCTTGGGACGTTTAGCTGTTGCTGATTTATCCCCCCTTCCCGCTGGACACGGTAAGGGTGCACGGCCATGCTTCCACCATGGATATACGCTGCTGCTGCTTCTTGCCTACGGTTTTGCTCCGCCGTGGGACTTTAGCTACTGATGCTCTACAGCAGTAGCCACTCCGTCAAAACGACATTGCCTCAACCGCATCGCTCATCTCCACCTCTATCTTTTTTGGAACTGGGTACGTGCGGCTACGCCGCACGATTTCCCCCCACCGATCACACGACGGGGGTGCCCAAGGATAGGCTTCCTCCTTGGGGTACTTCGCTGCTGCTTTAGGTCCGCTTTTTCCCGCTACACCCGGCAGGGGTGCTCACGGTTTGAATCCCACAGTAAGTAGGACGTAGGCTGCTGCTCCCCATGGTTATACTGCCACCAAAAGGGCGTTTAGCTACTACTGCTGTACAGCAGTAGCTGACAGCAATAGCGGCTCCCTAAAAATGACGTCGCCGCCACGGCACCATCTCCCGGACCTTCCACCATCGTATACACGGCTCCCTGTCCACCACCAGGGCATACGCCTCAAAACGTGTATACATGCTAGTGAAAGTACGCTCCCATAACCGTTCATATTGTCTCCAGCGTACAAGCTCGATGACACAACATATGACGTCTGTGAGACAAGCTCCCGACCCATCCTGTGGATATTATGAAAGCACTACCCACATGCTCATGTATAATTCACACCATAAAAAATGCCGGCGCCCGCAGACCCACTGCCATGCATGTCAGAGGACAGCTCATCTATCGGGCTGCCCACCCTGCTTCATCTGTCACCATCGGAGAAATCCAACGATGACGGTACAGCATCCCTCCTTGCTGTACGAGCGCTGGCTGTCTCCTGCTCCACACCGGACTCCTCCCACGTTCTGTATTCGAGGGCGCAATTTCTCCCCAGCGTCTTGTATTTTGTTTGATATTCAGCTGCTCGAAAACAAAACCCTGTTCCTATACTTAATGGGCCCGAAGGTCTCCAATGCCATCCCCCATGAGGCCGTGGACCGGCAAATATTCTATTGCGGGGGACCATAGTAAATAGGACCTACGGTACACACGAAAACCTGTATATATATTTTTTTTTACTAAAAATATTTGGTCCTATTTACTATGCCCCCCCGTAATAGTGTGTTCGTTGCCTCAGACAACGGTAGCCCAGATTGCACGGCAGTCTATAGATGGATGTTTCAGGTCGTGTATTTTTGGCCTCCTACAGGGTAGAGGCAGAGAAGGAAGTGAGTCTCGTGTGTCACTACAACCGCGGAAGTCAAGAGTCACACATTCCACAATAGGCAATGGTTCCAACCGGCACGTAACTGCCATTCAAAGAGACCAAACGAACAAACTTCCATCTCTTTTAAACGCCAATATTCCTGAACCCGGCGTGCGGAAGGTTCGTCTGTGGCCCCTTCTGTAAGATTACCTCGCCCCCCCCCCCAAACCCGATATGCTCCGTCCCGGCATTGTAGGGATGCGAGGGTCTATGGTCATACGACTACGGCCATTCATGAGATCGAGTACATCTCTCCTATCGAGTACCCCCCCCCCCCCCCCCCCTGCCCACACCTGTGCCGCCCCCCCCCCTCCCGCGGCGTTGGGGATGAAGAAGGTGCTGCCCACACCCTCCTCCACCCGTGGCTCGTCATCATAGCTCCTGGCTTTCATCTCCTCAACGCCAGCCTTGCTGAGCCCCGCTTGGGAGGGGTTCGTCTGTGGGTCTTCTAGTATGCTTGGCACCTTCTTCATCACCGCCGCAGGGGACTGAACGTGTGGCAGATCCTGCCAACACCCGTGCCGCGTTCTCTTCCCTACGGCGTCGACGAAAAATATGCAAAGATTATTGAAAGGTACACAGATCACCTCCCTCCAAGTCGGGCTCAGCAATGCCGGCGTTGAGGATATTGAAGCAAGGAGTTATGCCAAGGATCCGCGGGTGGAGGAGGGTACAGTAACACTATTTTCGTCCCGCTGTAGTGGAGGGAACACAGCACGGACAAGCTCGCTCGAGGGTCCACAGACGACCTCCCGCAAGCTGGGCTCGGCAATGCCGACGTTGAGTAGATGTAAGCAAGGAGTTATGAGGAGGAGCTGCGGGTGGAGGACGGTGTGCTACCGCACCCTCCACTGCCCGCGGCTCCCCAGTAAGCATTGCTGTTCCCTTGTCCTGCACCCGTGCCGCATCTTTTCTCTCCTGCGGCGGGGACGAAGAAGGTGCTACCACACCCTCTTCAAACCCGCGGCTCGTCATCGTATCTCCATACTTCCATCTTCTAAACGCCATCTTTGCTAGGGCCGGCTTGGGACGAGGTGGTCTGTGGGCTCTCCAGTAAGCTTTGCATCATTTTCATCCCCGCCGCAGGGAAGGGAACGCAGCATGGGTGTGAGCAGGAGGGCGGAAAAGGCAGGCTTCCTGGAGGACCCATAGACAACCCCCCCCGAAGCGGGACTCAGCAATGGCGTTCTGAATCAAAGAAAAAAACATGATGCATCATTATTTAGTAGTCCAGACTATTTACTATTCAAATCAATGTCACATCAACAGTGCTTTCACCTCAATGTTATTATAGATGTATGGGTTCATGGTCGTATGTTATTGCCAGAAAAATATTCTTAAGGGTTTCAGTGCTACCATACTAAGATGTTATAAAAAATGTACTTTTAGGTTTTAGTATGCCATACTAAACACCATACAAGCCAAACAATCCCCTAAGGATGAAGAATCAACCACCACCCTAAAATTTGCCATAACTAAACCAACGTCTTTGTTTTTGTTCACAACACTACTCAACAATATTGGCGTTGAACAGATGGAAGCAAGGAGTTGTCATGACGAACCGTGAGTAGAGGAGGTCTGGCACTACTCACTATTGTCGGCGTTGGACAGATTAACGTAAGGGATACGACGACGAGCCGCGGGCGGGGGCGGTTTGCCCTGCCCTCCTCCACCCGCGGCTCATCATAACTCCTTCCTTTCATCTCCTCAACGCCGGCATTGCTTATCTCGGCTTGGGGGGACGTTGTCTGTGAGCCCTCCAGTCAGTTGCCTCTTCGCCCCTCCTGCCAACATCCGTGCCGCGTTCCCTCCCCTGCGGCGGGGACGAAGAAGGTGCGAAGCTTATTGGAAGACCCGCAGACGATCTCCTCCAAAGCCGGGCTAAGCATTGCCGGCGATTAGGAGATGGAAGTCAGGAGGTATGATTACGAGCCATGGGTGGAGGAGGGTGTGGCAGCAGCTTCTTCATCCCCATCGCCGGGGACGGAAAGCGGCACGATTGTTGTCAGGACGGGGGAAAATGCAAACTTGCTGGAGGGCCCACAGGCCACCCCCTCGCAAGCCGGGCTCAGTGATGCCGGCGTTGAGGAGATGGAAGTCAGTATGTATGATGACGAGCCGCGGGTGAAGGAGGGTGTGGAAGCACCGTTTTCATTCCTGCCGCCACGAAAGGAACGTCGCATGGGTGTTGGCAGGAGAGTAGAAGAGGCAAGCTTTCTGGACGGCGCACAGACCACCCCCCCCACACACCGGACTTAGCAATGCCAGCTTTGAGGGGATGGAAACAAGGAGTTATGATGATGAGCCGTGGGTGGTGGAGGGTGTGGCAGCACCTTCTTCATCCCCGCCGCAGAGGAGGGAACACCGCACGGGTGCAGGAGAGGGGGAGAGGCAAGCTTACTGGAGGGCCCCAGACGATCCCCCCCAGGCCGGGCTCAGTATTGCTGACTTGAGGATGTAATGATGACGGGCCGCCGGTGGACGAGGGTATGATAGCACCTTCTTCATCTCCGCTGCAGGAGAGGCAACACGGCACCCGTAACACGGCACGGGTGTTGGCAGGGGGGGTGGACGATGCAATATACTGGAGGGCCCACAGACGACCCCTAACGAGACTGGCTTCAGCAATGCCCTCTTTGGGGATATGGAAATCAGGATTTACAATGACCAGACTCGGGTGGAGTGCCTCCAATAACACTCATCAGCAGGCGACCACCCTGCCTGTCGTCAGTATGCTAGGAACCCGTCAGAGTGTCAACATCCGGCGACATTAGGCAGTCGTTCGGCTAATGTCGAGGGCTGTTGCACGGCCAGCCGCCAGAAAGCTCAGGGATTCCCGGACGTGATCGATCCGGGCCCAAGCTGTGGCGTGCACGCCTGCTCCGGCTTCCAGATCGTGAAAAGGGTCTCGCGCGCTATCCCTGTGCATGATCGACATGCGCGTATCCGCCCAACACGAAGGATCCTCTTTAGCATCAATGAAACTTGTCTGGGGGCAGCGCTTATGCAAGGAGAAGCTACTTCGGAGTTCCATGTTAGACTTATGGGAGAGCACACACCAGCACATGGAAGATCCTTGGGACCCGCACGCGATTTCAATCGGTACGTCACGCCGCGCGCGTCGTGGCAGCAAAGTGCGGGTACTATTCCTCGGATTGAACGGGGGGGGGGGGGGAGAGGAGGTGAGGGGGGATGATGTTGTGGATTGCTTTCTCCTAGGTAGGCGGCCGGGGAAGGATTCATGTGCGAAAACTCTGCGATAAAAACGAAGAAGCTACAGTCGTAGTTGAGTTTGGGAGGATAGTGTCGTTGATTTTCCGGATAACCGGGAAAAATACATACCGGTTCAAACGACGGGCGCTCTGCCTAACTTGTTTGTGCTGCTGTACCGCTTCGAATGCATCCTTGCGCCTCGCAACTGTCTTGAGCGATGCGAACAGCAGCGTATCCTTGACGGGCGCACGTGCCCTCGGCCTTCACCCCAGACGTCAGGGGGATCTTGCTGGACCCTGGTCGTGCAGAATATTTCCGGGGTTGACATCGATATGCACGATTTCACAGTCGTGGGGGAACACTAAGCCGCCCTACGCTGGCGAGTTTGCTTCAACGCGGGGAGGGAGGCAGGAGTAGAGAGAGGAAGGGCGATGCGGTGAATTGGAAGGTACGGGATGTGCAGGAAGGGTGGAGCGATCAAACCGGTTTCTGGGCGAGAGGGCGAGCGTTGTGCAACGGTACACATGATGACAGAACACCCGAACTAGGCAACTTGCCCGCTCACTTTGTTGGGTTTTTGTCACTCCAATAGCTTTGCTTCGAGGATATTTCCCATCAGTTCTGCATTCGCCAGCAAACCGTCCAGGTGACCGGCCATGTTGACCATCAAGATCGTGAAGTCAATATGGCCGGTGACCTCGACGGCTTACTCAAAAACACCGAGATGATGGCAAGTGTTCCAAACGCCAAGCTCTTGACGTGAGAAACGTCCGCAACATAAATAAAAGGGACAGGTCATCCGTTTTTTGTGTTCTACTATCCCGTGCATTTATGCCTTTCCGTGCAGCCCTTCTCATTTGGCAAAGAAACCGACCTTATTTCGCTCCGCAAATTCCTACACATCCCGCATCCCCCGGTACACCACGTCACCTCCCCCCTCTTCCCCCTGCGTGAGAGCAACCTCGCTTGCATAGGAATCATCCACTACGACGTCAAGCCCAGAAACAGCCTACACGACAGGAGGTATAACACGTTTGTCGTGGACTTGGGGCTGGGCCGAAGGCACGTATACCCGTTGAGGAGAAAAACAGCTGCGGCATTGAAAAGCACCCCGGTCGTGCAGAATGGTTCCGGGCTTGACATCGATATGCACGATTTCACGGTCGTGGAGGAACGCCAAACCGCCCCCTGCGCCGGCGAACTTGCTTTGACGCGGAGTGGGAGGGGGCAGACGGAAGGTGGGTTGATGCGGAAAAGGGTAATGTGCAGGGAAGGGCGGAGCGATCGAACCGGTTCTTCGCGAGAACGGAAGGGTTGCACTGAAAGGCGGCGACACAAATGATGCAACACTTACACATAAGCCGGGAAAATTGCTCATTCCCTTTTTGGGGGGGTTGGACACTTATTCACTTTGCTTTCGAGACCTTGGTCATCAGCTTTGCGTTGGTCAGCAAGCTGTCCGGGACACCTATCATCTTGGCCATCGATGTCAAGGAGTCGTGCATCGCTGACAGTCAGAGCGGCAGTCATCAGGCTTTCGTCACCTTCGTGGGTGAACCTGGGAACAAGCGTAGGAGACATACCAACCATACGAACGGTCGATCTACCTATGCTTGTTCCCAGGATCAGTCTCAACGACCATGAAAACGCCAAGGCCGCAATTGCTGTTGGCGAGGCAAGACAGTGCATCCCGAAGGCCAAGATATTCGGTGACCTGGGCGGCTTGCTGAACACCGAGATGATGGGCAAGGTTTCGAAGGCTAAGCTCTTGACCTGAGAAACGTCCGCAACATAAATGAACAACAACATGTCATTCGTGTTTTAGTGTTACCATCCGGTAATCCAGTGCCGTTCAGTGCAACCCTTTTCATTTGACAAATAAGCCGATCTTATTTCGCTCTACCAATTGCTATACACCCCGCCTCCCCCGGTATACCGCGTCACCCCTACCTCTCTACTCGCCGCGTGAAAACAACCTCGCGTACATAAGGGACGCTTTGGCGTCCCTCTACGATTCTGGAATCGTCAACTACGATTTTAAGCCCAGCAGCATCCTACACGATCGGAGGTACAGCACATTTGTAATGGGCTTGGGGGTGGGTCGAACGCACGTGTACTCGCCAAGGACAAAAAGAGCTGCGGCAGTGAAATGCGGGGGGGGGAGTGCTCTTTTGTTGCTTGCCTTAAGTCATTTGACCATCGACCACGCATCCCTTTCGAAACGGAGCACCGTTCCTACTCCTAATAGAGACACCTCTAACAGTTGGGAGCTCATTACTCATTACGTTGTTTCCATGTATGTAATACATAGAAACGTTTTCGCTAATCGTGTTCCCTTGCTGTTTCGCCACCTGGGGGGAGAAGCTGAGGCAAGGAGGCAGTGAAGGGGGAACTTCGGCCGTTGATTGCGCATTTCTTGATAGGTCGGGTAAGGCTCAATGTGCAAAACCTGTGCTATGAAAACGAAAGAGCTAATAGCTGAGCTTGGACGGATGGGCCCGTTTGTTTTCTCGATAGCCGAGGCAAGCAAACAAATTCTAATAACGTGCGCTCTGCTCAGTTTTCGCCTAATAATTGCTGTTTTGAATTTCGTGACTACAACTACATCTGAGTTGTAACGCCTTGTTTCCGCAATTGGCATCTGCGGCAAACCCAACGTCCGTCAGAACGACGTTGCTGTAACCCGGTCGTGCAGAAAGGTTCCTGGCTTGAAGTCGATCTGCACGAGTTCCACGGTCGTGGAAGAACGCCAAACCGTCCCCTATGCCTGCGAGTTTGCTTTTACGCGGGGTGGGACGGACGAACGGAAGGGGGGGTAATGCGGTGAGTCTGGAAATGCAGGATGTCCAGGGAAGGGTGGAGCAATCGAACTGGTCCTCGGCGAGAAGTAAAGGGTTGCATAAAGGCGTCGACACACATAATACAAGAACAAGTAAATCGGAAAACTTGCTCGTTCACTTTTGTTGGGGGCTTGGCACTTCATTAGCTTTGATTTTGACACCTTGTTCATCAGTCCTGTGTTGGCCAGCAAGCTGTCCAGGCCACCGGCCATCTTGGCCATCCATGATAAGGCGTAGGGTCTTGCTAACAGAGCGGCGGTCATCAAGTTTGTGACTTTCGTACAGTGGCTGAACCTGAGATCAAGCGTAGGTAAACCGATCGGAGATACGAGTGGTCGACCTACCTACGCTTGTTCTCGGTTTCTGCCACAACGGCCATGCAAACCTTGTGACCGCCGCCACTGCCAGTGCACCAAGGTAGCCTATCCCGATGGTCAAGATGGTCGGCGACCTGCGCGGCTTGCGCAACAATGCGGAGCAGACCGGCAAGATCTCCAAGGCCAAGCTTAAGACGTGACAAACGTCCGTACTATACATGAAGGACACGCGTCACCCGTTGTTGAGTGTTCCCCCATCCCATGTGTCGATGCCTCGAAGTGCAAAGTTTCTCGTTTCTCAAAGAAACTGAGTTTTCTTCGAATCCACCATTTCCTACACACCCCACACCCCCCCGGTACATCGAGTCACCCCCGCTCCCTTCCCCGCGCGTCAAATCAACCTCGCCTGCGCAGGGGACACTTTGGCGTCATTTCACGATCGTTGAATCGTTCATAACGACTTTAAAGCCGGAAACATTCTACACGACCGGAGGTACAGCACATTTATTCTATTTTGAGGGCGAGACGAAGGCACTTATACCGATCGACGAGAAAGAGGGCTGCTGTTTGCGTCGCTCAATACATGGCACGAGGCGCAAGGATGCAATCGGAGCTATGTAAGCAGAGAGAAGCCGAGCACAGCGCCCGCCCGTTGTTGTAACCGTTTTTAGTCTTCCCCGATCATCAGAAAGAAAAACAATTAATGTTTTCGGCCGGTCATAAAAAAAAAAGCTGTTTCGGTTTTCCATGTCATCGGGGAAAATACCTGATCCAAGTCACCCAAGCCCCACCAATACTCGTAGTGCTTTCGTTCTCGTTCACGTTTCGTGCATGGAACCTCACCCGATCGACGTATCAAGGCGCACGCAATCAGCGACCGAAACTCCTTCCTCCTTCCCTACGTCCCTCTCTCCATCTAATCGGTCCGTAGAAAGATACACGCGTTCGCTACCACAACGCGCGCGGCGTGACCTACCGAACGAAACTAAACAATAATGTGCTGCTTCCTCTCGGGGAACCTCTTGCGGAAAGCAAGCGGCCAAACGTTGCTCCTTGTCTTTTGTCGAAACGGAAACATTACATCGAACCCGACACAAGCCTAACGTAAGGCTGTATCAGAGTCTACCACAACCCATACCTAACAACTGTCAACCCTAACGAAAGCGGACCCTGGGAAGAGTTAAGGTGGGTGGCTTCGTCGTGGATGCCGCCCGAGGCCGTCGGACCGCTCTTCGGGGATAGCTGCATGCCGCTCGACGTAAACAAGCACACGCCTCGTTAGATATTTACTCCCCCACCATCGTAGTTCACTAGCTGCCGACTGGGTCGTTTTGCCTTGTCGCATGTGCAGCGGCTGGTGTAGAGTTATGGACGTTGAGGTCTACACGTATATAGTTGATGTGAAGGTCACTGCGCACGCGCATACTGAGTATCTTTTTTTGGATATCGGATAAGGCGATATACGGCAAGGCCAAGACTGTTCCTACTCGTACGTAGTTCGGTTTATTGCATGTTCAACCTACTGTTGTACCCGTTGGTGTTATTGCAGGGCAAACTACAACTTTACACCATGAGTATCAGGACATGTTGCTGTAGGACGGACTGTCGGCGAGTGCAACAGCTCGTAGAGTGCATATAACCGCAAGTGTCGTCGTGCGGTTCGTACCGTAGCTGTTGGCCTGTGCCACTGGTACATCGTGCGTCTCGACCCTCTCGGGCAACGCTCCAATGTTTGTAAGGTTGAGACTACAACGACGAGAACGTCACTACATGTGTGGGAGCGCGGGAGCAGTCTACCGTAGATTGTGATACGTCCGCTTGCAAGAACGAAAGGGGCAGGCAATCTGTGGCGGTCACTTTTGTCTTCTTATTTTTCAATCCTATCTACTATCTTCGATCTTCTTTCTCCTGCCCCCTCTCTAGCTGTATCTCAGATCCGGGGTCAAAGAGCAGGCTCTGCCCCCCCTCCCAACTACGGTGCGCGCCTTGCACTTTTATTGCGAGAAGGATTCAGCAATTTCTTCCCTCACCGACTCGCGTCGAATTGTGCATACCCACTTCACACGCTCTCGGCAGTTATCGTCTTTTGATAAATATTTACCCCATACGGAGGCTTGAACCCGTGACATCAGCGCTGGTATTCGAGGCCAGCAACTAGACCACCGGAGCGACCGGCACTGCATGATGCCTACTACAAGGAAAAGTTACCGAAAAGAATACGCTCTAGAACAAGTTAGTACCACATATATGTATACCTGTGAGTAATACAAATGGGTGGGATCTGCGTGACAGAAATCTCGAAAGTGTGTCCCTAGTGTTTGGCGCGGTCAAGCTCAGAAGCCCGTATTCGCTCGGACTGAACAACTAAGGAAAAACCTGACATTTAAACATAATCAGGGGTGATTGCAGAGAAATGATTGTAGAGAAACATGTAACGCAAAATAATCATATAACACTCATGTGCACAGAACCAAATAATCGATATCAGTACCAAACAACACGCGCGAAAGTACGCCCGAGATGCCAAGGAGCTAAGGCATGGTATATATTTCGCCACATAGACGCTCCCCCACCTCCATCCCCCCATTCAACATTTTTGCACCCCTTGGCAACCACCGTGTCTGTTCTATTGCGTTACTCTTCAATACTGTTACATTTAGTTAATAAATGTGTTTAAAGGTACCCTACACAAGGACCCCAGCCAGCGCTTGCCACTATAATAGCCAACCGAAATCGAAGCAAGTTAATGGCTGATAAGTGGTGAATGTGCTCAAGGCTAGCCTACACAAAGACCCCAGCCCGCGCTTGCCACTGATTAGCTGAAAGCTGGTTGAAGTGGGTCACTGGCAAGCGCGGGTAAGGGGTCTTTGTGAAGGCTACCCTTGAGCACACTCACAACTTATCAGCCGTTAATTTGAATTGAGCTCGAAGGTGGCTATTATAGTGGCAAAGACGCGCCCCCACCTCCATCCGCCCATTCAACATTTTTGCACCCCTCGGCAACCACCGTGTCTGTTCTATTGCGTTCTTCTTCAGTACTGTTACATTTAGCACGTGATAAATGTGTTGAAAGGTACCCTACACAAAGACCCCAGCCAGCGCTTGCCACTATAATAGCCAACTTCGAGCTCAATACAAATTACCGGCTGATAAGTGGTGAATGTGCTCAAGGCTAGCCTACGCAAAGACCCCGGCCCGCGCTTGCCACTGACCAGCTTAAAGCTGGTTGAAGTGGGTCACTGGCAAGCGCGGACTGGGGGGTCCCTGTGTAAGCTAGCCTGGGACGCGTTTGCCACCAACTAAAGACTCCTCGACGGACGGCGTAGCTCGTGGATGAGGGGCTGTAGGCCCTCCTAAAACAGGACAAAATCGATGGCGAGGGACCACGAGCCTGCCGCGTAGTCTTGGTCTGCCGGATGATCTCTGGTCAGGACGCCGAGCAAGCCTGCCGACACGTCCGTAGCGAGCGGTGAACCAAGACTTCGCGGCAGGCTCGTTGTTTAGCTCCATCGACTTTGTCGCGTGTGTAGGTGGATCTGGATTCCCTCATCCGCGAGCTACACCGTCTGTCAAGGAATCATTAATAGGGGGTCAATGAATTCAAGGCCACCCCACACAAAGACCCCAGCCCGCGCCTGCCGCTGGCCCACTTGGCCAGCGGCAAGCGCGGGTTGTGGAGGGTAGCCTTGAATTCATTGACCCCCTATTAATGATTCCTTGGCAGACGATGTAGCTCGCGGATGAGGGAATACAGATCCGCCAGAGACGGGACAAAGTTGACGGCGCTGACCCACGAGCCTACCTCGGAGTCTCGGTCCACCGGATGATCTCTGTGCAAACCGCTGTGCAACCTTGACATATTTCTGCCGCGGGGGAAGCCAAATGCCTCACGACTTTGTGCTGAAGAGGAAAAGAGAGTTTGTAAAACGTACCCTTGTATCACGGGGTCCAGACACACATGAATCGATTCTTTGTAAATCACGGACTGCCCCAGGCGGACCAGCCCCATGCCGAAGCTGCATCCGGGAACAAGTCACGCATACCAACGACCCTTCGTCACTTCAAATCAACCCTAATTTTCCGCAGACCAGCATCGACAACCGCAGTATCACAGCAGGTTTCGAAAATCAGTGTGCAATTTTGCGGAGGAGGATTGCTGTTGCCCTTCCTAGAAGCAACTCGTTTCAACAATAGTGCCGTGGTAGGCACCATACTTGGTATTATGCTGAGCGAGGCATGAGCGAACGTCACGGGGGAGCCGACGCCCTTTTTTCAAACATAATTTTTTACCACTATTCATAGACAACACTGCTCCCGTGTTTTCAAGGACATCATACATGCAAACATTAACATCCGAAGCATAGGACCGCCCACCAAGAGTCATCGCACGCTACTGCACACCAGCCCGCATTCGCCACCACCTACAGCATTACGAACTACACGAGAACTCGACGGCACTCACCATTCAGCCGGCCACAGATATAGGCGCCCCAGTCAGCAGGTAGAGGGCCAAGATGGCGACGAAGAACACGTCGAACGATGTTAGCGCATCGGTACGTCGAATAGCACGCTACCACTGCCATACATCGACCCCACAGCCTCGGGCCGCATCCACGCCGCGAGTTCCGCCGTCCGACAAGCTCTTCCCAGCACCTAGATATGATACGGTTGACACATGTAGGTTTGGCTTGTGATGGGATCGGGTTTGGATAGGTTGGCGTTGTTGTAAAATCAAGTGTATGCTGTTCCTGTTTCAACAGAAGACAGGGGGCGACTTAGGCCATTTCCTTCTGCGAGATGTCCAACAAAGAGAAAACATCAATTCATCGCCGAATTTCAAATCGTTACGAATGCTTCTGGGTTCAACATCGGTATGCACGATTTCACGGTCGTAGGGGAAGGCAGAACCGCCCCCTGCGCCAGCGAGTTTTCTTTGGCGCGGGGTGGGACAGACGGAGGGAAGGGGAGTGATGCAGTCCATCTGGGAAGTGCGGCATGTTCAGGGAAAGGCGGAGCGATCGACAGGTGATCCACGAGAAGGAAGGGTTGCACTGAAAGGCGTCGACGCACATAACGCAAGAAACACATATACCGGGAAACTTGCCCGTTTCCTTTCGTTAAGTGTTGTCACTTCATTCTGCTTGCTTTCGAAACCTTGCTCATCAGCTCTTGTATTGGCCAGCAAGCCGTCCCGATTACCCCCCATCTTGACGATCATGATCTGCTGTTTCGTCTCAGTCGATTGTTAAGCTTAAAATGGCGGGCGCCCTGGACGGCATGCTGAGCGCTACAAACCTTCACGCACAAAATCCCAAAAGCAAAGCAAATAATAGTAGCAACACGAATAAACGACGCAGTGTCATCCGTTCTTTATCGTTCTCCCATCCCGTGTGTCGATGACTTTCAGTACAACTCTTCTATATTTGCAGAGAAAGCGACTCTTTTTCGGTCCGCCATTTCCTGCACAACCCGCACCTCTTGATTCACTGCGTCACTCCCCCTCTCTTCCCCGCTCGTCGAAGCAACCTCGCCTGCGTAGGGGACGCTTTGGCGTCCCTCCACGATCGTGGATCCATCCACTGCGACGTAAAGCCCGAAAATATTATATACGACCGTTGGTACAGCACGGTTGTTCTGGACTTGGGGGTAGGCCGAAGGCAGGTATACCAAGAGCTGCGGCATTGACACGCCGGCATCTTCCTTCGGATTGAACGGGGAGGGAGAGAGAGAGAGGGAAGGGGGGGAATTTCTGCTGATGATTGCGTATCCGCTGATACGTCGGGTGAGGTTCAGTGTGCGAAACCTGTGCGATGAAAACGGAAGAGCTGTTAGTTGAGCTTGGGCGGATGGGGTCGGGTCATTTTGCCCGATATCAGTGGGAAACAAAAATAGGTTCAAACGGCGTGCGCTCTGTTCATGCATTGCGCTTCGTAATTGCTGTTTTGAATGTCGTAACTGCTGTTTTGATAACTAAATCTGGGCAGCAATGGTTTATTTTCTCAGTCGGCATGCTTGCCTCCGGTCAACCCAACGTTTGCCAGAACGACCTTGCTGCATCGATATGCACGATTTCATGGTAGTGGAGAACGGCAATTCGCCCCCTACGCCGGGGAGTTTGCCTTGACGCGGTGAGGGAGGGAGGGATGGAGGGAAGATAGGTGACGCGGCGAATCGGAAAGTACGGTATGAACAGGAAAAGGTGGAGCGATCGAACCGGTTTCTGGTGAGAAGGGAAGGGTTGCGCTGAAAGTTGTGTCGGCATAGAATCCATGAACACACAAACTGGGAAACTTGCTCGTTCACTTCATTGGGTTTGCTTTTGGGGCTTTACCCATCAGCCCTGCGTTGGCCAACAAAACATCCAGGCCAATGGCCACCTTGGCCTCACATAATAAGCTGTCGTGCCTCGCTGAGACAGAGGCAGTCATCAGGCTCTTGTGACCTTTGCAGCTGAACCTGGGAACAAGCGTAGGTAGGTCGATCAACTATACGAGCCGTTGACCTACCTACGCTTGTTCCCAGGTTTGACCACAACGGTCACTCGAAGCTTATGACTGCAATCTGTGTCAGCGAGGTCCGATAATTAATAATAATGGCCAAGATGACCAATGACGTGGGCGACTTGCTGAACAACACCTCGATGACGGGCAAGGATTCGAAGGCCAGGCTCATGGTGTGAGAAATGCCCACAACATAGGTAATCGACACACGTCATCCGTTTTCGAGTGTTTAGCCATCCCACCTTTCAGTACCACCCTTCCCGTTTCGCGATATACCCGGCTTTATTTCGCTCACCATTCCTACACATCCCGCATCCCCTTGCGCACCGCGTTACCCCCCCCTTTCTTCTCCACGCGTCACAGTAACCTCGCCTGGGTAGGGGACGTTTTGGCGTTCCTCCACGATTGTGGACTGGTGCACAACGACGTGAAGCCAGGAAAATCTCTGCACGATCGGAGGTACGGCACGCTAGTCCTGGACTTGGACGTGCTCGAAGGCAAGTACACCGGTGGAGGAGAAAGAGTGCAGCTGTTTGCATCGCCCAAGACGTGTTACGAGGCGCAAGGATACAACCGAAGCGATGGAGAAAGCCGAGAGAGCTTCGGGGGAGTTTCCGTCGTTTGGATCGTTTTTAGATTGTCCCAGCCATCGGGAAAAATGCCGTTATATTTCCCCATCATCGGAGAAAATACCTTATCCAAGTCGCCCAAGCTCCATCAAGTGTGGTTTCGTTCTTGCGAGTGATGTTTCGCTCATGGAACATCAAGGCGTATGCAATCATGGACCAAAGTTCCTCCCTCCCTTCCATCAATCGATCCGTAGAAACATACACGCGTTCGATGCCACAACGCGTGCGGCGTGATCTACCGAACAACATCGACGAAAATACGTTGCTTTCTCTCGTGGAGCCTCTCGAGGAAAACAAGTGGTCAAACGTCGCCCCCTTGTTCTATGTCGAAACGAGAACATACAAACCCAACACAAGTCCAACTATAACTAGCAGAGCCCACACAAACCAAACCTAATACATGTCAAACCTGACACAAGCGGACGCTGGGAGGAGCTTAGTGAATGGCTCCATCGTCGATACCGCTCGAGGCCGTCGGGTCGCTCTCGGGGAATGGCTGCATGCCGCATCACGTAAATAAGAACACACCTCGTTCGAGCTTACTCCCTGACCATCGTAGCTGACTAGCTGCCGACCGAGTCGTCTAAACCTGTCGGATGCGCAGCGGTCGGCGCTAACGAGTCATCGAGTGATTCGTACTGTAGCTGGTGGCATGTACGGTGGCAAGTACGCCTGGTACAGCAATAAATGAGTACCCCGCCCGCCCCCAGAATACACTAGGAAATGAACGGCAACGGAGAACGTCAAGAAATGCGCAGTTGTTGTTTGTAACGAAGATAAGTAACCCGGTAAATTTCAGTTGGAAGTGAATTGCCGATCGTAGACCAGTACTCGTACCTTGGGGTAGAGATATCAAAATGCTGCTCTTGGGATACCCATATAGAAAAAGTAGTAGGAAGGGTAAATCACACGTAGGCAAGAGGAATGCGATCTAACAGACTCGCACCTTGACACTAGGATTAAGAGATGTATCCTGATGAATCTGATAGTACCAAAGCTAGAATATGAAGGAAAAAACATGGGAAGGGAACGCGAAACTCGTAGAACAGTTGGAAGCAGTACAGATGACAGCAGCTAAAAAAATCCTAAGATGCTCAAGTATGACTACATTAGTAATACAGTATCAAGAGCAGAACTGGGAATACACCCACTCAAGACAAGTATAGATATGAGAAGGTTGAAATGGCAATATAAAGTAAGGAACATGCCAAAAAAGAGTTTGCCAGCCATAGTTGATAGAGCTGTATGGGAGAAAGTAACAAAAGGGCGAGCAGGAAAAAGGTGGGATGGCGTAGTTGAGAAAGTATGGAATGATACAGGGGGAAACCAAGAAGAGGTGATGTCCGACGGGAAGTTTGGGAGGTACAAGGCAGAAGTAGAAGAAATGATAAAAAGAAGGGAAAGGCTAGCGCTAAGAAACAACGTGCAATCGGAAAAAAACACTTAAGAGATACGCGGGGGATTGAGGGAAGGTATAGGAATGAAAACGTTTTTGCACGACCCAATGGACTTCGCGAAAACGCTGAAACTGCGATTTCGTGTAGGTGACCTGGACCTGCCAGAAAGAAGAAAGAGGTATACCAGTAGCCGGGAGGAGGAGGAAGCAGATGCACAGATGTGCCCGTGGGGCAAAGCGATAGAGAGTAGAACTCACATAGTAGGAGAATGCGAAATATACAAGGAGGAACGGGATGTGTTAGAAGAAGAGATGAGGGAAATAGACGAACGTTTCATGGAGGAGTTTGACACACGAGATAGCGTGAGAAAACGATCGGCAACCTAGGAGATAGATGGTGACCACAGGCGACCAAACAGGAAGGGGATAAGATTAGCAAAAAGTTTCTATTAATATGTAATACTTCGAAGTATGTGGAGACAACGTCATGAGGGCCCACTTGTTGGAGGTGTCCTTATTAGGAGAAGGAACGGTCTTCCGTCTCGAAAGGGATGCGTGGTCAGTGGTCAAATGACTAAGGCAAGCAACAAATGAGTACGCCTCCCCCCCCCCCTCCGGGTTGGCGTCGGTTGGCAACGACACTGTAAAACATGCCGCTCACTACGTGAGCTAGACATCCAGGGTACCTTTTTTTTTTTTTTTTTTTTGGCGGTCGCCCACAGCTGGCCGTCTAGTTAGATCATTTGTGCGAAGTAAAGAACCTTTGCTCTGCATAAGGGGGTTGATCGTATCACGTAGTGTTCAAGGTAAGGCACCCAAGAGGCAGTTACATAGTATATACTCCCATTGTTGTCTCTGGAAGCGGCCACACCGGAAATTAAACTTACTCATTGAAGCTGTCATCCATATGAAAGTCCGCCTCACAAGCGGTTCTTAGTAGGATGCAGCTCACCCTTCATGCGACTCGCCGAACACCTCACGGCGCTTCGCGCTTGGTGCAAGCAATGTCTGCCTGGTCAGTGAAAACCCGACATGCTCCGTCCCGGCATTGTAGGGATGCGAGGGTCTATGGTCATACGACTACGGCCATGCATGCGATCGAGTACATCTCTCCTATCGAGTACACACCCCCCCCCCCCCCCGCCTCGCGCTTGGTGCAAGCAATGTCTGCCTGGTCGGTGAAAACCCGACGCGTTCTGTCCCGGCATTGTAGGGATATCGAATACATCCCCGCCCCCGCCCCCGCCCCCCCAAACGTAGCGTATTTTGACTACCGCTCGACTCTCCAAAACTAAGGTTGGGACGTTGGCATTGCAACAATGGGAGCGCAACGACGTGTGTGGGAGCGCGGGACCAGTCTACCTTGTGATACTTCAGGTTTGGCAAAAGAAAGGGGGAGGCAATCCTTGATGTTAACTTTTGCCCCGCTGCATGATGCCTACTACGAAGAATGGTTATCGTAACGAGAAAATTCTACGAACAGTAAGTACAACAATGTTTACAATACCTCTATGTCATGAAGGTCGGTCGTCTTTCGATAGGGGTCTCTATGTTTTTTGCGCGGTCAAACTTGAAACTTTATTCGCTCATAATAAATACACCAACACGTGCAATAAAATATAGACAAATCAGTCATATATACAGATTAATATAGACCATAAACAAGCTACAGTCGTGTGCACATCAAATACATGTCCAATGAATAACACGACCTAACCTTAAAACCGGCATCCCCTGTGGCTTCGTAGGTGGTCCGCGTGCCTACTAAGATCAATGTCGTGGGTTCGAGTCACCGAGTGCATACTCGTAAGGACTTTTTCTTGAACAAAAATTGATTGGCGGAAAGCGCGAGAGCGTGAGCTAGTAACATTCGATGAAAATCGACGAGCAGTAGGAATGATGAACCCTATGCGCGATATAAATGAAGACACGTACCGGGGGCGAGAAGGGACGACACCTGTGACCACGGCTTGTGCAGAAGATCGCTGAGGGTGCACCTCCTATGAGTTAAGATGGAAAGTAAAAGGATGATGTAAATATTAAATAGAGGAGTTTAATGCCGGCGCACGAAAGCACGCTGCAGATGCCTTTGAGCTAAGGCAAATACATGAAATCCCCAACATGGCCGCGCCCCCACCCCCATACCCTTGTGTCACCCCTTGGCAATCGTGTGTCCTATCATAATCTACTCCACTACTACCAACACATATTAGGTCGTGCACGCGTTCAAAGCTACCCTAACAAAGACCGGAACCGACGCTTGCCACTGACCAACTGGAAAAACTCTATTAATACTACAGTAGTAAAGACTCCTTGATATTCGGTGTAGCTCGAGGATAAAGAGTCCTAGACCCTCCCACCACGGGACAAAATCGATGGCGTTGAACCACGAGCCTGCCGCGAAGTCTTCGTCCGCCGAATGATCTCTGTGCAGGACGCGGTGCACCCTTGCGAACACGTCCGTAGCGAGGCTGTCGTCAATGAGAGTATGGGGTCTGTCGTCAATGACACAGACCCCCGCCTTCGGCAGCCTCGATACGGACGTACTTACAAAGGCACGCCGAGTCCTGCAAAGCGACCCGGTGGACCAAGCCTTCATGGCAGGCTCGTGGTTCAAGGCCCCCGATTTCGTCCAGTGGTTGGAGGGCCTAGCACCACCCATTCACGAGCTACAAGGAGAACATTCAAATAGCATGCAATCGCGACGGGCAGGTTTGATAGATTAATGCTTGATACTTGGTGTTGGCAGCGTGCCGGTGCCATCAACAACAGGCAAAGGTTAGACTAGAAGGGCGCCGAAGGATAGAGCGGGGGGGGGCGGTAGTAATGAGAGGGGCACGGTAACGACAGCTGGCCTCACGCGCTACGAGTGATAGAAGTGTTTGATTTCTTGTAGTTTAAATGGGCGACGTAATCTTATCCACGGTGTCTGGAATCGAATTAACAATGGAATGATTGTCCCCGCTCGAGGAACTCTTGTGGTTTGTTTGATCTGTATTGGTACCAGATTAGCCCAAGGACCTCAGCCCACGCTTGCCACAGGGACAGTTTCAGCCGGCTAGAAGCGGATTGAAGCTATTCAGAGGCTGCGAGCTGGTTGAAACGGTTCAGTGGCAAACGCGGGCTGGGGTTCTTGTATAGGGCAGCTCTGGACAACTTCACGACCAATAAAGTGCTGGTATCAGTATTGAGTTTGAAGTTGGCCAGTGGCAAGCGCAAGCTGGGGTCCTCGTGTAAGGTACATCCACGACCCACCGTTGGGACAAAGTCGATAGCGTTGAACCACGAGTGTCCCGAAGCTTTGGTCCACCGAATCTCTGTGCAGGACGCCGCGCACCTTTGGCAAGGGTGCGCGATGTCCTCCACAGAGGACCAGTGGACGAAACCTTCGAGGACGGGGCATGGTACGACGCCATCGAGTCTGTCCCGCGGTGGGAGGGCCTAGAATCCCTCATCCGCGAGCTCCACTTCTTCTTGAGGAGTCCGCGGCATTAGCAACACACACTACACATAGCATGCAACCGCGAGGGGTAGGCTCGATGAATCTTTGTTGCCAACAACGTGCCGGTGAGGCGAGGAGTTAGCGAGGGTCAGGCCAGAACATCGCTCAAGGGTGGAGCGGAGGGCAGAAGGAATGAGAGGGGGGCGGCAGTGATAATTGGCCTCACGCGCCATGAGTGTTTTTGTATTTACTCAAAATAGAGACAAACATATATCCGCGGTGTTTGGAACCTCTTAATAGCTTGATTAACCCCGGCCAAGGATGAATATGGGTTGCTTGGCGAGTACCCGCCGAAGCATAAATTTGGGTTCTTTGGGTAGTACCCGCCAAAGGATATTTTTTTGGGCTTATTGGTCAGTATTGGTACTATTAATAGTTTTGCCCGAGGTTCAGCAGGGGTACTCGTGCGTAGGGCAAACGAGGAGAGCGAGACTACAGGCAGGGGTGGCTTGCCCACGCGTTTGTTTTTGGGTTTTGCTGTCATGTTAGCGCTGTGAAAACGTGCTGATTGGTTTAGCTTGCTGTACTATGAATGCTGTAACTACATACACGCAGCAGAGCCGGCCTATTTACACACTCAACGCGCGGGAAGGCGTTAGTAACAGATACCCCCACGGTGTTGAGATTATATACCCCCCGCGTCAAATATTTAGTTTCGCCGCGGCATACCGACCGACCACCGTTTCCCCCCCGGAGATTGTAGCATATTCTCTGCTCATCAAACTCACGTGCTTGAATTACCCGATCAAATTCAAATATTAATGAAAAAACACCGGCAACCACGACAATGGTTAGAAGCATCAAAGGACTCGACGTTTTTATGCCGACTGCTTTGGGTCTTTTGATGTCGATTTCTTCGCTCAGGCGCACCCCATTCTCAAGTCTGTAGCAGTTAGACTGTTCTCGCTCTCCTATTACGGGGGTCCATAGTTAACGGGACCAAGTTTTGTTAGTAAAAGTAGGCAATTATATAGGTTTTTATGTACACCATAGGTCCTGTTAACTATGTACCCCCGTAATAGTGTTGCTGCCAACTTTTCATTTCTCGACGCACCCCGTCACCGCAGGAACGCCCATCTTTCTACCTGCCCAACGTTCACTACCATGCGGTCTAAGTCAATTGAATATGTCGGTCGCAGGACGACGATTAATTCACCCCGAGGAGTCCCGCAGGCCCCGAATCTGTACGTTTTCTCCCCGACACTTCGTTGCTCTCAAACAGCAGCAATTACGCGCATGCAACGTTCCAAAGCACGGTGGCCTTTGCTCACCCCTCGCGACGTCTGCCAACTGTTGTTCGTCATTTCAAGTTCCCCGACACCCACGAAAGAAATAAACCATCCGTCCCTCGTCGACGGGAGTGCGTTGCGTTTATGTATGGTGTGTTGACTACCAGGTATTGTAATGGGCTCGACAATAGCCCGTTGACACCCCGCTCCGTTCCTCTGCTCGATGGCTATCGGCTAAGAGATGCCAGGTGGGCGCAGCGCCCCGGTTGGGCTGTTATGGCACCCCCACCTCCGTAGAAAACATGTTTTGGACGCAGAGGATTTCCGGCTTGGCAAGCCCTACGGCTGTTTGGAGGAAGAGACCACAGCAACCTTGGAGATAATACGAAGGTAGGCGTTTTCAACAGTGTATTATTAGTTTAAACCAACGTTTCAAACATCACCTTCAAGATCAACAAAACGCATGCTACGGCCTAAAGCCACGTGTACGTACGCACACGATTAGGAGCGCCTACTGTCGAGCACCATATAACCGACGCTCAATCGTAAAGTGGCTTTTCTTGTACATACGAAACAAGGATCGACATCGGACAAATCAGTATCGAGCACAAGCCACCGCAAGTCTATAGAAAGCATGAAGCGTCGCGAAAAATGCTGCTTGAGGATGCTGCAATCGTGTGCCGCGATGCGCTGGAATCACTCCTCCCCATTCTTCCCATGCTACGTCCCCCACTCCACCCTACAGGATTTTCATTGGGGTGATCAACTTCGCCATCTCGGCGACAATAGCATAAACAGCAAGTGCACTACAGCCGCTATCCTACTAGTCCTCACTGCAGCAGATCTTGCAGACGAAAGGCCATGATTACAACGCTCGCAGTTACCTCGCCGATAGCTGTGTGCGGTTACATGAGCCCTCAGAAATCGATCCTCCTGCAGTCGATGAGGACCAACAGGATTGCGGCTGCTGTGATATCGGGTGAAAGATAATTATTGCAGCAACTCTCGTGCCCCCGCGAGGCAGGTTTGCGTATTAAACTTTACGATGGCTCGCTCGAGCGGCAATACCAATACCCTACAGGCGCTCTTATGCCCATAATGGGCTCAACGATGACGGTGTTGAGGAGATGAATGACAGAGGTGGCAATGACGAGACACGGACGGAGGGTTTGGCAACGCCTTACTTATTCCCGCCGCCGAGGCTAGTAAAGATGGCGTTGATTGGAGGGCGGCAGGGCATCCAGGGTTGGAGGGCGGGGAGGCTAAACACAGCGACGAGGAGCTGGCGGTCGTGATGAAAGAGGCTGCAAATTTCGATGCGCACGCTAAATAAGAGAAACCGGTCTAGGGCAAAGGATACCATGGTGGAGCTGAGGCCCTTGCTGCAGAAGATAACATGATTTTATGGGAAAAAAAAAACAAAAACCACGAGGACAAGGGGTACAAGGCGGCGCTCGCGGTAGGGCGGCAGAGCATCCAGGGTTGGAGGGCAGGGAGGTCCACCCCACAAATGGAGGATCGGACGGCCTTGATAGGCGAGGGTGCAAGGCTCGACGCCCTCTTTAAATAGGAGAAAACTTAGGGAAAAGGACTCGGTGGCGGAATTGAGGAAGGTGCCTCAGAAGGCCAGATAAGTTTGTGATCAAGGTGAAACAAAACCCTCAAGTAGCTGCTTTGTGTTCCGTGTATTTTTCACACACGTACTTGGTCTTGTGAGGAAGATGCCTCAATTCCAACATGGTTTCCTTTGCCTCAAGTTTTTTTGTTCTGTTTTAGCGGGCGCCTAGCATTTTTCAGCCTCTCCTATGAAGACCGCTAGCTCTTTATCTTTGTGCTGGGCCCCTCTGTCCTCCTATCCTCGACGCGCTGCCACCCTCCCATCAGCACCGCACATCCTTCTCCAGCGGCGGGAATAGGGAAAGCATTGCCAAACCCTCGGCCCATTTCTCGTCAATGCCACCTCTGACATTCATCTCCTCGTGTGTTTAGTTTCCCCTAATTTTTCGAAAAAAGGGTCTGTTCTTCTGCACCAGCTGCCTCCGTTCCACCACGATTTCCTTGGTCCTAATATTGGCAACCAAATAACTGCTCGACACTACGTCTTCCTCTGGGTTGGGGGTAGGGTTACGGGTGAAGGGCCACGACGGTGACTAGTGTAGCTCTAGTCGTGCCTGGCAACGGTGGCGTAGGATGCAGACAGCACTCGAGGCAGAAGCGTGGTAGAAAAAGCATGCAGTAGCAGTGCAGACGCGGGGGGTGGTTTCGGCTGTGGAGCTATAACGGGCGCTCGTAGTGCAGTGGCATGTCATGTCCCCGGTGTCACTTATTTGCCGCACGTGACGTGTATTTTTCTTATGCTGGTCCAATACGTCGTGGAACTGGTTACTACTATCGGATATGACACCCCATATATAGGGTTATTAGTTATTACTGGTTACCTCGGAGCAGTAGAGCTCACCACGTGTTGGGGAAAATATTTGAGACCCATTGTCAACCGTTTTCTCGAATAAATGATTTGTTATCCCCCCTCGGAACTCCGATTGATTTTCGTTTGGTTTGTTTTCTACCCAACCGGTCAGTACGTCGGCTTTTCGTGACCACGGGCGACATTTCGGCAATGAACCTAAAGTGAGACTGGTGACAACAGCAATAAGACGCGAGCAACTACGAAAAAAAACAGGTCGACAACAACTACCAGGTATACGGTTGGGTAGTAAACAAACCAAACGAAGCTCAATCGGGGTTCCGAAGGAGGGTGGCTTAATCACGCACTCGAAAAAATGAATCATAGTGCGTGTTGATCATTTTCTCCATCGCCTAGTACGTGTTGATGAGTATTGTTCCGACGTCATAATCCTGTGGGCTGTCATAGCATGGAAAAAAACGTGATGAGCGCCCAACTGTCGAAGGCGTCTCTAATTGGAATAGGACGGTGCTCCGTCTCGAAAGGTATACGTGGTCATGGTCAAATGACTAAGGCATGCAACAACTGAGTGCGCCCCCCCCCCTCCGTTCCCTTATTATATACCTGCTATATATATATAGGTTGGGTTGGCGTCGGTTGGCGACGACGCTGTAAGACGTGCCTCTCACTGCGTGAGCTAGACAGTCAGGCTACCGTTTTTTTTTTTTTTTTTTTTGGCGGTTACCACGGCTGGCGGTCAAGTTAGATCATTGTTGTGCGGGGATAACCTTCTCTCCGCACAAGGGGGATGATCGTACCAGGTATCACGTAGTGTGTATATGATGAGGCACCCACGAGGCAGTTATAGTAAACCCATTGCTGTCTCTAGAAGTGCCCACACCAGAAAATAAATCAATCCATTGATGCTGTCACCCATCTCCAAGAAAATCTGCCTCTAAAGCGATTCTTAGTAGGATGCAGCTCACCCTTCATGCGACTCGCCCAACACCTCACGGCGCTTCGCGCTTGTGCAAGCAATGTCTGCCTGGTCGGTGAAAACCCGATATGCTCCGTCCCGGCATTGTAGGGATGCGAGGGTCTATGGTCATACCACTACGGCCATGCATGATAATGAGTATTCCCCCCCCCCCTCCCCCCTCCCTTCGCCCCCCCCCCGCTATATATATATATAGGTTGGGTTGGCGTCGGTTGGCAACGACACTGTAAAACATGCCGCTCACTACGTGAGCTAGACAACCAGGGTACCTTTTTTTTTTTTTTTTTTTTTGGCGGTCGCCCACAGCTGGTCGTCGAGTTAGATCATTTGTGCGAGGTAAAGAACCTTTACTCTGTACAAGGGGGGTTGATCGTACAACGTAGTGTTCAAGGTAAGGCATCCAAGAGGCAGTTACATAGTTCTCCCATTGCTGTCTCTGGAAGTGGCTACAACGGAAATTAAACTATCTCATTGACGCTGTCATCCATATGCAAGTCCGCCTCACAAGCGGTTCTTAGTAGGATGCATCTCACCCTTCATGCGACTCGCCGGACACCTAGCGCCTGGTGCAAGCAATGTCTGCCTGGTCGGTGAAAACCCGACGTGCTCTGTCCCGGTATTGTAGGGATGCGAGGGTCTATGGTCATACGACTACGGCCATGCATGAGATCGAGTATATCTCTCCTATCGAGTACACCCCCCCCCCCCCCCCCCCGCCCCCCTCCCTTCCCTTGATAGTGCGATTCCTATCTAAGAATTAAGCTGCGAACGCGGGCGGTGTCCTATACACGGGCTCACACACGCCACCGGTGCCAAGTTTCCACCCGTCCTTCATCACTATCACGTCGAAATCAATTTGTTCAACACCATCATCGCTGAGTCCATTATGGGCGGGGCGGCGGCTCGAGCTCTTGGTATTGCCGCTCCAGCGAGCCACTGTGTCTGTAGGGCTTTCGATGCGAATCTTCCTTGCCGGGGCACAGGAGCTGCTGCTAAATTTCTCTTCCGCCCGGTACCACATCAGCAGCAATCCTGCTAGTATCCACTGAAGCAGTGCCGATATATCGGTCCTCTTGCAGTCAACAGGGACTACCATGACCAAGGCTGACACGACATCGGGTGGAAAATAATATTTAGAAGCAGCTATCGTGCTCCGACAAGGCAGATACGCACCAGAAACTCTGCATTGGCTCGCTCAAGCTGAAATATCAACTTGCGAGAGGCACGCACCCCCCTCACGCATAACGGGCTCAGCGATGACCGTGTTGAGGATATTACACGGGCGGAGGTCTTGGCAACGCCATACTTATTCCCACCGCAGGGGGATATAGACGGCGTTGTACAGAAGGTGGTAGAGCGTCTAAAGTTGGAGGGCATGGAGACTTAACAGAGAGGTGAGGAGCAAGCGGTCTTGATGGGAGAGGCTTCACACTCGAGGCGTGTGCCCTATAAGAGAAAAACAACTTAGGGAAAAGGAAAACGTGGTGGTACTGAGACAGCGGCTGCAAAAAGACAGCACTTCAATGAAAAGAACAAATAGATCCCTGCGGTTCTCGTTCACGTTTGTTTCATAAACGTCGCGTTAGCTGCAGTACCTGCCCCAGTTCCACCAGGATCTCCTTTGCCCTAAGCGTTTTCTCTAATTTATCGAGCGCGTCGAATATTGCAGCCTCTCCCACCTAGAACGCCAATCTTTACAACTAGCCGCCCTGTCCTCCAACCCTGGACACTCTGCCGCCCTACTATTAATGCTCCCTTTATTTCCTCTGCGGCGGAGACGGTGAAAACGCAGCCAGAATTTCTGCCCGTGTCTCATCATGACCACCACCGACATTCACCTCCTCGTTGTTTTTTTCTCGTTCTTATCAGAAAATGATACTGGTATGTTTTTCTGTAGCAGCTGCCTCAGTTCTACCACGGTTTTATTTGCCCTAATATTGCACGACAATAAAAGATGCCTGAGAATTCGCTTCCATCTGGGTTAGGGCTAGGATTCTAGTGAAGGGCCAATATCATCAACATGTGTCTCAACGTTTCGGCCCTGTCCAGGAAGCCCAGGGCGGGAAAAGTTGTGCCAGTGTGTTGTCCTGGTGGGTAATGTTTCACCTTTTTTTTCACTGCGTGTACCAAAAACCCGTTCGGGCGGTGCTCCCGGCGACCGTTCAATACTTCTCGTTTTTGCTCTTCGGTAGATATTGGTAGCATGTCAGAGAGTTTATTTAATAGCTGTAATCGTGTCCGGCAACGATGACGTTGGATGCAACACTCCAGGCAGCAATGCTGTAGCAAGAAGTATGCACTAGCGATGCAGACACGGGGGTTGGCGTCGGCTGTAGCATGTGTAGCTATAACCAGCACTGGTAGCGTAGTGACATATCATGTGCCAGGTATCACATGCTGTACGTGACGTATGTCCCTTTTCCGTGTTTATACGTGGTGCTGTACGTCGTGGGACTGGCCATCACTATGGGCTATGATAGCCCATAGTTATCACCAGGTATGGGCTATGCCAGCCCATAGGGTTATTCCGAAGGAGGGCAGCTTCAATAACTACTCGAGAAAACGATTAACAGTGCGTGTCAACGACTTTCTCGAACATCTAGTTAGTGTTAATATGCACTGGTACTCGTGGTGTTAATATGCACTAGCACTAACCAGATGTTCGAGAAAATGGTTGGCACACACTGTTATTAATAATCGTTTTCTGCGAGTACATATTGAAGCACTAACCGGATGTTCGAGAAAATGGTTGGCACACTGTTATAAATAATCGTTTTCTGCGAGTACATATTGAAGCACTAACCAGATGTTCGAGAAAATCGACTATTTATCGTGTGCTCAAGTAGGCATTGAAGTTACTCTCCCTCGGAACCCTGATTCAGTTTGGTTTGACTTGTTTTCTACCTACATACCCGTAGAGCCCTTGGGCTTTTCGTGACAACCAGCTACATTCTACAAGTAGCAATGAACTGATGTGAGATAATCAACAACAGCAACAGCAGCAGCAACGAAAAAACAACAGCAGCTGGTGTACTACTATCGGTTGTTTCGTTCTGATTCTCAGATCCCACATTCACCGGTTGTCGCTTGGGTCTAGGCCCCCTCATGCGATACTGGATGTTTCGTTGATTTTCCACTTTCAACGGTTCTTCGTACGTTCCAGATGGTACGCGACACAAGTAAATGTCAGATGACGCACAATTGCCGCCTTGTTTCGGTCCTGTTTATGGCCTTGCTCCTTGTCTGTTAAAGTGTCTCTCGTTGCTGGCCGTACCGCTCGCCCGCTCTGTTCACCTTTTTTTTGTGTTATGCTTGCATTTTTAATCTACGTATGCGTTGTCTGTTCCTTTGCGCATTAATTTCGGATCTTTCTCCTCCGGTGGTGCATATCTGTTTCATGCAGTTCACTACTCGCGAGGTTCGCACCCTTTCTCTCCATGATCAGAATTAGCGAACTAACTGTTGTAGTACTGCACTGTACAGAAACAAACGTATCAGTAAAAAATCAAGTAACCTGTCCCCGAAACGGGAGTGCGGTCCGACAGGGGTTAACGGATGGGACAAAAAATAGATTGCCCAGGGATACGCTAGTGCTATCCTGTACCAGACCCGGGAGGCCATCGACGGAACGATGGGTACTGTGCGGCTCGGCCTTAAGCTCGAGGACGAAGGTGTGAAGGTGTACCAATATGTACGAACAAGAAAAAAACCGTCATTGAACAGAAAATGGCGTCAGGCCATCCGACGTTCGGGTTGCTTTCGGCTAACCGATATTTGGGATGTTGTACCTTGTATGAGTGGCTCCGCACGGTGGCTAGGAGAGAGCATTCGATAGACGTGAAAGAGCTACAGGGTGAGCTGACAGAGACCAAGGCGCGCATCGGTCCCTACATACACATCACGGCGTGCGGTGTCGGTAGTGGCCACCAGTGGCCGTGGGCGAGGCCGCCGATTCAGTCGGTTCCGCTGGCTCCGGTCGTCAATTCACACGCTTTCGGGACCCGGCAAGCTGTTCCCTCATGGAAGCAGTATGCATGAACCACGCTCATCTAGATACTTCTGGGCAGCTCGAAGAACAAAACCGAGGAGTTATCATCCATCTCTCGTGCGTATCACATCACACACGTGCATAGATAGACACCACCAGCGCCTGGATAAACCTTCTGCAGGGCTTACGCCGCTCTAGGTGGTGACTGCACTGCCAGATTGTCTCGCGCCGCCTCGGTCGTTCGTTGTTGAAGGAGCGCATTCGCTAAGAAATCCGTTAGTGTCGTCGCCGAAAGCGCGGATGAAAACAGAAACCCTCGGCTTCTACTATAAACAAAACACTAGAGATACACCTGGTACAGCAGTACCTAGCCTAACCTATAAAAATATCTTCACACATTGTAGCCATGCACACTGATCTGTGGAACTACCTAATCCCCCGGTTGGCGAACTTCTCTCGGGGGTGTGCTAATACGGGGGTCCATAGGTAACGGGATCAAATTTTGTTAGTAAAAATAGGTAAATGTATAGGTTTTTATGTATACCATAGGTCCTATTAACTATGGACCCTCGTAATAGTATGGTCTGCAATAGTAGAGCTATAGTATAAGCCATCGTGAGGCCGAAGCGGACCAGTACTGCTGTCCTCCAAGAGGTCCGTACCTATATTGTGACCACTGAATCACGGGGAAACACACTTCGACATATCACTACCGCGCGAGTTCAATGTTAGATGTACACCCTACACCATACACAGCACTCGCGATCTTTGGCGTGGCAGCGACCCCACAGCAGTATGTATAAATACATCACTCCGAGAAACACGTGTTTGTTTCGTCTCAACACTATCAATACTAATACTTGATTCTTCAGTAGCGACGACACCCAATTGTTGGGGCCGACCGAAGTCTGGGGCGGTACACCGTCCAGCGATATAAAACAAAGTAGGGCAATACTTGGTGCACCGAAACTTGAAAAAAAACGCAGCCGGGCACAGGATATATATATGCTCGTTAAGGTCGCCTGCATAACATCCTTTCTTTCTTACCTGTTGTAGTTTCGGCCAATCAAATGACCGATTCCTAGAAACGAAACTGCAACTATTGTTGGTAGATACGAAAGTGTGAGAAAAAATAACAGGCCGACGGTATGACCGACCCCGCTCCCTGCTCCCACTTGGTACGTTGATTCTACCCCCACTTGAATCCTCCAAACTGACCCGGAGTATCTGGGTATAAAATTTGCCGCCGGTAGGGCCCACCGAGCACCCTGATCCCACACGACTTCACCCACTAAAATCGACGTTTCCATCAGAACGTTTTATCACAAAAACGGAACACCATCCATCAAACCTACAACTGCTGTGTATTTTATTTGTAGTGTTGATGCCTGACTCGTGTTTCTCCCACGAGTTTTGCGCCTTACAACTATATGTATATACAGTATACTCGGATAAATTGGGATACCGGTGCCGCATGCAAGAAAACACCATACCCTTTTCTATAGACTCCTTATTGTGCGTTCTCGTGACCTCGCGGGACCACCAGCTAGATAGTGACAAAAAGCAAATACAGCAGTGCTCGTAGTGCGAAATTGTGTGAGACCAACAACGGCGACTTCTCTTATATATACGTACCTCTTGACACTTGACATCGAGTACCTTCAGGCGGCGTGGTTGGTTCTCTTTCCCGCTCACTCGTTTTTGCGGCGCGGCATGCGCCTTCATGCTTTCACGCCGCATGGAATCGTATATATATACGCCCAAGAGTCTTCCTTCTGGCTTCTCATTTCTCACGCCCTGTTCTCAAGTTTCGAAACGTGTATGCGTGTGCTTTCCTTGGTCTCGAGTTTTATTCGACGCCTATGCTACACGCAAAAACTTGTTTTGCTCCACGAACCTGTAGGTGGGGTGTTTCAGAGTTCCAGGCTCTGAGCTTGGTCTATTCTACAGTCTCGAGAGGCGTCTCGGCGAGATCCCGGGGCGTTCCGTGACAACTGCCCACACTTGCGTAACGTACGGAACCTCGTACTGCTGTAATCCTTATCTTTCTTTACCAAGTGGTCATCTTCGTTGATTCTTCATTGTGCAGCACAATGTCATTGATTAAAAAAACCACCTGGTCGTATTGGAATACCACAGGTGCGATGCTTGCAAACCTGGCGTCCGAGATCCGCTAGCCCAGTTCATGCCGTCGCCCTCGTCTCTGCAGCAAGAAGCTTGAAGCTTGAAGAAGCAGGACCTTGTCCTTGGAGGGTGTACATGCAGCAGTGTATAAGTTGCAACGGCGATACCAGTAGAGAAGGGATTTCGTGCCAGCAGTTTTTTTCTTCTGCTGTACGGTATTCGGTGGCGGATATTGATGATTGAACATAGCCCCTCGAAGATCATGACACCAATCATCGTACTTGGCTTGCTGTATTAGAGCATATCTCGTCTTCTTGTCCGCGCTTTGTGTTGCTTCGCATGCTTGTTTGTTCCACGACGGGTTCGTACGGCGTCGCAGCAAACCAAGATTTCTGACCTCTCCAGAGATCTTGCCTTTTCTTAGGGGAGCTGAAGCGCGAGATCCCGAGATGTACCATACCATCGAAACGCCTCTCATATATAGATAAAACCCTGTATTAATAAGCCAATCAGGGCTCAAGGTTTAAAATGCGACTTTCCTCTCCGACGGAATCCCGTTAAAGCCCGGAGAAAGAAGCTTGCCTGGCACCTTACACGCCTCGCACGCAACACCTCCTCGGCACAGCGCTGACTTCTGAAGTAACGAGACAATTGGCGAGGGCGTGATCTTGAGTATACCACGAAAAGGGGGGCGATCGGGCGACGAAAGTTCGAACTCGGAAGCACGTGAATCGCATTTGTTCGCTTTACAGCGGTGTAAAACAGCGGCAACGCCTTGGGCTGGCTGTTGCTGTAGCACTCCGAGTGCAACCGAGACAGGGTTCAAGGTGGCTAGACGTACACTGTCTAATCCCGGGAACGTGTGTGTGCCGAAGGAGGCTTGGCTTGGTGAATCTCGGAGGTGAGACCAAGTTTACTCCACTCTATGATGCTCTGCCTATTCATCTCTCGGGCACGTTGTACCTTTTACCAAGTGGAAGTATGACAGCCCATGATATTCCTGGTATGTACGGCGGTATATGCCAGGAAGCATGACACCCGACAGCCAACACGGGTGAAACGGAGGACCTTGCCAAGCGTCGAGAGGCTCCGCCTGCTGTACTACTGCTGTTGTATTCGCATAGGTCAGGGGGCTAACTGCCACATAACAATTCGCGCACCGCTTCCGCACCGCAAACCATGCCTAATTCTTCCAGCAGCAGCAGAGGAAGAGGAGGAGCAGGAGGGAGGAATCATAACACTGGAACAAGAGGGAGTGCTATACTCGAATAATAGCAACCAGAATACGGTTATCATATTGTTAGGACGACGGCGATGGAGGACCTCATCCCTATCGTCAACAAGCTGCAGGACGTCTTCAGCGCGATCGGCCAGAGCCCCATCGACCTACCCCAGATCGTCGTCATCGGCTCTCAGAGCTCCGGCAAGAGCAGCGTGCTCGAGAATGTCGTCGGCCGCGACTTCCTCCCCCGAGGCACGGGGATCGTGACCCGCCGCCCCCTCGTCCTCCAGCTCTACAACACCGCCGGCGCCGGCGCTGCCAAGCGCGCAGGCTCGAGCATCTCCAACGGCGCTGGAAGCAGCAGCAACTCCTCCTCTTTCTCCGGTTCCGCACCCCCCCCCTCCCCCGCGCAGGGACTCCGGCACCTCCAACACATCCACCGTCGGGAGGGATGCTTCTTCTTCATCAGGAGGGCTTTTGGGAAGTCGCATGTCGCCGTTTGGAGGCGTTTCTGGTGGGATGGGCGGAGGCGCAGCGCCGAGGACGCCTCCTAGCACCCGGAGAGGCTGGGGCGCGGGAGCAGCGGGAGGGGGCGGAGGGGGTTCCGTGAGCCCGCCGCCAAGCCCGAAGCCGCCAACCCCCGAGAGGGAATGGGGGTGAGTTCGTTCGTTTGTATGCATGTTCCATAGGAAGGGAGGAAGGGGTATCTGTTCTACCTTAGTACCGCTACAGCAGCTACTATTAAAATGCAGCTACTCGTACTGCTGTGTTGGATGGTGGGATGGCAGTCTGCTGCACCATCAACACCTGGTACCTGGTAGGTACGAGTACTGCTTCGCTGTATTACCAGGAACCACTCCATATTATTTGTTGGCAATGCAGTACCGGCTTTCTTTGTTCTTATCTTCTTGGTTTTTGGTCAAGTTGAGCTTTGAGTGTCGATCGATTCTATGATATCGCGTGGGTGCGCGCCGATGTTGGTTACTCGGTCGAAGAAGGGGGACGCCGGTTGGGCGTGGAGCTTGACGCTTGAGAGATACCAGGCATTCGCTCGCGTCTGTCCGCCTGCGAATCGACGGAGAGTGACAGCAGTAATACCGCAGTTTTGTGCTCGTACATGCAGAGGCGCTCTCTCTGGCCCTTGCGGCGCACGTCGTTGGATCGGCGTCGCTGTGGAGGGGAGCTCCAGCACCACGAATTCGTTTTCAGGGTCTAGTCTGGAGCGGCCCACCGTAGTGTTGGAGGTAGCATATTGCAGATTACATCTCAAAATATCCCTCAAGAAGAATTGGGGTTGCACATTACAAACAATTTTTAATTCGTATTGCACACCATCTACTACTGTAGGATCAATGTCGACGCGAAGCGGCGTAGCAACTTGACCGTACACAGCACGCGACGCAGAAGCTTCAACACAAGTGTTATGCTCGTGGATTGTCCTCACCATGGACTCGTATTTATCTTGAGAGTACCTATTCGAAACGAAGCCGGCACATGCGATTACAGGCGAAGAGCCGAGTGAAGCTTCCTGTTGGGTGCAGCTCAGCAAACGATAAAGAAGCAGTTACTGTACACCTGCAGCAAACCCCAAGATGGAACAAGGCCGACGAGGACTCCGCGGTCCTTAATGCATGAAATCATAGAATACGTTCTGTAGATGCGGCTGTCGTTAATCGATGGCGATGACGAAACAAAACTAACTAAAACGTTGGTGAACTGATGCTCGCCGCCCGTTCAAGAGTTATGATGTTATGATACCTGATATGATACCTGGTAGTCTTTCTCAGTTGTATGGTGTTACAGCTGCAGTTACTTCCCGGGCTCATTCCGAAGCACTGGCCTTGCGGCATTCCCTACATGAGTGTTGCGAGTACTGACTGTATGGATAATTTTGTTGGTGGTGTTGGTGTGGTCGGCGATGAGATCAAGCCTGAGAGGTTCCCTTGATGAGGGGGTGGCGAGAGTGTTGGTTAGTGGCACCCCATGTGTCCATGTGACGAGAATGTCAATGATGTGCCCGTTGTATAAGACAGTAACTTCTTACTGTCATACCTGGTAGGTGATAGCCCAATCGTATTGCCCATGTGCCCTTATGTTTGCAGGATGAGAGTGTCAGATGCGTCCAAACAGTTAAACCCTGTGTTCATGTGTCTGGAGTGTTGATGATGGGTTGGTGTGATGACAGTATCCAGCATGTGTCCATGTGACGACGGCGTTGTTAATGATCGGTCGGCCTGATGACAGCAGTGTTAACGATGTCATCATGCGGTGCATGGCAGACCCGGCTTGTGTCTTGTCTTGTGTGCCGTGCTGAGATAGCTCTTGATAGCGCTGTGGACTCTATAGGCCAAGGCATGGAGTGTCTCCTCTAGCGTGGGATTTCTGCTGTACTATCATTAATGGTAGTACCTGTACTCGTGCTGTGCCGCTGGGGGTGTCCGTTTTTGTTTTTGCGCCGCACCATTTACTCCCTACCGTACGTAGCACCTTTTATTTTGCCACAAAAGGTGAGTTGCGGTAGGTCGGACTGATTGCCAACATATAATTGCAAACGGTATTTTTTTGCAGATCATACGAAAATGTTGGTAACATCAAAAGATACAAATTTGCAGTTAGCGAAGAGGCTATTCACGGCAGCGGCAGCACGCACTCACGCACAGACAGAACATATTGTAGCTGTCTCGACAGTCTTCCCTGCGGTACACGTGTTCAGCCAGTCATATTCGTTTGCCTGCACAGTCACAGCATTTAGCCAATCGTCATCATTTGTGTGAAGACAGGCACAGTTCGTGTAAGCATACAGATGTGGATATTGCCGTAGTGCTCTCATGGGTCATTGGCACACCGGTCACCCCCAGAAATATGTTCATCCGCCTGTCTGCGGGGTTCCTTTTTTGTGCTAGCGACGACCGTTGCCGTAACCGCTGGCCGCCTCGCCCCTCCCCCCGCCCCGCCATGAAATGACCACCCAGGGAGTTCCTCCACCTTCCCGGGCAAAAGTTCTTCAACTTCGCGGAGATCCGGGAGGAGATAATTCGCGAGACGGACCGCCTCACGGGGAGCAACAAGGGGATATCGGCGAAGAGCATCAACCTGCGCATCTACTCACCCTTTGTCCTCAATCTTACCATGGTTGACTTGCCGGGATCACGAAGGTGCGACGTCGCAATTCGCTTGTATGCTACTGATTTGCGCTGTTCCTGGCGATAAAGTGTGTATGGTAGACGCGGTAGAGCGGCCGGGGGGAGGGGGAGGGTTGCCACGGTGGTTCAATAACGCCTTATCGCGCGGCGGGAAAAGTGGGCGAAGATTCTCTAGGGCTAGCTGTATACCGAAGCCGCTTATTCACCTCTGGCATGTTTTAGAGCGCCTGCTGTTTTGTTTAGCGAGACCGCGGTGTTTTATTGATATATATATATGTTGCTTATTGTTTCAAAGAAGCGCTTGGATCGCAGTTGTTTTTATAGTGTGCGTGGCAAGCGTGTTGCTGGTTTGAGCTGTTGCTGATGCTAGTGATGTGTCGCTGTCTGTTGATGTGCCGCTGGTGTCTCATTGTTACGTCCCTTTTCGTACCATGGTCGTTCTTATGGGTTGTTGTTCACATGTCGCTGTTCATGTGTCGCACTGCAGGTGTACGAGGGGTAAACGAAAAAAAAAGTAAAGAACGGAGACACTCTCAACCATGTCGGAATAAAACACAAGCTATAGAGTTGAGAGTTTTATCAAAAATACAAAAAAAAAATGCTTTCAGATTTTGTGTGCCTGGTGTTCCCCCACCGTCGGGGGCTCAAACGAAAAAGTGGGTCTGACTGTCCAAGGGGTGCACGAAAAAAAAAACAGAATCCGGAGCCACCCTCATCACCATGTCCGAATTGAAAACAAATTGGCGGGTCGGGATTTTTGTTAAGAAATTAAATGAAGCATGTTTTTTTTTCATTTTTGTTTTACTTGATTTTAGTAACCCCCCCCCCTACCCCTGTCGGGGCTATGAACGAAAAAGAAAAAGTGGGGTGCCGGTTTTTCTTTTTCCGTGTACCCTTGAGTGTACCGCTGTTTTTTTGTTTTTATGCCTCCGTTGTTGATGGGTCGTTGTCTTCGTCATTTTCGGTCCCGTGCTTACCGTTGTCGTCGTCGCCAGGTGGCCACGGGGGACCAGCCGGCTGACATCGAGGAGCAGATCCGCAGCATGTGTCTGCAGTACATTAAGAACCCGAACGCCATCATCCTATCGGTAACCTCGGCCAACACCGACCTCGCCAACAGTGACGCCCTCAAGATGGCGAGGGAGGTAGACCCTAAGGGAGATCGAACCGTCGGCGTCCTGACCAAGATTGATCTCATGGACCCCGGTGAGTCCTTCCTGTACAATTTTGTCGTGTTGCAGCTCGTGGAGGGTTGTGGGAAGCGGCGCATTTTTTTGGGGGTGGTTGGGGCTAAGAAGGGGGGGGGGGGGCAACAGCTGTTGTGAATAGGTGCATGGTTTGGTCGGAGTTTGGTTGAGATCATACATCGGCCATAATTTCTGTTTTTTTTTGTGCTGATAATTTTCGAGCGTTTTCTAGGCATTGATGCCACCCCCCCCCCCCCCCCCTCCCTGGGCACTGGCGTTGGCGCCGCCCGAGCGGTCTACGACTACGCTACTGCTTCTTGAGACGCGCTTTGCTCTGCATTTACGGGTGGGACCGGTAGCCCGGGCTTGAAAGCGGTAACTTCGAGAAGGCTTCCTGCAGTCACTCTCCAGTCAAAGTTCAACTACCGTAGTCTCAAGATGAGCCAGGCATTACAGTGAAAGTACGACGAGTAGTCCATCGGAGGCCCACGAGTACAACAGAAAAATGTTTAAGTGTTACCTACTGTGGACCTACTGTACGTACGGTGGGACCTACTGCTGTAGACCTATTGTTGTGAGACCTGCTGTTGTGAGACCTACTGATGCAGCCCTATTGTTGTGGGGTCTACTGTCGAAGGAATTTTAAGTGGGACCTACGGTGGACCTGCTATCAATATCAATATCATCGGCTGGGCGGAGACGACCACGGTACACGGCAGACAGCGTTGCTAGCTACAGCATACTTGCTTTCATCTGTTCGATGTCTCTCTCTACCGGTCTTTTTTATGTAGATTTATGACTGTCTTTGCCTGCTTTTTTATTTTTGTGTGTGACCGTGCGTATGTATATGTCTGTCTTGTGTTTTGGGTACGCGCGTGGCAGGTGTATGCATGTGTGTGGTAGGGGTGGTCTGTCTCTTCGTCCCCGGCGCGTCTGACCTTTCTCTCCTTCTTCCTGTTTGTCCTTCTCCTTGTTTCTTCTGTGCAGGCACCAATGCTGGAGACATGCTGGACAACCGCATCATTCCCCTGAAGCGAGGTTTCGTGGGCGTGATCAACCGAGGGCAGAAGGACATCGACGACGGCATCAGCATCCGACAGGTCAGATAAAGCACAGCGCTTCTGCAGGTTCGGGGATTTGTTTATACCAGGGTAGCATTTACGTTGTGATGACCTCAGGATCGCCCTGAAGTTGCCAGCCATTGCACGGCAACCGATGGCACGGCAAGACAAAGACAGCGTTAGGCAAGGCAGAGCAACGTCAAGATATCACGAGGTAGGGTAAGTTATAAGTGAGGCGAGCTAAGGTCGTGCAGGGTAAGGTAAGATGAGGTTATGCGCGGCCTTTCGTTGTCGTGCGGTGTTGCGGCGCCTGTGTCTTGCCTTGGGGGAGTGGTGCGGATGGTTCCCGGTGGGCTTGGCGTTGACGTTGGTTGTGCCTGCGGTGGTAGTCGCGGAAGCGGGAGCTCGGGCCAGAGCTGGGCGAGAGGTGGTCGTTGGTGCGTGGCCGCGCCGTCGTCGTCGGCAAATAGAACCGATACACGTAACAAGAAATAGGGCAGAGAGGGGGGGGGTGGGGAGGGCGGAGGTACAGCCAGGGGAACGTAACGGGAGAGGGGAAAAGAGAGACAGGGGAGAAAATGAGCGAATGAGGAAGAGAGAGAGACAGGGGCGGGGGGCGCAGATATAAATAAATCTATATACGTTTAGAGGGACAGTCGTTTTTTTTCTTGCGTATGTGCGCGATTGGGAACCAGCGCTTGTCATCTTGTTGATCTTCGTTATCATCGTTGTTTTGTTATTTTTCATGCCATTGTGGTTGTTCTTAGTATAGTACGTGTGTTTCCTTTTGTGTAACTCCCCCCCCCCCCCCCCCCCCCCGCTCCACTTCCCCCGCGGTGCGCAGGCCCTCCAAAAAGAAGCGGCTTTCTTCAGGGACCACCCGGCGTACAAGGGCCTCGACAAGCGCGTCGGCACGGCTAACCTTTCCAAGAGCCTTAATCAGGTCACTATCCTTACTCTTCACTTTATCTGCGATACAGTGCTGTTCTAATGCTGTCAGTACTGCAGTATGGTGGGCGGCTCGAGAAGAAACGCCTCGACCCCCTCCCTCCCCCGACCGCCTTTTGTTCTGGTTCGGTGGTCTCGTCGAGTTTGTGTACGGCAGGGGGCACCCCTGCCCCCCCCCCCCCCCCCCCCCCGTTTTTCGCTGGTCGGGTTTGGAGAGCGGGTGTCGGGCCGTTGGTCCGATCGAGAGGATAGCCGGTGCGAGGCGCGTTGACCCTGTTGGTGGCGGCGTCGCCAGTCCCGCGCACCGGGCACCGGGCACGCGATACGTGTACCACTGCGCGCGCGCGTGGCGTGCGTGCGTGTGGTACGTGGCATGTACCAGCCATTGAACAGAGCGACCAATACACATGATAAGCCGTCCTGTTTATTGATGACCTCGGTCAAATCAGTCAATCTCGATCGTCCATCTTTTTTACTGTCAATCAATATCTATCGCGCATCTGTATTTTTCTATGTTCCGGTCAGATTAATATCGATCGCGCATTTTATTTGGGATCAATCAGTACATATCGCGCGTTCCCCTCCCCCCCCCCCCCCCCGAGGGATCGACTTTTGTGTTTGCGTTTTGCGGTCGGAGCTGAGTTGAGGTGATACACCTTATCCGATTGTCTGACCGTCCGAAACGCCGCTGTTTCGGAATGGAAACCCGCGTAGATCCTGATGCACCACATCCGAGACTGCCTGCCGGAGATCAAGAGCAAGCTGAACGCCATGATGCTGAACGTGTCGCAGGAGCTGATAGAGCTTGGAGAACCGACGGATTGCGTCTCGGCGGCCTCCCTCGGTGCGACGCTGGTGAGAAGAAGAAACCGCAAACAAAAAGCAAGAAGATAACGAACACACCACTATGCAACAAGGGTATTCAAAATTTCACACGGGCACAATCACGGTAGCTATAGCAATGATAAAAGACAACAGCGAACGTGTTGGCGATACTAACCATCGAGGATATCTATTAAATTCGCCATCACAAAGGCAATAGGGCAGCAACAAGGATAAACTAAACAACATCCAAGGAGTTATCTAACCATGTAGCAACAACAATAACGAGAATAACTTAATTTACCAGGTACAATACTGCGCACCGCACCAAACGAAAACCGGTGCTGTGCGAGGCCCACCGTCCACCGCCCCTACCCGCGTCTGTGCACCGATCATTTTCAACTCCGTCACCCCGCGCCGACGACGAGTAATACAGTCTCGAGAGCAGAACTGGGAATGCTCAAGGCACATAGAGACGTGAGAAAGTTCAAATGGCAATATAACGTAAGGAATATGCCACAAAAGAGGTTGCCAGCCATAGCTGAGGAAGCTGTAAGGGAGAAAATAACAAGAGGGCGAGCTGGAATAAGGTGGGATAGCGTAGTCGATGCAGTATGAAATCCTATAGGATGAAACCAAGAAGAGATGCTGTCCGTAGAGAAGTGAAGGAGGTGCAAGACAGAAGTAGAAGAGAGGATAGAAAGTAGAAAATGGCTAGTGCTAAGAAACATGGTGAAAGCGGAAACGCATTTAGAGATGTACGGGGGGTTAAGAGAAGGGATAGGAGTGAAAACGCATTTGCACGGCCCACTGGACTTCGAGAAAACGCTGCAACCTCGATTTCGTGTAGGGGACCTGGACCTGCCAGGATGAAGCAAGAGGTAAACCAGTAGCTGGGAGGAGGATGAAGTAGTTGCACAGATGTGCCCGTGTGGCAAAGCAATAGAGAGTAGAAATCACACAGTAAGATACTGTGAAGTGTACAAGGAGGAACGGGGTGTGTGAAGAGGGGGTGAGGGAAATAGACGAGTGTGACACGGAGGAGTTTGGTACACTAACGAGAAAACGATCGCTATCCTAGGAGATAATGGTGGCTACAGGCGGCGAAACAGGACGGGTATAAGATTAGCAAAAGTTTGTGTGCAATGCATGGAAACAAGGTAATGAGCGCCCCGAGTGTTGGAGGTGTCTCCTCTGGGAAAAGGAACGGTGCTTCGTTTCGAAAGGGATGCGTGGCCAATGGTCAAATGACTTAAGACAAGCAACAAACAAGCACGCCCCCCCCCCCCTCCGTCCCACGCCCCTTCCTCTCTGGCACGCCCTTCTGTTTTGCGTTTCACCGTCCGCCTCTGTCCGCCGATCAATGCTGAACCATTCGCTCCGAAACCATCGTTGATGCCCCTCGCACCCCCCCCGCCCTCTCCCCCTCGCTGGCCCTGGAACGCCCGGTTGTGTTGCGTTCCCCCGTCGGTGCTGCTGCTGATTGGCTCGTTAGCTGACCCTGCTGTCAAAGTTTGCGTCTAACTTCCACGATGCTGTGGACGGGCGGGGTTCTTCCCCTGACGGGATCGAAATGAACGAGTTGTACGGCGGCGCTAGGATAAGGTGCGTGCTGTGGGGGAATGGCGGATCGGTCGCTAGGCCGGTCGGTAGATTGGTTAGTTGGTCGGAAGTCAGTATGTCGGTTGATTGGCTAGGCAGTTGGTCAGTTCGTCCGTTGGTCGCTATTGGATTGGTTGGTCGATTGGTCGCTTAGGCAGTCGCTTGGCGATCAGGGGCTCCGCTTAACCGGTTGAACGGCCAACCAATCGGACGCTTGGTCGGTCGGTCCGTCGGCCGCTTGGTCAACCGACTGGCCAATCAGCGCATCGCTTAGTCGGTTGACAGGCCAATCAACGGGTCTCGTCGTTGGTCGACAGCCAACCAATCGAGTCGATTTGTCCGCTGACTAGCCAAATACCAATCGAATGGGCTTTGCCTGCCGTGTCTTCGATGTTGGTGTTATTGCTGTTGATGTTGTGGTACTAGCCGCTGTTGTTGATGGTGAAGGTGGTTATTGTGTTGGTGTTAAGTCGGGACTCGGAACCCTTCCGATGGTGCGGTTCCTCTTGTGCTGTGTGTGGGTGGGTGCTCGCGCGTGTGTTCCGTGTGCTTGAGACTATTAACAGCACTTTTTGTCCCGACTTCGCTACCGCTGTGGTCGTGATTTGCTGATTTCGCTGCTGTTCTTGCTGCTGCTGCTGCTGCTGCTGCCGCTCCTGCTCCCTCTGCTGTTGCTGCTGTTGTTGCTGCTGCTGCTTCTGTTGCTGTTTCTTTTCTGCTGCCTCTGCTCCCACTTTTGCTACTTCTTCTGCCGTTTCTGCTGCTGCTGTTCCTGCTACTGCTGCTGCTACTGCTACTACTGCCACTGCCTCTGCCCGCCGCGCTATAAATAGCTACATTTTCCACGAGATATTTTCGCACAGCCTGGCGACAATCGACCCCTTCGAGGGACTCTGCGACCAGGACATCCGGACGGCTATCTACAATGCCAACGGTACTAGGCCTAGTCTATTCGTGCCCGAGATGTCCTTCGACCTTCTCGTGCGCAAGCAGATTGCGAGGTTGGAGCAGGTAAGATGGACGGGAGGAGAAGGGCGGGGGGCGTATTCATTTTTTGCTTGCCTTAGTGATTTGTCCATTGACCACGAATCCCTTTCGAGACGGAGCACCGTTCCTACTCCTAGTAGAGAGACCTCCGACAATTGGGCGCTCATTACGTTGTTTCCATATATTACGTAGAAACTTTTTGCTAATCTTATCCCCTTCCTGTTTGGCCGCCTGTGGCCACCATCTATCTCCTAGGATAGCGATCGTTTTCTCGCTGCTATCTAGTGTATCAAACTCCTCCATGTCACATTCGTCTATTTCCCTCATCAGATGGGGGGGGGGAGGGGAAGGGCGGGTGCTGGGGGAAGGACAGGGCGGAGAGGGAGAGAGGAGGGTGGGCGGGGGCGGGAGGGGGGGGCACAGAAGTTCATCGCGCCTTCGCCACAAGGCTGGTGATAGTTGCAGTCCACCGTTGGGGTTCAGAGGGGGGCTGTGTGTGGACGTGAATCAGGATCGACAGGGCGCTCTGCCCAGAAAAGAGACGAATGTTCGTGAAGGGACGTTGGAACAAAGAAACGCCCAAGCGCCAACTTCAATCGTCCGCGAAGTTCCGCTCTTCGCCCTTCATGTTTTTTTCGGCGCACCGTTGAAGGCGGCATTCATGGTCGTAGTCGCGAAGCTGGACCAGAGTTTTGCCCTCGTTGTGTGCTCGAGGAGATATTAGTTCTGCTGTGTTTGTAGTGCTGGTGGCGTGGGAACGCCTCCTTCCCGGTCGTTTCGTTCGTGTGTTTAACCTTCCTGCCTCAGAAAATCTCATGCCACCCCCTTTGCCTGCCGCCGCATCCACCGTCACCCCCTCTTCCCCCCTTGCCCTCCCCACTCTCCTCTCCTCTCCTCGTCCGCCTCTTCCTTGTCCCCCCCCCCTCCTCCTTCTCCTCCTCTTCCGCCGCCACCTCCTCCCACTATCCTCTCCTCCCTCTCTCCTTCTCCTCCTCCTCGTCTCCGTCTTTGTCCTCCTGCTTCCGCTCCTATCTGTTCTGACGCCTGAAGCCTGGTCTCCAGTGCGCTGACTTGGTGTTCGACGAGATGCAGCGCATCGCGGCTCAATGCGAAGCGGCAGAGCTGACGCGTTTTTCCGTGCCTTAGAGACAGGATAGTGGAGGTGAGGAGTTTCATGCCTGTATGGAGGGGGTAGGTTCTCTTGTACCATATTCAGGGGGGGGGCTAGGGGTAGCGTTCGGCTTTTTTCGTTGCTGAGTTCGAAACGACAGAGTTGACACGTTTTTGTGTCTGAGGAACAGGATCGTGGAGGTGAGGAGTCGGATGTGTGGCGGTAGGTATGTAGGCGTAGGAAGGAGGTACTCCTGCCATGCATGTCGGCAGTCGTATGAAAATAGACCCTCGCATCCCTGCCATGCCGGGACGGAGCACGTCGGGTTTTCACCGACCGGGCAGACGTCGCTTGCAGCAAACGCGACGCGCCGTGAGGTGTTTGGCGAGTCGCATGAAGGGTGAGCTGCATCCTTCTAGAAACCGCTTGTGAGGCGAATTCTCTTGCTGTGAAACTAATTGATTTGTTTTCTGGTTTGGCTGCATACGGGGGGGGGGGGGGTAGCGTTTTAGCAGCTTTTGGCGTTTTTCGTTGTTTGATGGTTTCGAGTGGTGTAGTTGATTGGTTTTGTTTGGGTGATTGGTTAGTTGTTCGTTCTTTTGTTATTGGTATCATAGCTTGTTTGGTTGCTTTTGCGTTTTTTGTGGTGTGCGAGGCCTTGCTGAGCCTTTTATTTCTTGTTTTTTCTTGAGGGAATTTTCGGGTGTGCGCATGTACCATGGATATGTTCCTGGCATTAATTGGTTTCGAGTGATTCGGGATGGTCTACCAAGCACCGTTCCCTTGAGAACTGGCACTGCGATGTACGTATTTTTTCATGTGCTTGTTTTATTCCATCGAGACGCTTGTTTCCAGCCTGTTTTTTTGTAAGCACGGGCTTAAATTCGAGCGAATGAGCTATTGTGAGAACATCGTCATCATCAGGCCGTGGGTGTTGTTGCAGGTGATAAAACCGTTTCTATCAGAGTCTTTTTCCCCCCGTGCTTGTGAAATATTTTCCCAATTTGTGAAACTTAACTTTTTCCTGATATTTTGCGTTCTGTTGAATTTCACGGATACGGAAATTATTTCACAAATATGGAACCTATTCGACAAATATGGAAATTCTGGAAAACAAGAACTCTCCGATAGCAGCGGCCCTAGATAGAGTAGTCTCGTGCCCGCTCGTGGGGGCGTGATGGAAAGTGTAGAATGACTTGCAGTGAAATAATGCTGCTTGAGATATTTTAGGTGCCACAGCTGTATGCTTTGTGTGGAATCTTGACGGCGACATGCTGAAAGTATGGGGGGTGCTTACGCTCGAACCACTCTGAAGTGCTACGAGCATGTCAAAAATATGACAACCGCTGTGGTATTGTCATGAGGAGCAAACCTTCCTTTCACTTCCGGTATTTCGGTGTGATTGTTGTTGGAGATGACCAGCAGCAGGTAGCATGGTACCAGGTGGTGCTTAGTAAGAATAGTAGTGCAAGTGGTAGCAGCAGTAGCAGTAGCAGCAGTGGCAGTAGTAGTAGGAGCAGTAGTAGCAATTATAGTAATAGTAGTAGTTGTAGTAATAGCAGTAGTAGTAGCGGTAGTAGTACAGTAGTAGCAGTAGTTGTATTAGTAGTAGCAATGTCTACAAGGTAGTTTCATGCGGAGTTAGGGCTCTCACTCAGTGTGTGTGCTGCACGTTGTATGTCTTGCAGGGTCACACCGCCTGACGATGGACCACTCTCTGTTGTTGCTTCTCCCTTCGCAGGTGAACCACCAGCTACTCCGGAAGTGCATGAACCCTACGCAAGTTATGATCGCCAACTTGATTAAGGTACGCACTGCACCCTACGGCTGTAACACGTTTTGTATTGAGATATCGCCGTTCATTCGAAAATGGGCAAGTGTCGAATCGGGCGACTTTCGGTATGGTGGCCAATGGTAAGATGTTTTTTTTTCGGTAGCCATCTGTGAGGTGACTGTGTTCACATGTCGGTATGGTTGCCGTTGATATGGTCTCCATACACATGCAGTAGTAGCCATTGACCTGGTGGCCATTTACAAGGTGACCATTAGGGAGGGCGGGCGGGGGGGGGGGGGGGGGGGGAAGGACCTCCGGTGTCAGCGTTGCTATCTATCATACGGCTCTCTCTTGCCGGTTCGTGTTCAGAGCTACTGTAGCGTCGTCACACCTGAATAATCGCTGATTTTCGCCGCCCCTCCCCCCGCTCCCCTCCCCACCTTCTCGCCGCCGCCCGATGGTTGCTGTGTCGGTAGCTGGAGCTAGCTTATATCAACACGTCTCACCCCGACTTTATCGGCGGCAGCCGCGCTATAGCGGAGGTGATGGAGAGGAACAGGACTCCCAACGGGGGAGGAGCGGGTGGCAGCGGGATAGATGTGAGCTCGAAGGTTTTGGAGGCGGTTGGGGGAGTCGGGAGTCGGCGGGGGGGGGCGAGGGAGGGGGGGGGGGGGCAGTGAGATGGAGGCGAACGTGGTTTTTTTTTTTCCCTTGTGCTGCAGTAGTGCAACGTTTTGCTTCCACTAATACGAAGCCATTTGTTCCCAAAAAACTTGCCTGCAGTGTCTTGTGCAGGAGAAGCAAGCCTATGTTTCGAAGTGGAAAGTTTTGACAACTCTCCCCAAGGACCGGAACAAGGAACAAAAAAAAAAGTATTTATGCACGTGCCGTACAGCAAGCACCCCCAACAATGGACCCAGACGCGGAAACAGGCTGTAATTTCCAACGTTAGACTAACCCTGTTACGTTGTCCACCTCCTCTACTACCAAGTGGTTTGTCCGGTTGCAATTGTCAAGAGGCTACAGGCTACAGGCTAGTTCAAGCCTACCACCCCCAAGTTTTGTCAGATACGGATGCCGATCGCAACATCTGTCCTCTAGGGTCACATAGGTTGTATCGTTCTGACGGCCGCGAACAAACGAAGAGGGTGACATAGCTAGTTTTGTAATTGAGGTCCTAGTGCCGTGAAGCCGGCGCTGTAATGGCGGCAAAAAAGTGTTCCGACCAACCACGGTCATTTAAAAAAGGCCAGAAACAATGCGATTGTACGTAGGAAGCTTTTTATTTAGTTATTTAGTTATTTATTTACGACGTATTTATTTATTTATTTATGTATTTATTGACTTACTTACTTACCTACTTGCTTACTTACTTGCATACTTACTTACTAATTTATTTATTTATTTAATAAGTTATTCATTTATTCAATGATTTATTTTTTTGTTTATTTATTTATTCAATGATTTATTCGTTCATGTATTTGTTTGTTTTGTTGTTTGTTTGTTTGCTTGTTTATTTATTTATTTATTTTTGCTGAACGAACAGGTTCTACAGCAGGTACTCGAAGGCATGACTGTAGCTCGTTTCATTCAAACATCCGAAGAACTGACTGCGCAGGACCAATATCAAGCCATACCTGTCGCCAAAAGTTGATCTAAAAATGAACCTGAAACTTGAAACTGAAACTGCTGTACCTGGCAAGTAATAATGAGGCAGCACCTGCTTTTTTTTCGCAAGTTTACCGCACAAAAGTCCAAGTGCTGACGCCATTTTTTTTCAAACAGACCATGAAGTTTGGCACACTTGTTCTATGAGCCCCTACCAAGCCTTTGACGACAAACATTGTTTTTGCTTTCGCCTGAATTTTGGGATGTTTCTAAGACCCAATTATCCCAAAACATACAAGTCGAAAATATATCTGGCGCACCAATTTTTTTTTTTATGTCAAACGGTTTGGCAGGGACTCATAAAACACGTGTGCCAAAGTTCAGGGATTACCTAAACAAAAAGGCGTCAACTCTGGGCTCTGAAGGAATCGGGTGCGATAGGCTTACAAAACCAGCTCGTGCACTCACAGCCACAGCGTCCCCCCCCCCCCCCCCCCCCCCGAATGCTGCCCCACAGACCCCTACCGGAATGCGCTCGCCTCCCCCGCGAACGGCTCCGGGCAAGGCGGCCGGCATGATGAGCCCTTCCCGCGGGGGGATCGGGTCGCGTGGGATAGGGCAACAGCCTTGGGCGGGGCTGCCCGAAGCAAAGGGCGGTCAGCAGCAGCAGCAGCAGCAGCAGCAACAGCTGCGGCCTGGAGAAAGAGGCGGGGGGGGAGGGGGGCGGGGCGGGGGACGGGGCGGGCGCGACACCGCGGCAGCAGGAGCGGGGGGGGGGGTGGGGGGGGTGGTGGTGGTCTGATGTCGTTTATCTTTGGAGGAGGGCAGCAGGAGAAGCAGAGGCGACAGACTCCGCAGATGGTGAAGCTGCCGCAGGTATACAGACGGGTGGGGGGGGAAGGGGAGATAGGGGTGTGTGTGTAGCAGGATGTATCACGTATGGAGTATGGAATGGAGTTGGGTTTTATAAGTCCTTAGGAGGGGAGGAAGGGGGGGGGGGAGGTCAAGGGTATCACGCACGGCTCGTGATATTCGTTCTGTATTCACGGCCGGGGTGGTAGTTGCGTTGTTTCTGTTGGCGCCGGCTGGTAGGGTGTTCAAGGGTACCGGGTATGGTGTTATTTTTAGCGCCAGGTATCCCCTTTTAGTTACTTTTATGGTACCGGTAGCTGCTTTACTCTTTACGAGTGAAGTACAGACCTTTGCTTTTCATGTTAATGTACGAACTTGTCCACGTGTTCTTTTGTAAATACTTGTGCGTTTGTTTTTGCTTGCTTGTGTATGACATCACGACATCACCGAGCGCAGCCGCCCGAAACGATGCGGCAATCAGATGAGCCGACGGACAGAGAGCGGTGCGAGATGGAGATCATCAAGAGCCTCATGCGGAGCTACTTCGACATTGCAAGAAAAAACTTTCAGGTCAGGGGCAAAGGGAGGGAGGGAGGGAGGGGGGGGGGGGGGGAGGGAAGTAGACAGGCTATATCCGATTCTCCGACTATACTGGTGTGGTCACGTCGTCGCTTGGTGTGGTGTTAAAGGAATGGGCTTGGCTTAGTTTTTTAAGCCCCGTAAAAAAAACGCGGCTCCGCAGCCCAATAGTGCAAGGAAAGCAGTACGAAAAACAGAGCAATAGTTGATTGCGTGCTGGGCTACTATAGTATTCAAATCAAAGCTTGTGCGCAGTCCGGCGCCGGGTCGGGCTGTGCTGTGCTGTTAATGATCTCCGGCACCGGGCTGGCAGCTGGCAGGCTTTCTTCGGCTAGGTTTTGCTAGAAGATGATCCCTGTATTTTACTGTTGTTGTGTTTTTGCTCTTTGTTTTTTGCTCTTTCTCCTACACACATACTATTCGGTGCGGTATCTCCGAAGGCCTGAGCGCTTCGACAGCCGACTTTTGGTCGGACAGTTCTTTGTCACACCCCCCCACCCCCCCGGGTGGCCTGTCTGTATCGCGCCAAACAAACACACCAGGTAGTTTAATGTATTTTTATTTGGACTGGCGATGTCGCCCCACCCCACCTCGCCCCCCCACCCCCCCCCCCCCCCAACCCCCCCCCCCCCCCCCCCCCCCCCCCCCCCCCCCCCCCCCCCCCCCCCCCCCCCCCCCCCCCCCCCCCCCTCCCCCCGCCGCCGCCGCAGGATCTGGTGCCTAAAACCATCATGCACTTCCTTGTGAATGAGGTGGTGAACGTGCTCCAGGTGAGCAAGCCATCGCGCCGACTTCTCGCATCGCGTCTGCTCTTTGCCCGCTCTAAAACGCCTCGTATCTCGTGCGGCCGCGTCGCATTTTCTCTCTGCCCTGCTTTGACAAGCGGCTTGTGTCTTGTTGAAGCGTATGGCCTGACAGCGGTCATTGTCGTCAGTCAATATTTTTTTTATCCGCGCTGATTGACTTCACGCTTCCTTGTGTCATCGTATTTGCCCTTTGCCCTGATGTGGCATGCGGCTTGTCTCTCGTGGGAAGCGCGTGGCCCGACATCGGACAAGTTTTTTGAACATGCGACAGTAGTAGATGGGTATGATGAACTCGCCGAATGAAATCACGCTTGCATGTGTTATCGGATTTGCCCGCTGCAACAATGTGGCTTGTATCCTGTTGAAGCACGGCCTGACAAGCGGTCGACATCGAAAGCTGATACTCTTGAAGGTGGTCGTGCTGAAAGTCACCCTTGGTCGTGCCATCGTGCGAAAACACTGTTTATTACGTAGTCAACGAAAGCTTGTGGTGAGTGTTGGTCAAGGGTTTTACGCCCTGTACCTGAAACAGCAGAAATTTGACTATCGCAGGCCAAAGAAAGGAAGGTGGTGAGGAACCGGGGTGCAGATGATAGTCTAGTAAAGATCCCTTGCGGTGACCTTGTCACAGATTCCTGCTCGGGCGTTGTGCTGATCGTTGTTTTGTGTTCATAACAGAGACATGTGTGCAGCAGTAGTGTGTGATATCGTTCCAAGCCTCTTTCGCTGTAAAAGCAGTACCAGCCCTCTTTTCACTACACTTAACAATAGTTCCACCCTGGCCGAACATATCATCCACAATCTATGTACTTATCAGAGTCCAACCGGGTGTTATATTTCCCGACCTGTGTGGAACCTGGTGTGGGACATGGACTGCATTTATTATACTTTTTCTTCGCATGGCTGAAGGCACGCTTCAAGAATCTGTTTTTTCGGGATCGGTTATCACATGCCCTTGGCAGGCGTTTCGCTGGTTCCGCAGCCCGCCCGAGCGAACCCTACGCCCCGTTCTCGTCTGTGCGGTCTAATTCCGAATCAGTTTCACCCGCGAGGTTACCGTGCGTACAGGCGGCAAAGGTTTAACGTGTCTGTCTGTCTGTCTGTCTGTCTGTCTGCCTCTTTGTCTCTTTGTCTTTCTGTATGTCCTCCTGTCTGCATGTCTGCCTGTCTGCCTGTCTGGCTGTCTTCCTGCCCTCCTGCCTGCCTGCCTGCCTGCCTGCCTGCCTGCCTGCCGCTCTCTTTTTTTCTCTCTCTATCCGTATGCCTGCCTCTCTCTATCTGTCTCTGTTTCCCTGTCTCTCTGTCTCTTCCTCAGAACGAGCTGGTGTCGACGCTGTACAAGGAGGACTTGACCGGGGAGCTGATGCGAGAGACGGACGACGTTGCCGAGAGACGACGCATCTCGCGAGACATGCTCGCTCTCCTGAAGAAGGCAGTCTCAATCGTCAGCGAAGTCCGAGACTTTAATCCCTTCTTGACATGATCGTATGCAATACGGAAGCGGGGACGGAGCGGAAGGAGGGGGGGGGGTACTCATGTCATGCATGGTTTGTTTGGTTTTTTTAAGGAGGTTTCTTGACGCCTTTAGCACTGCGCCTTGGGGACAAACTACTTGGTATCAATGTAGGATACTTTCTGCCGTAGGAAAATTGCTAAAGAGGCAAGGAGGTGGTGGTGGTGGTGGTGGGGGGGGGTATTGAGGGTTTTTTCTGGGTGTTTTTTTTTTCGTAGTTTGCTGTTTTGGTTGCGAATGCGTTAGCTAGGAGGGCGAGCATCCGGTTCGGGTTTCTACTTCCCGTGGGTGGGATGTTGTGATGCCGGCTTCCCTGAGTGAAAAAACCCACCCACCCCGCCTTTTCTTGTACAAAAAATTGAAAAACGACACCGGTGAGCCGCTGGCATACGACAAGCTGGTGCTCGCCCCTTGATGCTCGGGCCCTGCCCCCGGAGGGGATGCCAAGGGGCGGCCGGCGGAGGGGGTGGAGTGTACGTGTGTCATGCATGGCCGTACTCGTATGTATGACCATAGACCCTTGCATCCCTACAATGCCGGGACCGAGCACGAGTGGGGTTTCACCGACAGGCACACATTGGTTGCACCTAGCGCGGAGGGAGCACCGTGAGGTGTTGGGCGAGTCGCATGAAGGTCGAGCTGCGTCGTACGATGGTAAGAACCGGTCGTGAGGCGCGGGGGGGGGGGTCGATAGACCTTGACGTTGGTTCGCCCGCCTATTTGTGTTGTTTCCAGCGGAGTGCGGTTGTTTGTGGTGGCGCGGAACCAGTTTTGGAGGGTCGAGGTGGGGTGGAGGGGCAGGACGCGATAGGGATGCGACAGTAGCTGTTCCTGTCTTGTTTTGTTTTATTTTTTTCGTTTCGTGCGTTTTGTTTTCAACGCTTTTTGTTTGTTTGTGTTGCCTGACTGAATGGTTGACTCGCTGGCAGGCTATGCTCGGCTGACTCGACTCGAGCGTCCCTCTTGCCACGAACGAGCTGCTCGTATATATACGTATCTGCTGTGTTTATTGATGGGTCGATTTTGTTTTTTGGTACTGTGTTTTTTGTCCTCGTTTGTGCGAGACGGCCACAACACTGTAAGGCGTACTGGGTTTCCAGTGCATATTGATGGCCTGTGCGTTTTTTTTAGGCTTGACCCAACGTGACAGAGCTGGCAGTCCTGCCGACAGTCAGCCCCCCTCCGTTTTTGGGAGCACGTTGATTGGTGCGCCGGGAATGGGATGGCTTCGCGCGCAGCGCACGGAAAAGGGGGGAGGCATTTCCGCGTCCCTCACGTAGTCCGACTAGTTTCCTTCTGAAAGGTGGCGTTTTTTTTTCCCGAGACGTTTGATTGACGTGGGAATATAGGAGTTCCACTCGTTCTGAGGCTTGCTCGCGCAATGTACGATTGTAAATCCGATAACGAGGTTGATTGAGTCGGGTTTCCGTCAGGGGGTGTTGCTTGGGGGGATGTCTCGCTGCTGCCCCCCCCCCCCCACACACCCTTGACTAGAAGAAGGGCGAGAGCCTATTCGTATCCGTTTTTTTTTGTTTTCGCGATCGAGCCTTCTGCGATGATTTATTATTCTCGCATTGCGATTTTGTCCTTGCTGGTAAGCTATGAATGCTTCTTTCATACGAGGTGTTGGTTAACACCTACACCTATTTGTAAAGTGCGAGATGTGCATCCCTCTTTTTTTCTGATGTACGCTGACTCACTGGACAAGGTATTCACGTTCATAGTTGATGTATGCACGTTTTGATCCTGCGTTTTGTTGCCTTGATAACAACAGCAGTCAGTGTTTCGGTGTCTGGTGTTCTTTGAACCCCCCTCCTCCCCTCCCCCCCCCCCCCCCCCCCCCCCCCCTCCGGTTTTACATCGGCTTTCGGATTGGCCAAAGTTGGCCTTGGCAAGGGCAGGGGAGGGGGATGGCGTGCGCAGTATCACACAACGGCGCTTCATATTTGAACTGATTTTTTTTTTCCTCCCACCATATTTCGCGGGCGGATGTTGTTTCTGCTGACTTTGGTTTGGATTTTTGTTTTTATTTGATCGTTTATGCCGCGAATATGTTGGTGAGGGAGAGAAGACAACCCACACACACGCTTTTTAATGTAAATTTTGTTTGGAGAGAGAATGCGCGGAATGAAGATCGGGGGGGGGGGGGGGGGGGGGGGGGGTGATTCGCATGAACACCCTGTATACCCAGAAATGGCCATATTATCTGTGAAATCGAAAAGACAATTCACAAACATGTTACAACTGGCAATTCGGTCTTCAATTATATCGGTTATCGAGTGGTGCAGGATGCTTTTCTGGTTCCTGCGCGTAGGTATCATAGGTGCGTTTGGTGCAGTGTTTATCATCAGAAGCGCGATAGCTACGAGTTTTTGGCGCATCGATCGATCGATGCGGGGTGTGCTTAAACCTAGGCAAGCTGGGCTGGGTGTTTTTTTTTTTGTAATGTCGTTCGCGCATGCATGTGCGTTGTCTGTTGTGAAAACGTCTACAGATAGTGAAATATCTCGTGCTTCCTCTATATCGTTATGGGTCGATACGACAAAAAAAATGTAATGACTCCCACCCTCAGTATGTAATGTCGGACACTATAGTAGGGGTAGAGGGTCAACAACCTGTTTTTTTTTTTTTGTTGTCACGGAATTAACCGAGTGCATCAGCGAGTACTACGAGTACTATATATAACCTCAAAGCTGCTTCCGGCTCCTCAACCCCTTTGTTTGGGTGTTGAAGATAGATACCAATACAATGGTTGGCAACTTTGGTATTAATAATATCAACCATCGAACCGTCTGCGAGAAAGCGCGAGCGCCCAGCAGCAGTACGGGAGTACGGGTATGCAGGACCATGTCGTGTACCCTTGCTGTGCGACTCCCTGCCTTCAATCATTGAGACTCGGACCCCGATGCGTATCACCCCCACCACCACCATCACACAGTTGTTGTTGTTGTTGTTGTTTTCTTCACATTAAACCGTTCTTTCTACGCGTCGACATCCAGCACAACCAGTGTCCATGCCGATTCTTCAAACCTAGAGAGATACAAGTTCTGTGGTCACAAAGCTACGCCACAGAGATACTACGTTGCCACGTATGTAATGCAATGCCATGTCATCATACTGCGTACGACAGGCACGACATACACATTCCATGACCTAGAGAAACAAAAACGAAACAAAGAGAGAAAAAACAAAAACAAAGACGATTCGAAAGAGAAAAGAAACAAAAAAAAGAAACTAAAATATACCTGGTATATGTATATACTTCAGTATAGCAACAAACCATCGTACCCCCACGTAGGGGACGTGGCAGACACTTGAAAAGAACGAGCTGGAAAAAAAAAAAAAGAAGAAAACACCACTAGTCGTCAACAGAGTAAGACTAAGAACCAAGGTAAAAATAACAGTCAAACCAAACAAAGCACAAGGCATGCTCCAGGTAGCGGCAGCAGTTTATGGTACGAGTAGCACAGCCAGGGTCTCCCTGCTGGCCCGCCTGGTACCTTGCTACCCTGTCTGCCACCATCGTCCAGCGTTCGTCAACTATGCCCGGCCCCTCGGCGTCAGACAGTACGAAACAAGCAGAGCAGGCTCGTCATCCACCCACGCCACACGACTCCTTCAATAAGGCTTATCAATCGGAGAAAGGAAGAGAAGTGAAAATCACATAGGGTCACCGCAAAGAAGACAATAAAATAAAATAAAAATAAACAAAAACAACAGGAAGACACAGGAAGACCACGTTCGAACCAGCTGCACCAGTTGGTGGTACGAGTAGTATAGGCATGTTCTACTTCTTAGTCTGCCCGGTACCTGGCTACCCTATCTGCCATCTCCTTCCTACTTTCGTCCACTGCAGTTTCCCTGCTATTCCTCTTCCCCCCCCTCTCCGCATTCCCTTGGTCGGGTTTTCTGCTACTCCTCTTGTTGCCCCTCCTCCCCCCATTCCCTTGGACACCACCCACGGCGGATGCGCGGCGCTGCCTGCTCAGCTCAGCCTCAGCCTCGTGCCACCTCACCATGAACCGTTCGGCTGCTTCCAGGATCCCCCCGGTACCACTTCCCCGCCTTTTTTACAGCAGTGGGCCACAGTGCGGTCTCAACTCCAAACACCAAGGGAGCAAGTTCCGTTGACCCTTCGGTGGCGCGGAACTCCCTAAGGTCTTCGACTACGCATCTATGCCAAGGGCCGTTCCTGTAGTCGTCATTTTTTTTACCTCCGTTTTTTCCCCCTCTGAACCAAGTCCCAAGAAGGTTAAAGCGAGCTGGCAGAGTTTTTTCTTTTTTTTTTTAACGAAAGGCTCAACTACATCAAGCCTTGGTATCCTCCTCCCCCCCCCTGTTGCTCCGTCTCGAAAGGGATGCGTGGTCAATGGTCAAATGACTAAGGCAAGCAACAAATGAGTACGCCCCCCCCCCCCCCCCCCCCCCCGCCTGCTTTCTGTACCATCTCCCAGATGGTGGTCGAATAACACGTTTATTTATTAAAGCCGAAAATATCGGATTTGTCGAGAAGATCACTGACAGGATGAAAACAAAACTGGCTCGAGCTGGGCTGGAAAGGAGAGGTGACGCTCAAAGGAATGAAACACGCACCGCACCTCTCTCCTTGTGTGCGGGAATGATATAGCAGTACTTTTTTTCGTAGAACAGCAGTGTCGCCATTGTTACGGCGGAAGGCGTGCTCAACAAATGTGACACACAGGACGACTCAAAAGCGTCCGATCTCGTTCCGGCACACAACACGAGAGTCTGGTGACCGTGCCCTTTCGTAGCTACCTCTTATTTTTCTTGGTGCTCGGCGTCACGGCGAGGCGACGGACGATACCGCTTTGACACCACTGCTGTCTGCTTAGTACATAGTAGTACATGTTTCAATCCCACTTGAATCGAATATCTATCATATAAACCGCACTACCAGGTAAGTAGTATTATTAATAGTAGTAGCAGCAGTCTCGCTTTCATCACTCATTCACTCTGAACCAAAATTATTTCACTTTCCTCCCTTGGAGACCCTTTCATAGGGGTACAAGCAGTGCCCCTGTAATTTGCTCATCCCACCCACCTCCACCACGGGTCGTTCTCAACAGCAAAACGCCAAAAAAAAACACATAACCCTCTCCCGGTGAAGCTTCGAGGAAACACCTACATCTTGTTTTTCACTGATCGTTGCAGCCGCCGAGCCGACATGTACGCTCGTCACAGCGGCAGAGTTCACCGCTGAGGGCACGGCTAACACTCTCATCAACCGGTATACCCCCATCTGGGGGTGCCCGCGCAGCATCCTCTGGGACAACGGCCATACAAAGTGTCCCGAGCTTGATCTTAACAGCACTCGTTCGTCTCCGTACCCCCTCAATCCCCTACTACAATTACGCGCGCACCAACATCATCAACATTTTTTTTATCCTCTTTGCGGGAATAACAGGTACCAGGCATTAGGGTCGCTGCAGTAATGATTTCTCTGCAGTGGCGGCATGTATGCGTCGGCCAAGAACACTGGCACTATTAATAGCACACTACCACACTCGTTTAAACCCCATCTCCGGCAAGCGATTTCGCAGGCACTATATATATACAGCGGGCAGCCGGCACTACAGAGAGGCCACTACTTCATATGGTACCATCTGTCCCGAAATATTGGAACGCTTTGATTCAATATTAATATAAAAACGTTGGCTATACTTCGGGACATAGAGAGGAATAACACACCGTGTACCAGGCACCTCATACAAGATAAGGAGGTGTACAGCAGAAGACATCATAGATCGCTATACAATTCGCCCGTACGCCTTGAGCCACGGCACCCATCACCCCGGGGTTTCCATTCGTCTCCGGCCGTGGTTTCCCATCAAAAACCGAGCGGCATGTCACCTTGCGAGCAGCGCGGACATACTGTCGTCCCGTGGCCTTAATGCACAATCTGCAGACAGGTGCATGTACTTTAGGTTACGTAACGAGTAATTTTACGGTCGAATAGCGGACTACTACTGTAAATAGAATGCACGTATGAATGCATCAGCAACATCGCCCGCAAAAAGTGGAGAACACAGCATATATAGGGCATTTATCAGACGCTTGCCCAAAGCGAGCGGACCCTCGGGGACAGGTCAACCCCCCTCCCCCCTGCCACCACTCCTTCCCGGCGCTCTACTTAGTTACCATGATACAGCAGTGGTCCCTCCATAGTGCCCGTATGTGCCATCCAACAATACCGGCACTATATATAGCAGCAAACGGCACTAACTACTCCCCACACTACCACACCGGTGAATCCCATCTGTGCCAAGCGATCTCACCGGCACTATAGCGAGCAAGCGGCACTGTGGAGGGAACCATGCTGAAACTCCCAACCATTTCGTCCACCGACCAACTCGAAATCCAACCATGTCATCCACGAACGTGACTCCAAAGCCCCCAACCCTCCGACCATTTGGTCCCCAGTCAACACCAACTCCAACAACTTTATCGTCCTGTACCAAGCCCAAAATTCAACTATTTTGTCCACCGACCGACCCCAAATCCAACCATTCTGCCCCCCCCCCCCAAAAACAGCTCAACCCCCGCCATTTTTATGCATCACGACAACTCCAACTCTTAACTTCAACTCCAACCCTTTGGTCCCCTAACCCAACTATCAAACTCCAACGATTTCACACCTCGCACAGATAATCGATTCCCACAATTCATTTTATCTATGTAAACTTTTCACGGCAGATCTATTGTGTATAATCTACGATTGCTCATGTCGGCGGGTGGGAACGTATAATATAACCTGCACGATCTCGTACGGCAGCACGTGTTCTCTGGGCTGGATGTGTTCTATGCAGGTCGTGCGCAACCTTTCACAACGGCCGGTGAGAAAGTAGACCATCTAAATCATCTATTATAGATCATCTACATCAGACAAAATATACCGTACTCGAAATTAGCCAGAGGCGTGGACGAGTCGAACCAGCCCCTCCAAAATCCACCCCTTTTCTTCTACTGTACCTGGTAGCATTCAGTCTCCCCAACCAACTCTTGAAAAACTACAAGACGATTTGATCTCAACCGTTTGATTTCCAACAGACACCGGGTGCGTGCAGCTGAAGTAAGAAAAAGCCTCACGCGAAGGCGGCGCACACGTTTTCGTCGAAATCCTACTACAACAGCCATGGGGAACTTCTAAACCTCTCGTGCAGGGAAGAGGGACTAAACAAAAGGCGGCGCAAGAAAATGCTACACCCCGATTCAGCCTTCTAAACTCGAGTTTTTCAACTGCATTTCCCACCGCCATGGCCACCTCACGTACATCTCGGGAGTTCAAGTCAGGAACCCCAATGAGATTATGATAAATATCGTAGGTTCTTGCCCTGCCATCGACGTCATAGTGGGGAACGCAGACTAAATGGTTGGTAGATAATCACATGCTTGCATCCAAAAATGTTGCACAGCCACATGCCTACACCCGAATTTAGCCTTCTCATTTCGATTTCCGCCACGCTCGTCCAAAACCGCGACTGCTGTGATAAACAATTGCGCGCCCGAGCACGATGGACGGCCAGACCCAAGGGCCGCGTCCGCCTAGGCATATACTAAAAAAACAATTTAAACACACACGCAAACGGATATTGTACGTGCCCAAACAAAGAGGGTATCGCACGTCCTATGCTAATGGCCTGCGCTAAAAAATACCAAAAATGTTACCAGAATACTCCTCACTAAGCGGTTCTTGGTAGGCTGCAGCTCTCACTCCATTCCTGCGACTCGACGAAATAACCACACGGCGCCTACCTTCGCTTTGCGCTTGGTGCAAGCAAATGCCTGCCAGGTCGGTGAAGACGTGCTCTGTCCCGGCATCGTGAAAAGGATTCCGAGGGGTTAAGGTCATACATGCGACCACGGCAATGCATGACAACCAGCACCCCCTCCGCCCCCCGTCGCGGCATGGTAGGGACGCGAGGGTCTAAGGTCATACAGACGACTACGGCCATGCATGACAACGAGTACCCTCACACACACCGTCGCAGTGCTCGCTTCGACTTGGTAAGCTTTAGGCGGGGCCTGACAAGCTAGAGTAGCCTCCGCGCTTGGCCGACCACCTCCCGATAACCACCCCAAAAACGGTGAAAAAAAATGGCCCCGATGGTAGCGCCCAAAATGCTGCCTCCTCCCCGCCCCGACGACGATGGGGACGATAACGACGAAGCAGGCGTTCTGGCAACGACAGGGGCGGACCCGGGGTCGTCTCCGTAAGGGGAGATTCCCCTCGCCTCCGTGGCTCTCTCGTCGTTCTGATCAGGGGTTTCATACAGGGAGGGAGGGCAATATGAGGGGGGGGGGGGGGGGGGGGGGGGGGGGTGACGGGAGAAACACAGGAGAAACGATGGGAGTTCTTGCGAATTCTGTTTGCAGCAGTAGCTGATGAGGGTACTTTCGTTCTGAATGAGGACATCCCGAGGGGGGGGGGGGGGTACTCATTATCATGCATGAGCGTAGTCGTACGACCATATACCCTCGCATCCCTACAATGCCGGGACGGAGCACGTCGGGTTTTCACCGGCCGGACAAACATTGCTTGCGGCAAACGCCGAGCGCCTCGAGGTGTTCGGCGAGTCGCATGAAAAGGTGAGCTGCAACCTACTGCGAACCGCTTGTGAGGCCGATTTTCTTGCGCAATGGATGACATCGTCGGATGGGCGAGGATGAAGAGGTAACATAAACGCAGTATTAGCATATGCCGGGTGCATAATACGTATGATGGGGAGTTCATCCGAATCGTGATACCTGATGAGATGTTTTCAGCATCAAGGAATACAAGGAGCGGGAAATATGGGAGGGGGGGGCAATATAAGCGCGGGAGGTAAAATATACATCTACCATGCGATGGGAGTTCATCCGGCATCTGAATACCTCGTAAGGGTGCATTGCGTCCTGATGGGTTTGATAGAGAGATTAAGTTAGGGGGGGGGGGGGGGGGGGGGGGGGGGGGGGGGGGGGGGGGGGGGTCAAGGGGGGACATGGGTGCTGGGATTCAATACATACCAGGTATAGACTATGGGAGTTCATCCGGAATCTGGAAACTTGATGGGGGTGTTTTTCGTATGGAGGAGTTGCACAAGCAACATGATCGCGGGAATAAAACATACTAGAGAATACGGTATATCACGGGGAGTCCAGCTGAAATCTGGATATCTTATGAGGGGACTTTTCGTTCTGAAGGGTTTGCTACAGAGAGAAACTATTACATTGGGGGAACTATGACATTGGGGAGGGGGGGGAGAGATGACGTGGGCGGGGACGCAAAATGACACGGATTAATCCTGAATACCGGCAAGCCTGATAAGGGAAGTTTTTTTTTTTTATGTTGCTTGAGGATTTACAGGGACAACGGGTGGGCGGGGGGGTGAGGGGCGGTGGGGTGAGGGGGTGTATTCATGTCATGGGTGGGCTCCTTTACGGGAGACACGTGCAATTTCAAGTCAGGCAGCGAAGGTTTTCTCCGGAGAAGCGACCGGTCATTGACATTTTGGAGGCAGTGTTGATAGTTAGGGTATTCATCCGAAACTCAAAGGCGTGCTTTTACGGGGAGCCATAGTAAATAGGACCAAATATTGTTGAGTAAAAATAGGGAAATATGTAGGTGTTTGTGTGTACCATAGGTCCTATTCGCTATGGACCCCCGTACTATCATCCTTTCAAAGTGTTCCGTGTGGCGTACTGTTGCAAGAACTGAAATCTCAAGTTACAGTCATGGTGGGACACACCGAAGGAAGGCATTGGGCCCCTTGAAACTGAGTGGAGGGGGGGGGGGGAAGCCTTTTCACCTTAATGTCCCCCACGTAAAACCTCCCCATTCTGTGGGGAGCTCTACCTTCCAAAGACTGTTTTATGTAACTTGACCATAAAAGCTCTAACCAACTACGTATTGCAGGCACAAGTCGCGTTCCGAGAAGGAGAAGACAGAGCCGTTCCTTCTCACGTAAAACTTCGACATCTTCCGCTAAAATTTCAACTTCAGTCAGCCTCAAAAGTTCAAGTTTGGCGGTCACCGGTATGGCATGGAAGAAGCCCGTCGCCTCAAGCCACCACTTGGGATAAAACATCTTGCTCATCGTCACTATCTCCGCCGTGGGGTCCTGCAACGTCCGGAAGAAGAGCGAAGGGGACAACAATTTCGGGCAGCGGGCGAATTATTTTGACCCCGTCAACGAGAGAACGACCCCCCCTGCTGATGTAGAACTTACCATCCCATATGTATACCTTCCCGCGCGTTTTAGCGCACAAAATGATCGGAAATAGAGTTTTTGTATCGCCATTTCGCAGTAGGAAAACTACGCTAAAATAGATAAAATGAGTTTTTTAGGGGGGAGGATGCTATTTCAATAATGCTCTTTTTCGGGGGGAGGGCTGAATTGAATGTATGCCACGTGACGCCTGCGACATCGACATCTCGCCATAATCTTGAACCCTTGGCAGAGGTGTACCTTCCATGTCGGGGTTAGAGCAGGACTATTTTTGCGGTACGCGATGAGTGCTACTGCTGCAGCTACAAAGGCCGTCAGGCATGTCACCCGTTTCTTCCCTGATACATGTAGAAGAAACCTGAGCATCGCCTCGTCACCGCCATCACCACACAACGCCCCTAACTTCATCTCACGCCCCTCACGCATCAAGATACTACCCTTGTCTACCTCCAGCAACGAACGAGCGCAATGTCCCGCTTCTCCAACCCCCGCCCCCCATACGGTCATACGACTACGGCCATGCATGATAATGACTGCATCCCCTCCCATACATACATATATATATATATATATATAGGTTGGGTTGGCGTCGGTTGGCGACGACGCCGTAAAACACGCCTCTCACTGCGTGAGCTAGACAGCCAGGGTACCGTTTTTTGTTTTTTGTTTTGGCGATTACCACGGCTGGCGGTCAGGTTAGATCATTTTTTTGCGGGGATAACCTTTTCTCTGCACAAGGCGGATGATCGTATAACGTAGAGTGTAAATGGTGAGGCAACCACAAGGCAGTTGCATAGTAAACCCATTGCTGTCTCTGAAAGTGGCTACACCAGAAATTAAATCAATTCATTGATGCTGTCATCCAATGAGCAAGAAAATCCGCCTCTAAAGCGGTGCTTAGTAGGATGCAGCTCACCCTTCATGCGACTCGCCCAACGCCCTCACGGCGCTTCGCGCTTGGTGCAAGCAATGACTGCCTAGTCGGTGAAAACACGACGTGCTCCGTCCCGGCCTTGTAGGGATGCGAGGGTCATGGTCATACGACTACGACCATGCATGATAATGAGTACATCCCCCCCCCCCCCCCCCTGGTCATACGACTACGGCCATGCATGACATCGAGCAAATCTCTCCTATCGAGTACCCGCCCCCCCGCCCGCCCCCTACACGCGTGCCCCGTGAACACCCTTTCACGGAGCCATACGTCAGCAAGTCATACGTCGCTCATTCTGTTCGCATCGTCGACCATCGCTCTTTCTCCCCCACGCTATTGACTGCCCCACTCCATATTCCCATTGCCTGGTTGTAGTAGGGAATTGGTCAGTGCGTGGTTCCATCATTAGTCCGAGCATGAGAAGGGTTATTTTGATATTTTGAAAAAAAACGCCATATAACGCTAGTGTAACTCCCAAGCCCAACCGTAGCGACAGACAGCCCCCAGCCATGTAGGAAGATTGCCTGAACGAATTCGGGCAGAAAAAAAAAAAAACCATCTCGAGCAAAAATTCGAAAACAACTTTTAGTAATACTACAAACATAACTGGTCTTGAATACTCGGGAGTAATAGGCTACAGACACTCTTCCGTAACTCTGCATCCCACATGTTTGTGAAGCAAGAGCGTACAGGCAACCTAGTACGTAAAGATGCCGGTCACCGGCACTATTGCGAACTTCCCCTTGCGGTCAAAGCGTCAAGGAGGGTCCTCGCACCGAACCTACGGCAGTTGTACGCGACACGGAGTATCTAGTACGATGAAAAACCGTAAGGATGCGAGTCATCGCACCCCCCCCTCCGCCGACCTTCAAAAATCTCGATTTCTCCACGGCCAAGAAAGAGGCCTGGAAAAAGCGATCGAGTCGTCGTCTACGGAAACCCCTCCACGACATCTCTCGAACACCACCTTATTCCGCATTTGACACCCTCTCGGTGGTGCGGCAGGCAAGCTTTCAAGATCGGTCTGCAGCAGGGGGGGTGTACTCGATAGGAGAGATGTACTCGATCTCATGCATGGCCGTAGTCGTATGACCATAGACCCTCGCATCCCTACAATGCCGGGACGGAGCAGGTCGGGTTTTCACCGACCAGGCAGGCATTGCTTGCACCAAGCGCGAAGCGCCGTGAGGTGTCCGGCGAGTCGCATGAAGGGTGAGCTGCATCCTACTAAGAACCGCTTGTGAGGCGGACTTGCATATGGATGACAGCTTCAATGAGTTAGTTTAATTTCCGGTGTGGCCACTTCCAGACACAGCAATGGGAGTACTATGTAACTTCCTCTTGGGTGCCGTACCTTGAACACTAACTACGTGATACGATCGGTTCCCTTGTGCAGAGTAAAGGTTCTTTACTTCGCACAAATGATCTAACTAGACGACCAGCTGTGGGCGACCGCCAAAAAAAAAAAAAAAAAAAAAAAAGGTACCCTGGATGTCTAGCTCGCGTAGTGAGCGGCATGTTTTACAGTGTCGTCGCCAACCGACGCCAACCCAACCCATATATAGCAGGGGGGGGGGTGCGACAATTCGCTATCCTTACGGTAGGCCTTGAAGGTCCAAAAAGGTAGACGGCCGTCAGCCGATGCACCTTCCGTTTGCTCTAGTGACATTGCCCCCCCCACGACTGCGGCGCACGTTTTTTGCCTCACCTGCATCTGGTAGCCGTCGTGGTACCTAGCCACGAGAGTCTCGAACAGCGAGTGGTAGCTCGAGACGGCGGCCAGGGCGGACTCGTTGGAGCGCGCGGTCAGCATGGCCCGGGCGGCGTCTAGGTCCCCCTTGTTCACGAGACCGGCCGCGGTGCTCTCCGCTTCCGCCTATGACACACCCATAAAACAAACCACAGACATGCACAGATATGTGTGCAGAAATTTGTCACTGCTACTGCTGCTGTTCTCTGTACCTGGTAGTTCATTGCTGCTGCTGCTGAGGGGTGGTGGGTATGAGGTGTGCATACCCATATTTCTCTTTGCCGTCACTCCACCTCCGTGACCGCTCGCTGCGGGCTCTACCTCTGTACCACGTATACTAAGTATACCAGTATCAACTCTCTATCTCGTGTTCATCAAACCGTCTATAGTTTGTCACATATGCGGTACTGTACGTCTGGGGACAGAAAAACCAGGCCCCATTTGGGAGAGAAAAGTGTGTGTGCCTACCTACGCACGCGTAGAGGCACAAAATTGTGGATGGATGTGATACACTGGAGAGGCCAAGGGCATGCGTCACACACATATACAGATACAAACATACACACAAATCACGGACGCCTATGATACACACCTCAGGAACAGGTCATGCCCATGTGCCATGCACACAGGTAAATACATACAGCAGTCCTTCGTCTCACAAAAAAAGTCATACGATACACAGGTCATGGTACGCGTAGACACAAAATTATGGACACCGGTGTGATACCAATCATGGAGCACACAGACACACATGTTTAAGTTTTTGTTTGCTGTGGGCGATTTCCCTCAGGTATGTAAGTATGCACGCATGTCATTCCTTTGGCAGCTTTTGTTTGCTTTTCTTCTTCTGCTCCAGAATATCTGTACTAAATAGCTTATCTTGTATATATCTGCGGAAAATGGCAATGAGAGCTCATACGACAACAGCAACACTCAAGAGGGTTAAAAAAACTAAATGGCTCGAGTTTAGGTCATTATGCTACTAGTATTTACAAGCATGCCAAAATTATTATTACGGGGGACCATAGTGAACAGGACCTACGGTACACACAAAAGCTTATATATTTTCCTAATTTTACTAACAATATTTGGTCCTGTTAACTATGGTTCCCCGTAATAATAGTATTTTTTTCGTTTAATTACCTGAGACGCGAAGAGGGGGTCTTCAAGCTTGACCTGCTGTGCCACGACATCCTTGTGCGAGAAAGAGCGGAAACGCTCCGCCCAGTTGCCGACGACGTTGAAGGCCCAGTACGAAGCCTCCTTGTCGAAGCGCAGGAGGGATCCTCGAGTCAGCGCCAACGGGACCTTCACGAAGGCGAGTCAAGCGAGCACATGAAGGCGATTGTAATTTTATTATTAATAGTCAGAAAGGGAGTATAAGAAACAACTACCAGGCACCAGGAATGACAAAGAAGGGGTCCTTCGGAGGCTGTTCGTACGGGAGGGCGTGGGAGCGAAAAAGACGAGAGGGGGACACCACGGCCACACGAGCCCGCAATCAATGGCAGGCGTGACGGAACGAGCGAGCTCAGCGGCCAACAGAGCGCGAGACGCGTCCATCTGGTTGCACTTCCAATCTTTTCCAAAAGCACTTACTGAAGGTGAGTATGGAGCTTCTCAAATGAGGAACCTCAGAAACAAATTGGGGCACCTCTACCTTCAGCATCTGTCGTGAGCCGACGCACCCCCCCCCCCCCCCCCCCCCCCCCCCTCCCCCCCCCGACATTTCCGTTTTTTTCGGCGGTCGGTCACAGCTCGTGCTCGAGTTAGATCATTTGTGCGGGGTGGAGAACCTTTGCTCCGCACAAGGGGAGTGGTCATATCACGTAGTGTTCATGGTACAGCACCCAAGAGGCAGTTGCATACTTCTCCCATTGCTGTCTCCGGAAGCGGCCACACCGTAAATTAAATTGGCTCATTGGAGCTGTCATCCATATGCAAGTCCGCCTCACAAGCGCTTCTTAGTAAGATGCAGCTCACCCTTCATGCGACTCGCCCAACACTCACGGCGCTTCGCGCTTGGTGCAAGCAATGTCCGCCTGGTCAGTGAAAACCCGACGAGCTCCGTCCCGGCATTGTAGGGATGCGGGGGTCTATGGCCATACGACTACGGCCATGCATGATAATGATGCTGAGTACAACCTCCCCCTCCATACGACTACGGCCATGCACAACATGAGCACACATCCCCCGCTGGCCAGTGAAAACCCGACGTGCTCCGTCCCAGCTCTGCAGAGATGCGCGGGTCTCCGGTTTTACGACTATAGCCATGCACGACATGAGTATACCCTTGCCCTCTCCCCCACCTCCCCACACACACCCACCCACTCACTACCAGCCCGAAAAGAAAGGGAGAAAGAGAGGGAATTCGCCTCAAAAGTACCACTATGTCCTAACATACAAGGGCCACACGTGTAGCATAGAGAAGCCGGGGATTTGAAACCGAATATCCGAAACCGGAGATCCCAGCTGCCGGTTGTACACACCAGGTACGCAACATTAGCTCACCTCCTCTATGGCCACGTAAAGCGGCATGAAGGTGGATGTGCTGGACTTGTACTGCGTCGCCCAAAGGAGAGCTCCCACCTCGTCCGGAAGATCGGACCTAGACTGCGTCACCGAGCTGTATGAGGTTCTGCGAAGGTGAGGGGTGGGGGAGCGGATCATCAACCAGGAAACGTCACGATGGCGTTGGCGGGGGGGGGGGGGGGGGGGGGGGGGGGGGTGAGGCAGAGGGGGGGCGGGGGGGCTGAAGGGTGAGGGGTATGGGATTGGATATGGGGTGTGGGAGGGGGGGGTGAGGTGGGGGGGGGGTTCACAGGGGGTTCCGAGCGAAAGAGTGGGAAGTAACGGTGTGCCAGTGAGAGAAGTGCCCGACTTCCCGAGCGTTACAGTGCGGCTGCAGCGTTCACGCCAGGCGTATCGCCGAGAAATTTCTAAAAATAGCACTGTATTTCAGTAGCAGTAGTAGTAAGAATAGCGGTCGCATTTATAGGTATATAATAAAATATAATATTAAACATGATAATAATGATAATAATAAGAAGAAGAATAGTAGTAGTGGCAATAGCAGTAATATAAACAATAGTAGCAGTATTAATAGTAGTAATAGCCGTAGTAGTATTACAGTAGTACTATTACGGGGGTCCATAGTTAACAGGACCTATGGTATACATAAAAACCTATATATTTACCTATTTTTACTAACAATATTTGGTCCTATTTACTATGGCTCCCCGTAATAGTATTAGTAGTAGTAGTAGCAGCAACAGCACCTGAAAATGGAAATGGCTCGCTCGTAGAAGCCTCCGGATGCATCTTCGAGGCTAACGCTCCCGTCCAGAGAAGCGCCAATATCGAAGCGGTCCACGTCTCCAAACGGTCCTGTTCGTTAAACACGTCAGGCACCGTCAGATCAAGCGTGTCAACGCAGAGAAATGGAGGAGAATAAAAACGTATAAAAAGGCGGGGGGGGGGGGCGGGTTGGGGGCGAGGGATAGGGAGATAGGAGAGGGAGAGGAAACGATCGGGGGGTGATTGAGAAATACGGACGGTTGAGGGAGAAACAGCGCGGGAGAGGGGGAGAGGCACCATAAACAGCCAGCACGGCGTACAGGAGGGGAGGAGCAGACAACGAGAGACAGAGGGAGTACGAGATGTCGGGAAAGAGATACAACAGAGGGAGACAGAGACGCGCAAGAGAGACATGAAAGACAAGAGATCAAGAGAAGAGAGACGAAAACATGAACAACAACAAAGGACAAGACAAGACAAGACAAACAGCTGGCAAGAAATTGAGTGAGATCAAAAAATTGGGCGAGAAAAGATAGAAGAGGGAAACATTCCACGCTATGGACGGCATCGACGGGAAAGTGACAAGAACCCTGCACTAAAACACCAGGGGGGTAAGGTGCAAGGTGTTACAGGCAGACACATGGTAGTACAGCATTCCGGGGGACGATACTAAATAGGACCTACGGCACACACAAAAACCTATATATTTTGCTAATTTTCACTAGCAATATTTGGTCCTATTTACTATGGTCCCCCGTAATAGTGGTCCCTATAGAGCTACATAGTGCCGGTTGAGTAATGCCGCCCGCCCCATGGTCGTAGAGTGCCGGTGAGATCGCTGGGCACAGATGGGATTGGCCAGTCGCAGCGTGCGGAGGGATTAGTGCCGGTTGGTTTGCCGCTATATATAGTGACGGTATTGTTGGCTGGCGCTAATGATACCGGCACAAGACAGGGACCACTGCTGCAATCAGAACCATGCGAGTGAAAAGGTGAAGAAAAATAGAGCGATGGATGGCTTCCACACCTTGATCAGATCATTGATTCCCACTTCATTTAGCTAGACCTTTGAAGGCAGATATTGCTGTAGTCACCTAATCCTGATATCGTTATGATCTAGCTCATGTTGCCGGGTGGGAGTGGTACAAGCCGCATGACCCACGTGGCGCATGTTTCCTGGGTTAGATATGTACTACGTATGCACAAATAGATCCTGCACAACCTCTCACAAAGGCTGGTGAGGAATTAGATCATCTAGATCATCTACTGTCGATCATATTCTGCTCGAGTTGTGATGGTTTCTGAGTACTACCCCCCCCACACTATATACCTGGTATAGGTTGGATTGGCGTCGGTTGGCAACGACACTGTAAAACACGCCGCTCACTACTTGAGCTAGACAACCAAGGTACCGTTTTTTTTTTTTTGGCATGCGGTCAAAGCTGGTTGTCGAGTTAGATCATTTGTGCGAGGTAAGCAAGCTTTACTCCGCAAAAGTGGGAATAATCGTATCACGTACTTGGTGATGTTTATGGTAAGGCGCCCAAGAGGCAGTTACATAGTACTCCCATTGCTGGAAGTGGCCACACCGGAAATTAAATTATCTCATATAAGCTGCCATCTATATGCAAGTCCGCGTCACAAGCAGTTCTTAGTAGGATGCAGCCCACCCTTCATGCGACTCGCCGGACACCTCACGGCGCTACACGCTTGGTGCAAGAAATGTCTGCCTGGTCGGTGAAACCCCGACATGCTCCGTCCCGGCATTGTAGGGATGCGAGGGTCTATAGTTATATGACCATTATACGGCCATGCATGAGATCGAGTACATCTCTCCTATCGAGTACACCTCCCCCGTAACGGTATATAGCTGTGGCTAGGAACTTGTGCAGCAGGATATTTGAAACCGTCATCAATGAGTGAGCGTTGGCGGATTCCAGTCGGTCGGTCGGTCGGTCCGTCGGTCGGTCGCTTTAGCCACCTCGAAACGCCTCTCTATGTTTTAGGCGCCGTGGAAATTAGCAAGTCGAATTCGCTCGTCAACAAAATACAATGGTAACATATTTTTACCTACCTGCGGCGATCCCCTTGGTCAAGTCGAATTCCGTGCCTTCATAGTGATCGCGCACTACCTTCAGGACGTCCGGGATGCTCACAGGCGTGTCTGGCCTGTTGTTCCGCGAGGACCGGGACGCGCCAAACCGCACCAGAAAACAAAAAAAAACACGAAATAAACGTCGTGGGAAGAAAAAAAAAACCCAGAGCAAAAAACATGTAAGTAAAGCGGTCCCGTACTTTGGAGAGTGCGAGTGGGGGGGGTGAAAGGACCACCCACAAAACAGCTTACGAGAAAATAGTTAATCGAAAACAGAAAAGGCGACCAAGCCATAAAAGGCCCTGTACTCTTTTTTTTTCATGATACAATCTTATTTCTTGCGTTCGCCCTTATTTTCTCTCTCTCTCCCTGCTGTAGTAGTCGTAGCTCGGACCCGGGGTCACATTGCAGGCTCTCCTCCGCCCTCCCCTCTACGTACCGTTGGTGCCTTGCAACTTTTATCGCGCGAAGACTTCAGCCCGTTCTTCCCTCGTCTGCTCGCGCGCAATTCCGCCTGCCCGCGCTACTCGTAGGCGCTCTCAGCAGTTGATTCCTTCCATACCAATATTTTGCAAATCAATTTACAATCTCGCCATGGTGGGATTCGAACTCCAGGATCAACATAGAGAACCGCAAACCCAGAGAGTAAATAGAGTGCTGCTGTTGCTGCTGTTCATTGTTGTCACAATAGTCTAGCCCCACAAGAACCGCACCCATACATACGTGTGGGAAAATTGGCGGGAAACTAAACGCGGCACAAGAAAGGCTAACCCATCGCCATACTCCGGTCCATCATCACAAGGCAGGCTTTGGGCTGTGGAACTGTGTGACTACACAGCACAAACCGAAAAAAAAAAATCTTAAGAAACATAAAACGGAGAAACTGCAGCAATAGTAGTTGCAGTAGTCGGAAAAATCTACCGGTGGACGCGTTAGACCTCTAAGAAGAATCTCCCCCCTTTCCCCCTGCTGCTGCTTCTGCGCAAACACCACACACCGAATCTCCTACTGCTGTATACACGTTGGCCGCACGGGTTCTACCGATAGACGAAATGACACATTATATATTCCAGGTACATCATACATCGAATCTACTGCTGCTGTATGGTGGCTACTACAGTAGATTCAACGGGTACATAATCAGGCGCCAAAACAATGGCGACTTACTCCAGTATTCACATCAATAGAGTCCATATTAGAGGTGTTACCCGACGAGCACCCACTTAAACGGGTACCCGCCAACTCAGGGAAAAAATACCCGGGTCCCCGCGTGTATTTACGGCTATTTTGGGCGGGTACCCGGATAGCCGTTTGACGGCGGCTGCCCGTGTAACACCCGGGTACCCGTCTAACAGCCGGGTACCCGAGTGCCCGAGGCCGAAATACTCAGCGAGTTTAAAGTGCCCGAGACGGGTATTAGCAAGCCGGGTACTACTCGCGAGTACCCGGGAAATCGGCAAGAGGGTAACACCTCTATGAATAGTATGGTGTGAGATGTGAGGCATGAGCCAGCGCTTTCATTTTGAAAACGGTTTCCCCGAGAGTACGTACCGAATACTACCCAGGGGATGTGATTTAGGGGATAATAAGCTGGTTTACCAAGGTCATTCAACGGGTACCCGCGTACTCGTTTAAACCGGGCACCCAAGTACCTGGGTACCCAGGCCCCAAATACTGGGCGAGTGTGAAGTGCTACTCGTACCCGCGACGGGTATTAGCAAGCCGTGTCATACCCGCGAGTACCCCTGAAACTGGCAAAGGGTAAGACCTCTAGTCCATACATCGGACACATCACGACCCACGTAGATCATCTAGACCCTCTAGATCGTCCAGCTCATACAGATATTATAAAGATCATACATGTATCATACAGATTATGTATTTGCCGTTACGAGATGTTGCGCAAGAACTACTTCATACAGATCATACAGATCATGTAGACTATGTATTTGCCGTTACGGGATGCTGCGTATTGCGTACATATCATGTAGATCATACACGTTCTGAAATTGGCGTTACGAGATGTGCAAAAACCAGATCATACAAATCATACAGATCATCTAGATTCTGTATCAGCCCGTTGCGGGCTGCTGTGCAAGAACCACATCATACAGATTAGACAGATCGCACAGATCACACAGATCAAAGATATCCCACTCGACAAACATGACCTAGATATTGAAGATCATACACACCAGGAATGTACCTGCCCCGAAATATCTACAGTAGATAATAAGATGGGGGTCGAACATGTCTGAGGTACGCGATTAATAGATTCAACGTTTACACAACAGCCATTCCGCAAAATCCACTGCCGATGTACGATGGATACTACAGAGTAGTAGATTCAACCATCGCACAAACAATATATATACCGAATCTACTGTACGGTGACTATATCTCCATATCTCCTACAGTAGTAGATTTAACGGTCAATTGACAACTACGAATGTTATACTGAATCTATTGCTGGACGGTGGCTACTTCTCTTCATGTATGAAAGATCCAACGGCCACACGCAAACAGTACAAATTCCGAATCCTAGGTACGACAGATTGAATGGAGACACAAAAGGCAGCAGCACAACTACTTAGATTCAACGATTACGCTAACCTCGCTCTCTGCCGCTAGCAACGCTGGTGGCATGCACTTACTCAGTGTTGGATATCATATCGAATTGGGATATCATTTACGAGGTATTCTCCAAAATATCCAGGGCTGTTCAGGGGTCAGGTGTTCAAATTATCAAGGGTCGGGTCGGGTCAGGTCGGGTCGGGTCAGGAGATCTTCGAAGTCGCACTCCGTCGGGTCGAGTTAAGTGACCCGACCCGACCCGCGAGTTTTGACCCTGAACACCCTTGGAAATATGGAACTTTCGATCTATCGAATCGAACGTGTTTTGCCCTACATCCCCTGGCATACCCGTGTTTTTTAAGCAGATAGATAGATACTGAACGAAAGATTCGATGCATCAAACATCGAAATCGTACCGAGTACGGTATAATTTTCGTTTATCGGTATCGTATGGATATTGATATCCCGATATCCAACACTACACCTGCCGCTCCACTGCACACCCAAAATCCGGCACAGCTGCGTCGGCGACGACGATACTCACTTGACGGAAAAGGGGTGTCCCCTCCCCAAGGTATCGACATGAGGCGAGAGGCCCAAGCTCGGAGCGAAGATGTCCAGTACCCGCCTGCCAGACACCGATAGACAACAGTGCAAAGCAGGCAATATGTCGGTACACACTAGGCCAAATACCGGTACAAACAAGCCAGTTCGCGGTACAAAAGAAGGCAGTATAGACACAAAGTAAGGCAGTATCGGTACGAAGTAGGCCGCACACCGGTAAAAAATATTTGACAAAATACCTGGTAGGTCAGATACCTGTAAAAATTAGTCAGGTACAAGGTGGCGTAACAAAACAGGGCAGGTATCAGTACGAAATCAGCTACGGGTGCGAAATAAGTACAGGTGCCGTTGAAAAAAGGCCACATGCCGGTACGAAATCAGAAAGAAAGTAGGCCAGGTACCTGCGCAAATTAGTCAAGTATAAGGTACCGTCACAAAATAGGCTGGGTTCCAGTAAGAAATCAGGTACCAGCGTCAGATATCACAGGTACCGTTACGAAATCGGCCAGAAACCGGTACAGGATAAATGACCAAACAGGACAGACACCTGCACAAAAAATACCGGTGGCTGCACACTGTGCACATAAATATCATGGCTCACCAAACGCGCCGTGTGCTGTAAGTATAGTGCGGGAAATCGTTGGGCCGCTTGTTGAACGCCTCCGTAAAGTGCAGCGGAGACCCTGAGCCCACCTCGTAGCCGCAGCCGCCGCGCTCGGCCACCTCGAACAAGTTGTCGGAAAACATGAACTCCTCCGGATCCGCATCAGGGTACACCTGGGGGAGAGGAGGCGGGGGGGGGGGGGGGGGGGTACCCATGTCATGCATGGACATGGTCGTATGACCGTACACCCTCGCATCCCTATAAAATGCCGGCACGGAGCACGTCGGGGTTTCACCGACCAGGCGACATCGCGCGAAGCGCCTAGAGGTGTTTAGCGGTTCGCGTGGAGGACGAGCTGCATCCTTCGAGAACCGCTTTGTATGTAGGACGAATATCCTTTCGTATGTGTGACAGCGTCGAACTGAATGATTTGTTTTCTGGTGTGCCCACCTCCAACAGAAATGGGACATACCCAGACGGGGGAGCGAATGCCGAAGTCTTCATTCGATGACAGATACCTCCCCGTTATCTCGACAACCATGTGCTGCACATAAAAATGCCACCTCCGGGGAAGGGCGACCTCCCCACCCCCGCTCCGATCGACAACTTCCGCTACCTCTCGGACGACAAACTGCAGTTGCCTCTGCAATTATCTCTCTGATGGTGATTCGGCGATTCATCTAGGATCCAGGACGGCGAACTGCCGTTACTTCCGTGATGACGAACTGCCGATACATCTGTGATGGCGTATGGCCTCTCTGGTTACAATTTGCTGCTATATCTAAACGGCGAACTGCCGTCACCTCTCACCTCTCTGACGTCCCGTTACATCTATCGACCAGTTGCCGATACTTTTGTCACTAGAGTACCGCTGTAACCCCCCGTCACCTTTCCGATGACGATATGCTGCTACACCTATAAACGACGAAGTGCCGGTACCTCTCTGATGACCATGTGCCGTTACATCCACCGTAGAACGACGGCGAACGGCCGTTACTCTCTAACGACGAAACCGCCGGCCGGCACATCTCCCTCGACGATGATTCCGTTACACCTCCCACGACGGTTTCTGCAACGTGGCTGTTGAAGCGCGCATCCGCCCCACAAGTTTCATTGGTAGCATTGGTAGCGTGTCCATCTGTACAGCACGACTGCTGGTTGCTGTGCACACCACGGTATGGCGGCGTATATACTGCTGCCTTGCCGCTGCTGACCTGTGTGTTTCCCCATCGGTTGTACGCCCGCACCTGTGTGTGCATTATATATATATATATATATTCCGTTACATCTCCGACGACGAATTGCCGTTACGCGTTACACCCCCTGCTGTTTCCTAGTGGAAACTGCCGAACTGCGCTCACCTCTCGGATGATAAACTGGTTAGCCACGACGGAAACGTGGTCATCCGGCACCCGCTGCGCCGCCCACACCGCGCTCTCGCTGGTGTCGTCGGGCAGCATATGCAACACCCACACCTCCTCCGGGTCGCTGATCGTCAGAGCTTCGCCCGACTGATCAGGTCAGAGGGACGAACAGCGAGCGGGGGGGGGGGGGGGGGGGGGGGGCGTTATAGGGGGGGGGGGGGGGGGGTACTCATCTGTTGCTTGGCTTAAGTCACTTGACCATCGGCCATGCATCCCTTTCGAGACGGAGCACCGTTCCTACTCCTACTGGACACACCTCCAACATTTTGGGCACCCACAACGTTTCTTTCCACATACCACGCGTAAAAAAAAAAAACAAGGCAATTGTCCACCTTATCCGCTTCCTGTTCTGTCTTCGGCGGCGTCACAATTTATCAGGATAAAAAGATAATAGTTTTCGCTAATATCTGCATATCACATTCGTCTATTTTCCTCTTCCCATCTCCTCCTCCAACACATCCCGTCACTCTTAATACATTTCACACTCTCCCACAATACCGGGGGGGGGGGGGGGGGGGGGGGGGTGCACTCGTTGTCATGCATGGCCGAAGTCGTATGACCACGGACCCTCGCATGCCCACAATGCCGGGACGGAGCTCGTCGGATTTTCACCGACCAGGTAGACATTGCTTTGGCATCAAGCGCGAAGCACCGTGAGATCGTTCTGCGAGCCGCCTGAAGGGTGAGCTGCATCCTAACAAAGAACTGCCTGTGAGGCGGACTTCGACACACCTTGTGCGTGCTTTCTTGCACATGGATGACAGCGTCGAAATACTTGAGTTTTTTCGTCGGGGGGGGGGGGGATGGGTCAGAGTTAGGTAGGTACAATCCTTATCTGTATGATCTACTCATAGTTAGCTCGTGTTGCCTGGTGGGAGCCGTAGAGCCTGCCTGATCCACACTAGGACATGTGTCCTGGTTCGGACATGTGCTATTTACATGCAGATCCTGCACAGCACCTCAGAACAACAGCTTAGGATCTACTGTAGATGTATATCTGTAGATGGTCTACCTGTAGATGATCTACCTGTAGCTGATCTGCCTGTAGATTATTTATCTGTGGATGATCCATCTGTGGATGGTCTGTCTGGTGATGGTCTATCTGCAGATGATCTGTCTGTAGATTATCTATTTGTGATTGTCTATCTGTAGATGATATGTCTGCAGATCGTCTATCTGTCCGATGTGTGGATCGATACCAAAATATACATAAGGCGAAAATGATCCCCTCTCCCAAACGCCTCGCTAGGGCTGTCGTTGTGTGGTTTATATATTTAGCATGCCTCAAGTCATCACTGCGGAACAAACGCACCTCTCCGTAGGTCAAGGGGTCCTCGGCGTCCCACATGCTACCGTAGAAGCCGTACTCCACGGCGAGGTCTCCCATGATCTGGATGGCCTCCCTAAACAGGGGCAAGCGACCAAAACAAACGCGGCACACAACACACACGCCAAAGAACAAACGAATCACTAGCATTAAGACGTGTACATTTGGGTGGCCTCCGCAAAGAAGTGTACGAGAGATATCGGCGCATAGACATGCCAAAACATTGAAAAAAAAACGAACAAAAACACCACTCCGAGTACAGAGCAGGATACGTACAGAAAAGAGTAAGAAACAAGAGAGCTCCCCCAGACTGGATTTCGTACGAGAGAACTGGTGCGTTCCACGCAAACTTCACTAAAACAGGTTCCGAAATTCTTGTTTTCCTAGAAATCTCTGCCTACCTTTCTTAGCTTCCAAGCCCGTTCTTCAGTAGGTGTTGTGTACACGCAGAATAATCTAGAAAAAAATGAGAGAAAGAGGCGCCTGATGTGGTACGCAAAAGTACACCATACTAAACAAGAAAAACAGGTGATTGGAGAACCGAAAAAAAGCTGTTCGAGCTTTGAAGAGCTGATGGGATTCAGTTTGAAATGGGAACAAGTCCTCCCTTTCCCTCTACATACACAAGGAGTGTCTGCTGCGTGCTGTCTGGCGGTGGGCGGCTCAACTACACCCCCCCACCCCCCTCCCTCCCCGCCTCCATATGTGAACCTCAGTCAACCATTATAAGTAATAGCTTACCGTCCGGTCGAGATGCGTTCGAGGGCGATACAGTTCAGCTACAACCCCCCCTCTATATTATATACCTGGTATACATAATACAGGTTGGGTTGCGGTCGGTTGGCGACGACGCTGTAACACACGCCTCTCAATGCGTGAGCTAGACAGCCAGGATACTGTTTTTTTGGGGGTTTTTTGCGGTCACCACGACTGGCGGTCGAGTTAAATAATTTTTTGTGCGGAGAGAACCTTCCCTCCGCACACGGGGGGTGATCGTATCACGTGATAGTGTGTATATGGTAAGGCACCCACGAGGCAGTTACATAGTAAACCAATTGCTGTCTCTGGAACTGGCCACACCAGAAATTAAACCAATTCATTGACGCTGTCATCCACACGCAAGAAAATCCGCCTCCAAAGCGGTTCTAAGTAGGATGCAGCTCACCCTTCATGCGACTCGCCCAACACCTCACGGCGCTTCGCGCTTGGTGCAAGCAATGTCTGCCTGGTCGGTGAAAACCCGACGTGCTCCGTCCCGACATTTTAGTGATGCAAGGGTCTATGGTCATACGACTACGGCCATGCATGATAATGAGTACACCCCCCCCTCCCCAACCCCTATCCCTCCCCGCCTCCTTATGTGAACTTCAGTCTAACATTGTACGTTATAGCCTGCCGTGCGGTCGAGGCGCGTTCGAGGGCGATGCGGTTCAACTACAGCCCCCCCAACCACCCTCCCTCCCCGCCTCCGTATGTGAATTTCAGTCTAATGGTAAAAGCAACAGCTTACCGTGCCGTCGAGGCGCGTTCCAGGGCGATGCGGCTCAGCTCCGATATGTCGAAGAGGGCTTTGCAGTTTTCGCAGTCGTCGCTGATTGGACCAGCGAACCATTTCGCGGTGCAGGTCGACTCCCCGATAGCAACCTAAGGTACGTTACAAGAGACAAGGGTGGTATGGTATATAAGGGACAACGCGCCACAGAAGGAATAAGGTATGACAGACTTAGTGTGTACATGTGTTCTTCCCAACGTTCTTTCTACCCGTCGAGATCCAGAACAACCAGTGTCCGTGCCGATTTTTCAATCCTAGAGAAATGCAAGCTTTGTGGTCACAAAACTACGCCATAGAGATACTACAGCAGTGATATGCAGTACGCAGAGTAAACAACGCAATGCCATGTCATAATACTGGATACGACAGGCACGACACACACATTCCATAAATTGGAGATAACAAAAGAAAACAAAAAAAACACCAACACCAACAACAACAACTGCAGCGTAAAAAGACAGAAAGCAAAGAAACAAATCACTTGTGTCCCCATACAACAAGGAGGCTTTCCCGAAAAGGGATCCACCCTGCTGGCGTCCCCTCTTTTCTGGTCCAGATTACAGCAGTATCTCTAACGTATAGAATGTGTATGTCGTGCCTGTCGTATCCGGCATGATGACATGTCATTTGCGTTGTTTATTCTGCTTACTGCATAACACCGTAGTAATCTCCGATGTGGCGTAGTTTTGTGACCACAGAACTTGTGGCTCTCTAGGATTGAAGAATCGGCACGGACACTGGTGGTACTGGATGTCGACGGGTAGAAAGAGCGGTTTGGATGTGAAGAACACACAAACGTACGGGAGAAGGTGTGGCATATCTGATGCCAGATGAGGTATTATATGATGTACCTGGTACCTGGTATGGAGTACGGTATCAACACAAGGGGTACGACATGACAAAGGGGATGCGACATGAAAAAAGGAATAAGGTGTGATGCAAAGGACACCGTAAGATATGAGGGACAGAACGGTTACCGCTGCGGGTTGGCTTACTAATGATCTGACGGGTAACTATTAGCTGGTACCAGGGACTTGATAGCTAGGTGGTGAAGCAAACCAAATAACTGACTCTCAGTATTTCAACAACAAAACTAAAGCACACGTTCGAGCCAATTCGAGCCACACGTACGCCAGTCAGTCGGATACCAAGAGGCAGAACTCCGCAGGTTACTGCACGCAACCAACCGTAATACCTGAGCCCACCAATAATTAGTCGGCCGCTTTAGTAAGCCAATTCACAGCTCCAGCATCGGTGGCGTAAGAGGGGTCGGAGGCGGGAGGCGGGGAGCTTAACCCCTCTCACAAACCCTTCACCTTTTTACCGTTTTGGGCGACAAAACAGGTATATACGAGCGAGAGTTTAGAGTGGGTTCTTTTTCTGAACAGCACAAGCGCTAAATTGAGCGCGGTGGAAGTAGGAACTGCTGTCCAATCAAAAAGCTTCGTGGGCCCTTTTGCCACTCACATCACAACCGAAGGTGCTAGATCACGATTCGTGGGCCTCTAGCTGTCCGTAACCATGGTCACTATCTTAGGAGGCCCGCGGTTTGACCCGTTGACTGACCGCCCCCCCACAAGCAAGCTGCAGTAGAGGTCCCTTTATGACGTCGCTTTGTTGAATAGTGCTGGTGTCCGATTTAATGCCGGTGAAATCAATCCCGTGGCACGGAAGGGATCAGCCGGAGAGGCAGTGTGTGGAATAATGCCTGTGTCCGGTGTCCGCTACAACAAACCGGTGTACTAGCCTGGCACATAGCGGAATTCTATGTAGACGGACCACAACCCACTGTTACTCGGGAACATGGCGATCAGAACCAACCATGGTGTGTAAACATATACCAGGTGTGCTTTTGGGGTCTATCGTGGCTTCCGTTCATTATGGCATCCCGTACCAGTATACTATAGTAAACCCTTCTGTTACTGCAAACATAAGCCCACACTAATTTCAAGTACAGTAGGGGTCCGCGCCAGTATGGCGGCGGTGTGCCAGAGCAATATGACCGCCTTTTTAGGGAAAGCCGCCTCATTCTTTCCAGGTTATGAGCGCCATTCTCCAGCCTTGTCAAGCCGCTTTACTCGGACCGCCTTAGGGGGGGACCCCCACCGTACTGTTCCCAAACAAACGTGGGTGCAGCTCTGAAGGAGGTCAAGGCGAAATCATAGGGTGTGGCGGTGTAAGCTAACCAACTGACCGACAATTGTTCAGTCAGAACTAACGCGGGTGGAGCTCTGAAGGTCAACGACCGACAGTTGTTCAATCAAAAACAAATGTGGGTGCAGCTCTGAGGGAGGTCAACGCCAACGTATAAAGCATCGGGCGTGGCGGTGTAAGGCAACCAATTGACCGGCATGTGTTTGATACCTGGCACCAAGTATCCCAGGGTATTTACTACAGTACGAACGACAACGAAAACACACATTCAACCCCAACAAGCCATAAAACGCCCCAGTCAGACACAAAAGCGCAACGGAACTCCCCGCAAACTACGTACCGCACGCAACTACTGCTGTCGCTGCAATACCCGGCCAGCTAGTGAAATGAGGTGTGCTGCGATAGGGTAAGTAGCCCTTTTTTCCGCCAAACTGCCACTGGCACCAATGCTGGAACACCAAAAAGTGTATACCAATATTTTTCGTGATACACTTACACGTACGCATAATATAGGACTTGAGATAGTCCATCGGGTCGCGCCACTGGCTTTTTATCAAAAATCAGTTTTTGGAGTCAAGTATGGAGCTCATCGGGTGAGAAAAGAGCCTCACAACATTTAGGCGCTACCCCTGCAAGGCGAGCGCGCTACCCCAATAAGGCAAGCGTCACAACTAACAACTTAGTCGCCGACTTCTAGTAAGCCCCCTCAAAAGCCCTGCCAAAAAGAGGCCTTGAAACGGGCCCCAAACAAACGGTCTCCAATAAGCAGTAGCGTCCCTGTCCTTGCTAACTACGTGCACTCAGAGTAGGAGCGTTTTTTTAGTATTAACCCACCTACATGTACCCATTTCCGTGCGCTGGTTGTTATGCCCTTACGCATTAGTTAGTTGTTTTGGCTGTTTACACACAGTACCGATTTCCCTTCGGTGGTCGTTACATGTTACGTCTTGAGTTTTTTTCGGCTGCTAAGTCTCTCAAAATCTTGACGGCTTGTGGGTCTTTGTTTTTTTTCAGCCGTACAAGGCATCACCGGATTTTCCCTTGTTGTCATCCCACGCCTGAATGACCCCGAAGGGGAGCCTTTGTGTACCTGGTACGCACTAAAATGTTCTAGTCGTATCAGCACCAGGAACGCAGCAGCAGCACCAGCGGGTCAAGATGAAGACGAGTAGGGAAGGCGAAAACAAAACACACAAAAGTAAACGAAAAAAAAAAACCCCCACCAGACAGGTATTGTGTTGCCAAATACGACTACTACCATAATACATACTGACTGCTGTTATCACTGGCCCAGAGTTCCCTCAGAAAGGCTTGTCACAGCCAATGTATTACGTTCTCAGAGCGGTGATGGCCGCGAAGGAAAAGGAATTCAAGGTCGTTCCTCATCGGGGAGTGGGCAAGAGCATTTACATGACACCAAAGAAACTATGAAAACCTATCTGCAGTACTACTGCGGCTGCGGCCGTCGCTGTTGCCCTTCGAAGAATACTGGTGCAGCCCAGGGTTTCCCTCCGAAAGGCTTGTGACAGCCAGAGCCGCGAAGGAAAAGGAATTCATCGCTATTTATCGTCGGGGAGTGGGCGAGAGCATTTCTTAACGGTCGGACAGATATCATCTACAGATAGATCATCCAGCTCCTAACCTTCCGTTCTGAGATGTTTTACAGGATCTGTACAGTACAGATCCAACCCAGCAAACATGTCCTACTGTTGATCATGCAGGTTTTTCGGCTCCCACCTGGCAACACGAGCCAGATCATACAGCAGATCACACGGACGAAGAGTATTTATGTCCTGAAATATCTAGGCCGTAAAGTAGGAATCGATTATCCGTGGATGATCTGACAGAGGAGTGGAACATTAAAACCAAACAGAAGCAGGTACTAAATGCTACCTGTAAAATACCTGCCACTCTCTATCTAGCGCTTACCGTCACCGCATGACACGGCTGTGTTGTGCTGCTGCGGTTGTTATTGGTGTCATCAAACCATTCAACCCTTCTGGAGAAGTCAGAGGGGAAAATTGACGATGTAATAAAACGGCGATTTCATCAAACGCCACTCGCGTGCTTGGGGGGGGGGGGGGGGGGTGATACAACTTGGTGTACGAGGTACAACGGTTGATGCAAGGCGCCGCACGGCACGGACACAACCATATCCTACACGTACAGTACTGGTGGATGCTGACGCTGATCCTAAACGGTTGATTAACACCACAGTTACCATTGTTTTGATCGCTATATCAAGGGAATAAAAAACCAAGGTTCCCTAAGAAAGGCTTGTCACAGCCAGATGACGATGTCCTCAGAGCGGTGATGGCCGCGAAGGACAAGGAGTTCAAGGTCGTTATTCACCGGGGAGTAGGCGAGAGCATTTGCATGCCCTGCACGAAAAATCGAAACCCTTATTGTCTCCTATACTACTGCGACTCGTAGATAGTTGCTGTTGTACGGAGTACGCTGGTATAGCTCAGGGCCCAGGGTTCCCTCAGAAAGGCTTGTCACAGCCAAAGTATTCTGTCCTCAGAGCGGTGATGGCCGCGAAGGAAAAGGAATTCAAGGTCGTTCTTCATCGGGGAGTGGCCGAGAGCATTAACATTACGCGAAGACAGACGTACTGAAAAATCCTATTGCAACATTACATTTACTGCGGCTGCCGCTGTTGTATACTGGTATAATAGCCAAGGGCCCAGGGTTCCCTCAGAAAGGCTTGTCACAGCCAAAGTATTATGTCCTCAAGGCGGTGATGGCCGCGAAGGAAAAGGAATTCAGCGTCGTTCCTCATTGGGAATTGGACGAGAGCACAAAATATGGGCGTTATACTGCTGTGATAGCAGTAGTAGCAGTATTAATAGTAAAAGTACAAGCAGCAGTAGTAGTAGTAGTGACAGTATTGCTCGCATAAATAGCACCAGTACGATCATATTGTACCGTGTACTTCTCCCTTCTTCTCTGCCTGCAACCAAACGTGTGAAGTATTAAGTATTAAGAACGACGTTTGGATTGCGTGCACCCAAAATAAGATGTGGCTCGTTCTGGTTCTGGTGTTGGGAGGTGATTGATACCTCGTACATTCCACGCCGGGAGCACAATGTCAGCAGTCGTACGTACGACGTGGGGTGCAGGCAGCCCGACCCTGCTCGTACCGCTGCACATTCGCACTTTCCCTCCCGTAGTAGGGCAGGCTAGGAGGATGATAGGACCAGTAATATATGTATACGTTTGTTTGTAAAATTTTCGTACTTTTGCCAACTTTTCTCTTCGTACGAGCACTTTTCGGCAAAACACTAAGGACTCAGACACGGGAAGCCCGGTTGGACACATTGGTCGAGGTCTCGGCGTGATCCGCGCACTCTGGAGCGCGTGGCGGGCGCTCATAAGTTTTTTCCGGCGGGAGTGGATAAGACGATTTCCCTGGTTTCAGTATGAGCGGCTTTACTTTGTACGTACGTACCGGTATAATCATGTTGTCTGCTTTCTTCCCTAGGCTCTCACGAGCTGTTAGCACACAGTCCGGACAAATACCAGGCAAACAAAAGAAAAACATGCACAGATCCCATCGTTACAACACTGCCCCCCACACGCCATGCGTGTGCGACACACCCATATGCGCGGTACTGCTGTGGCTGGTTGTGTTCATCGGAGCGTGCCGTCCGTATTCCACCGTCTGCCTTACCAGGTGCCAGATTTTTTTTCATTCGTACATACTCGGAGCCAGGCTGACGTACCTACCTGTATCATCATCATCACCTCTTTTCCTGCTGCTTCTTCTGCGTTTGGCTGTGTGTGATCCAACAGTGCCACTGCTCCAGCTGTGCTCAGCACAGGGCGCCAACAGCAGCAGCAGGCAGCGAACTATGCGCATGTGGCAGATCCGCGCTGTACTCTCAGTACTCAGTTGTGTTTGTTGTTGTCATCGCGGCATTGGCCTATACACGTACCTATTGCAGTGTGTGACCGGCACTTTTTGCTCCGCGCCGATCATCCCCGCATCGTGTACATTCGTTGAGTCCAGAACAACATATCGTTCGTACGCAAGCATCGCGCACCTAAAAATATATTTACAGCTATTACGGACTACTATTGTGTGTCCTCCACTGCTGACCGATATATCCTATAGAGCCGACTGAAAGGGCAGCAGTACACCTTCCTTTGTCGAGGTACGCGTATCTTCTGCTGTCGTATCATATCACATGGCATTTTACAGCAGTACTGCAAAACATGCAGTTGTACCTGTACACGCCACTCTACACGTTCCCTTGTCGCAGTACGCGAATCTTGTGCGGTTGTATCATATCATATGGCATTTTACAGTAGTACTGCTGTACATGCAGTTGTACCTGTACAAGCTACTCTAAGAGATCCTGCTCTGTGTTTTAAATAGCGTAAAAATACATTGCGCCCGTTGCATGAGCACTTCAGCAGCGTAGATGACAAACTGCGCTTGATAATATTTTCGTTGCCGAGGTTCGACTCGAACGATCCTCGTTTTTTTTTATTTTCAACTTTTGACTTATTTCGTACCAGTACATCCACCTTCCTTTTCTGACCTATTTACACGTCTTGATACAATACAAGTTGTGTGTTTTTACGAAAGGCCACGGAGTTTGGGCGCGCTTACGTGTGGCGTGCGTTCACCTCAACCTTTCACAGTTGCTCCCAATGCTTGGGACTAAAGCAAAGTATGTTCGCGAAAACACTGTAGGTACTTCGTGCACTCGCAGTATTTCGGGTTTCTTGCAGCAGTTACTGCGAGTACTCGCACTATTTCGAGGTTCTGTACTACTGCCGATACTACTCTGCGGATATTTTCGGGCTCGCACTAATTCGGGATTGGCTACTGCTGCTGCTGTGGATATTCCCTGTTGTGCTTCAGGCATCTCGGGGTTCTGTGCTGCGGGTACTGTAAGTACTATCAGTATTTCATCCGTTGGTAGTGTTCGTACTGCGAGTACTCGCCGTGCCGAAATACTCTCAATACGCCCAGTATACTTGGAGTATATGACGTATACTTCGACCGCCTACGCACCGTGTCGACAATTGTCAGGCCCATTGTTCGGCACAAAACACTTACAGATGGTCCCACGAGTGGGAATTGGAGCAAATTACTTTCGCTGGGGACAATTTGAGCACTTAAGAGCACTGGCAGTATTTCGAGAATATGTGCTGCGAGGAGTATGTACTGCGAGTACTCTCAGTATCTCCAGGTTCTGTACTGCGGATATTGCCTGTACTCCAAGTATTTCGTGTTTTGGTACTGTGGTTACATATTTGCCTGTGCTCTCGGGGTTCCGTACTACTCATCCTCTCAGTACTCTCAGTAGTTGGGCCTTCTCAGAACTCGCAATATTTTGGCCGCCAGTACTCGGATACTCCTAGTACTCGGACTACGAATTGTTCTCGAGTATCTACTGCTGTATCTGTGAAACCATTACCCTGAGCGCCAAGAAACATTTATTTTGCGGGAATATATTTTGTATGTGTTGGATACTACTCAACCGGTCACAACTTATTATACCGCAACCTCGACCTCACGCAACTTTTCGTACTGACGTTTACGCCCCAAGCATTGAATTGATTGCCGCGAGCCATCTGTTCAGGTTCAATATCCATTTACCGGTATACCCACTTTTATATTTGAATTAATGCCACACTATTTCCACAAACAGCAGTATAGAGTCTGTCTTCAAAAATATGTGCGTGTGTTCTTCACATTAATGATGGGTAGGTGCACTTATTAATATTAGTAGTTCTAAACAGGTGTGCAGGTATTTCATACGAGTATTATCTCGTTCTTGCGCCACTCCCCTAGGCACCTCCCTGAGGGGAACCTTGTATATCACTATCATTGCTTTGGTATTTTGGTCGCTGCTGTGCGTCAGGGTTAACAGTTAAGGGTTAGACGAGAAGCTAAGGGTTACAAAGTGAAGGGTTGAAGGTTAAGAAGGTTGAAGGCAACGGATGAGTGAGTTATTGCACACAGCGCTGACAAGCAGAGATCCCACCTGCTTCTCGTTGATGATGGCGTACAGCCCTTCCAGGTAAGCATAGGTGTGCTTGACCTTCGCGGCACCATCGCCATCACCACCGTCACAGTCACCAATACCATAGCCGAGGCCGCCACCGCCGCCGCCGACAGTACAAGCACAAGCACAAGCACAAGCACAAGCAAGATTAGAGGTATGCACGAATCATCGCGAGGGAGGGGTATGTCGAAGTAACTGTCTAGAAAAAGCGTTGAAACACAAGAAAAGCGGAGCGAAGCAAAGCAAAGCAACGCAAAGCGATTACAAGCGAGAGCAAGAGGACAGCACAAAACGATACGCAGCCTACATTTTTTCAGCTAGCCGTTGTGCACGAAAGCTACCAAAAGGTACACATAGCACCACCTACCTCATCACTTGAGACCTCTCCACCATACCGGTGAATGATACACCATAATGTTTCCTACGTTACACATACGAGAGGGTATGCACTATCAATGTCAAAGCTTGTACGGCAATACTGGGCAATTCTGTTCTGCAGCAGCGTTAACACCTATGAACACTTCTGATTGCGCCTCGACCGCGAAGCTCGTCCGCAACGACGAGAGCGAGGCGGAGCACCCGGGAGCAACAGCGGCAGTACCAGCACAGCAGCATCAGCAGTACAGCAAATAGCAATAGCAGTGACAGCTAGTGGAAATAGCAGTGGCATCTACTGAGGCGAAGCAACCTATAAGGGGGCAGGATAGTGGGGGGGGCGTACTCATTTGTTGCTTGCCTTAGTCATTCGATCAGTGCCCACGCATCCCTTTCGAGACGGAGAAGGTTAGTGTGGGGGAGTGTACTCACGTCATGCATGGCCGTAGTCGTGTGACCATGGACCCGGGGGGGGGCTCACACACACACCTGAGGGATGTGACCCAACACCATGTTCTCTCTCCAGCTGTCGTCAATCCACAAGTCGCGCTGCGGCAGTTCCGGGTCGAGGTTATCGGGGGTCCAAGTAAACCCACGGTCCTCACTCACTTACGAGACACATACGAGGGCACAGACAACACACAGGAAACCGGAAGGGGAGGAGGGGTGTACTCGTTATCAAACCGAGGGGGGGGGGGGGGGGGGGGGCTGTGTATGGGTACCGGTCGGAGCTAAGACACGATTACCACTGTCGCTGTGACCTCTAAACGCAGCGCATTTTCCGAAAAAAAGCAACAATCTGGTCGCCGAATGCCTTTTTCCCATGTTGTTCGACGCAAACATTATCGCTGGCTGCTTCCCTCCTTAGTCTTCGGCGCAAGCGGACACCGATGCTTCTCCTGCGCGGCAAACATGCCCCGCAACCCGCAACATATGCCTCTAGTCTCAAGCACGAGGGTTGGCACGGCATGGTAGCGCCCCGCCCTTCATTGCACAGGTCTGCCGGTTCTCTGCCGCAGGGTGCCACACCTACCGCCGCCTTTTTCAATCATGAAAAAAAAAACATGCTCGTGTTTACACGCGACGCGTTCTTCTGTTCTTCTTCTTCTTCGCGCAAGCTGCTGGCATCGACATCAAGGAGCTCTTGCCTTTTTCGTTTGCCGATATACCGCAAAACCCACCTATCCGACTCCATTCCCAAGCACTTATACTTCCATAGCACAGGTGCAGGTCCACATCACAGGGAAGTAATAGTTAACCCTGATGGACCCAGGTCTACTGACGGAAAAACTGTCTACGTACATACCTACCAGGTACCTGGTACAATGGAGGTCCCCCAGTAAGGCGGTGGTGCGCCGGAACAATATTACCGCCTCATTGAGGGAATCCGCCTTTTTCATTCAACCAAGGTTATGACTGCAATTCTCCCGTCGCGCCAGGCGATCTTGATCGCCTTATATCGGGTAACCGCCTTCCTCAGACCGCCTTATGGGAGGACCTCTACTGCTGTGTAGTGCGGCAACAGCAACCTTCTACCAGGGGGCATACAAATCAGAGCCCACATTGGACCCAAACACCAGGTACAGTATTCCCCTACGTTTACACAGCATAGATGGTTATGATTGCTACTGCTGTATGTTCCCCCCGCAGTACCGCAAAAATGACCCCTCGTCAAATTCCAAGTACTTTTGTCCCCAAAATGTGGGTAGAACAAGGTTGTAGTTAATCCGCAGACCATCTGAAAACGCGTTGTAAGGTGAGCAAACGCATCCGTATATTGTCCATACGATACACATATAAACCAGGTATCCCTCCTATGTTTACACAGCATATTTGATTATTACTACTACTGTACGTTCCCCCGTGCTAGGCAGAGCGTGCAACCGCTCGAGGATCAGCGTCATGTTGCTGTTCTCACATTATCCAAAATATTGCGTCCGTGGGCGCAGGACAGGCTAAAAAAAACTGGGGCGGAAGAATACCTCAGGGAAAAATACAGTCTAATAACATGGTACTAAAACAGCCAGATACACATCACGTTCATGCTGTGCGCGTGTCCCAAAACTCCCTGCATTGTACTACTGTAGAGTGGGTGCTAATTGATACCAGCCCCTGGGCCCCAGCAGCCTGGCTACTTGGCGTGGTCGATGCCGCGATCGGTTCATTTTGTATCTCTGCTCGACGCCGACGTCCCATAGGAGTTCATGAGGAGGCAAGAGACGGAGGGCCAGCGTTGAGCAACCCCCCCCCCCCCTGCCGCCCCAGTCTTCCTCGCTCACTGCATCCAAACCCACATCATGGCGGAGAGACGTAGCGACGTCAGCAGTGCGTGATTTTCCGGTACTATCGCCGTGATGGCATAACCTCGAGGCGCTCGAAACTATGGCATGATACAATGTCGGTGGACTTTACCACTCCGGCCGGCGCTCTGAGACGCAAAAAAACATCGGTTTTCTTGACTTCGAACACATTCTACATTGTGTAGTTCATGCGTTTGGTACATTAGTACTCGTACTCGCACGCAGGAATATCGGGGCATCAGAACATCGAAATCAGAATGACGAGCTAAGCTGACGCCCCCCCTTCCCTCCTCCCGCCCCTCCGATCAGAATATCATACCGGAATATGTACCAGGTATCAGGTATCGAGCTACAGTAAAGCTGACGTACCCTTGGTAACCCCCCCGCCCCCTTGACCGTATAAGGTAGCGTTTTCAAACCGATTCTGTCCGAAAAAGCCCACACCTGTACGAGGATATTCGGCTCGGAATTTGACGACAGGTCGCTCGGAGCCAGCAGGCCAGTCGCGCGCGGGAACCCGTCCGAGCCTGAAGTCGCAGTTCAAGCACTGGCCCGGAACAAGACGGAGCGACCGCATTTGGTTGAACGGGGTTAGGCTGGTTGGGTGAGTGTGGTCATGGTCATGATCACCGCCGACTCGAAGCTCTTCGTCGAACTGCCGAAATACGACTTTTTAGTCCCTCCCCCCTTCTGCTATGCACGCGGTTACAAGCAGTATGATGATACCCTGATGGTGATACTGATACATGTTCGGAACTTTGGAGTACCTTGTACAAGCGGAGCAGTATGTACCAGGTACTTCGTATGTACATGAGCGATAATTGAATCACGATCATGGGGGCATTTAGGAGCCATCCCCTGGTGTCAGGTACTTGCGTTTCGCATATTCCCGCCGCATCCGTTCTCTCTAGCACGTCAGCCAGCTCCCACAGGCCAGCGTGCAACGACAGCGAAGCCTTGCATCAGAGTCTCTCGTGGAGTGTGAACTCTAACCCTACTCGTACTGCTGTGTACCTCGCAGGTGCATAGAAGGCGCTTCGCGCAGCGGGCGGTTTCGCCCGCTACGCTCGCTCACGAGGAAGAATGGAACGGAACATAGGACCCAAACAAATTAGGTGCAAACAGGCGACTTGCAAAAGCCAAGAGCTCAATGCTCCATCCAGGAAAACAACCCGGATGATGCATGTACGCACATACCGGTACTTCTTTTCTGCATTTGATATGTTCGAAAGAGAAAGCACAGCACGGCACCGCACTGAAAAACAATGAAAATCCCCGTCCCTCTGATGTAATTATTTCCCGCCTGGTTGGAACACCTTGCGCCGGTAAAAAAAAAGAATCGAACACCATAGTTCTCTCAGCCTGGTACGCTGCCCGTCCCTGCGCCACCGGTTCAGTCCGGGAAAGCCTTTCCTCCCTCTCTGCTCCAGTGAGCCCCGTCGCGAGCCTTGCGTGAAACCTGGTGCTCACCACTGCCCTCGTTCGCCAGCTCGACAATGTTGGAGCTCAGACAGATATACAGAGAGTATACTCTCTGTCTGAAATTCAGCTTGGTCGCAAATAAGAACCGCTTGAATGTTCTTTCGCAACCCGAAACGACCCTTATAGACGCGTACATATTATCTTCGATCTGACATCCATGATGGCGCCGCGCTAGCCCGCGGTGCCGTGCTCTGGGTAACACGCACGCATACAAAACTATAAAGAAGAAAAAAGGAAAAATATTCTCGCCGGCAAGTAACTGAAGGAGGCGGTATCCAAGTGGGAGCTCTGAGATGCCAGGGATGTACCAACCGAGCACGCTCAGGAAAAAGACAAAAATAAGTACGTCTATTACGCCAGACAAGGTCCTTCAAATCCCGTCGTTGCAGCTCGCACAGCCCTTGAGACCGGCACGTAAACCTACTCAAACGCTAGCCCTAACCCAACGCAAGGCTTGAAACCCGGGGATGGATCCGAGCTGTCTCCGTAGTCGTCTATAAACCTCGCCCACGTAGTCGTGACTATAATTTCCCTGGTGCGGGCCCCTGGCAGTGATGCTGATACTGCGGAGTGACGATCTTGGACTTTGTACAACCAACGACACAAACACGAACATCCTTCAGAACCGCATCCACGTTTAAGGGGACAGACTGCCAGGAACTACTTCTGTACATGGTGTGGGTTGTATTTCGTAGTAGAGTACTTGCTGCCTACTGCCGTGCATGGATCGGCTGCAGCAGAATAATAACATGATGCAGCCAGCCAACAACAGTTATTAATACGACTACTGCTGCTGTACCCACCGTACTGACGGGAGCATATGACACGACTACTGACTACCAGGTACCTGCTGCTGCTGTTTTATATCTGGTGTATGATATGGTACGCACGTACTCGTACCTGGTGATCGGTTGCAGTACGAGGGGGGCGTGGCGTGGGGTAGCTGCGTAGTAAATACATATTACATGTAGTTTCATACATACCAGGTATAGTGAGGTTCATGGTATCAGATATGTGGGTACAGGAGTTCGCGTCTCACATCCGCGTTGTGCGTAGTCATGGTAGATCCATCGGCGCTGGCGTCCTTTCCCACGCCGATCGTCGTGCACGCCAGGCCCAAGCGAGGCCCTCCGTTCAGGCCCAGGGCACAAGCCAGGGCAAAAAGCCAGAGCGCACGGTGGCGCATCATGGTCGACCCATGCGCCATGCCAGCCGCCATAATTCGAGCTCCCTTTTGCTCCTGCTTGGCGTGTTGTCGACACGACGAAAGTCGTTGTTTTCCAACAGCGGGAACATGTTGGTACAACATGCAGGCAGGTGAAACAGGCCGCCAAAAGGGGAGGGGGAGATCTTGAGTGAAAGGGTGTGAGTGAGAGAGTCGGCAACGAAAGCGTCGCTTTATTTCGGGGGTTTACAGAAGTCGAAGGAGCTCGTGCAGCAGCAGGTGCTTTGGCTCGAGAGCGTGTACTCGCTGACTTCTGCTGTACGCGCATATTACTGCTGTGGCGCATATTACTGCTGTGCGCGCATGTGCTTGACGAGATGCACCAGTATCAGTCAAACCAGACATCAGAATAGCTCACTGGGAAGGTAGTAAGTATCCTCAAGTTTGAGCTGCTGCTTGTCGACAAGAGCGAAATGAGACGAAATCAAGCAGGGTGTGTGTCACATCAGCTCTTCTCTGTACACGTGACGCCGTGACGCACGGTCTGCCGCAACCAGCCATGCAAGGACGAAACATGACAACACACGCGTTCCCTGCAACTTCGTCGCCCAGCAGCCACGTTCGGCTGTACATAATAGCGAAGAACATCGTTCGCGCAAATATTTTCGTCAACGTTTCACGACTCAACACACAATGTTCAAGACAATGCTCCTCCTTTACTGCTCAACAAGGCAGGTGCCAGACCATAGATCCCAATACTCTGGGTGGGCAGGTATGAATGCGTGTATGTGAAAGTCATACATTCTGTGGCTACGGCACGCACCTTCGTTGTACAGCCGTGGTATATGGAGTGGGGGAGCCAGGCAGTGCACACACACAACCTCCCTGAATTTTCACGCATGGGCGCAACCCCGGATCCCGTTTTTCAAAGGGTTTCACAGAATAATTCATATCGATTTTTTTGCTCACTCACACGCACTTGCACGATTCCGCAGCAGTTCCGTAGCAGTGCGACGTGCGAGCGCCTCGGGGCTGACTGACGCATTCAGCGACAGAACGACATAATCTGCAACGGCGAGGATAAGCGCTGGGACAATCGCCACGCGAGCGCGCGCGACCCAGCCCCGCGCTCTATTGGGTAGAGCCACACTTTATAAGTAGTAGCAGTAGCTCTGTGAGGCAAGCGCTTGGTGCACACGTAGTTGAACACATATTACCATGCTGTCGACGGTAGGACGCACGGTCAGAAGATCTGTAAGGCCCGGCGTGGCCTCGAGGACCGCAGCAAAGCGGGCGCCCGTCCAGCCGAAGAAACTACAGCAGCAGGAGCGATGCTTCGCCGTGGGTCAGAACCACGAGGTCTGGCGCTACGAGGTAGGCACCAATGATAACACGCCGAAGGTCAAGCGCCGTGACGGCACATTTGGAGAAATCGACAAGACAAGGGGGTTCATCGACTACTACCGCAACCCCGACCCGTACCGCGACCCCCTCGAGCGCGTGTTCGACTGGGGAGAGATCAACGCTGAGGGCCACCAGGAAGTCGAGCGAACTGTGCAGGCGGCCCGCTGCATGGACTGCGGCACTCCGTTCTGCCAGACCCACACAGGATGCCCCATCCACAATCTCATCCCTGAGTGGAATGAGATGGTTTTCAAGGGAGGCTGGCGCGACGCTATCGACCGCCTGCACAAGGTAAGCTCGCTCGAACGATGTGTGTATGTCCCACAAGCCGTGATGGTGTCGTGGCGGCCAGATGATTGCACTAGGGGGTGTCTGCTGTCCGGGAAGACCAGGGGTGGCAGCGGTGGTGATGGTGGAGGCGGCGGCGGCTTGTGGTAGTTTCAGTCGTAGTAGCGGGAAACCCGAGCGATTTTTTAATTTGTAGTTTCGAGCGCGGCCGAATACTGCTGCTGTACTCTGTAGTTGAGTAATTGAACAATCGCGACATGTGCAACGTCGCCACACTACAAAAAACAGCAGTCGTACTATCGTATCATTTTTTTTTTAGCTTTTTTGCAGTTCAGACATCATAGATCCTTCCATGCCGTGGATTCCTTCGTCGCTTGGCAGCGATGCTTGCTCCTGTGTCGCATATCGCTTGGAGGAGGTACGAGTACTCATAGAGCAGGACGATCGGTTGGTGCATGAATGCCTGGATATCACTTGACATGACGAATGTCGCCTACCTTTCCATTTTTTATCACCTTGTGCTTCTTGTTACGTACGTAGAGGTTCCTCTCTTTCCCATCAGGTTGCAATATCAAGAACGTACGTTCGTAGCCAGGCCGTCCCTGTTCTGCGTTTCAGTTCGCAGTTTGCGAGAAGCAGCGGGACCAGAGATGGAGGCAACACACCCCATGTCATCATGTGCAGAGTCTATCTAATCGAGTTGCGTGTTGCCAAACAGCTGGGAACGGTTGCAGTGAGCACTCCTACGTAGTATACTTGCAGAACCTCGACGAGCTCGCCTTTTTTTTTGCACATCATGGTCGTATGATACTATTAATACGTACCTGTATTAATAGTATGCTCGAACCAAATATATCACTCCGTCGTTCTTTGAACTCTGACAAACACCCCGCCTGTTACCTTTATGGCAACTGGTACGGCAGGTACGATTCTACTCGTACAACAGCAGTACAGCACTATTTAATAGTAGTACTACTGCTGTAGTACAGTAGTACGATTAGTACTCACTGATGAATGGTACCTGGTAGTAAATAGAGATTGCGTCCACAACTGCTGTCACATGTAAGTGACTCGAGACAGCAGTTGCTCTGCCTGTGCACTGCTGATGGTACACTGGTTTATAGTATAGTACCTGGTATATCTTCACTTGTACCAGGTACGACCAGCACTACTATATTAATATTGGTAGAAAAACAGCAGCCCACTATATGATATCGTGCTGAACTGCTGTTCAAATTTTGACGTCGAGGTGACTCCTGAAGGCGTCAGCTTGAGTCACCTGTTGTACTCGATACTCGTAGTCTCGTAGCTTTGTCGAGTATGCTCATTTATATCTGGTAATGTGTGCGAGCACCGATTTAGGAAGCCCTTTGCAGAGACCACGTGTATCGGGCCCTCTGATCTATGCTCGGCTAATACAATATGCTGTGTTCGCTAGCTTTCTACGCAGCCATGTTATGCTGTGCTGTGCTATTAATGGTCGTTTGCGTGTGATGCTATCTATGAAAACAACAAACATCCTACCACTGCAGTACCACGGGGTCTATGTATCAGGGATTCCCTATGAGTATGACAGGATACCCTCATGCGTGCTCTGCTAAGCTATTTGCTCTGGCTCGGCTAATGTACTTGTAAAATCACATAAGCGATGCGGCGCGATTGCGAAACCCCCTGACTGCTGATTTGCTTTTCCCGGCAGACGAACAACTTCCCGGAGTTCACGGGACGCGTGTGCCCCGCCCCCTGCGAGGGCGCCTGTGTCGCCGGCCTGGTGGACGCCCCCGTAACGATCAAGAGCATCGAGTACGCCATCATCGAGAGGGCGTTCGAGGAGGGCTGGGTGGTGCCGCGCATTCCGTCGCACCGTACGGGAATGACCGTCGCGGTCGTCGGCTCGGGGCCTGCCGGCCTCGCCGCCGCGGACTGCCTGAACCAGATGGGGCACAAGGTGGGAAGGGGAGTGCGCATGGTTTGGCGTGGGTTTAGTTTTAGGTTCGATTCGGTTTTAGTTTTGGTTTGGTTTGGTTTCGGATTGGTCCGATTGGGCTAGGTTCGATTCAATTTCGTCGTACACAGGTATGTACTACGCAACGCGAAGCTACACCACGACGCAGTTGTCATCTGCGACTCCACCCTACCCCGACTGCCCCGATCCAATCCGATCCGACCGGATATCGTTTTTTGGGACGGTTTCGCAAGGGATTTGTGTCATCGCCGTGTTATTTTTTTCGGTTCGTCGGTGTCTGTCTTCCGATCCGTTGTCTGCCTGTTGTCTGCTTGCCTGTCGGTCTCTTTTTTCTGCCGCTCTGTCTGTCGGTCGGCCTCTTTATCTGCCGGTCTCTGTGTCGGTAGATTTTTTTTTTTTTTTTTTTTTTTTTTTTTTTTTTTTTCATCACTTTTACTTTCCAGCCCACTCGTAGGAGGTTTTACCCTCGACGATCTTCTGGACAAGCCGTGGTCACAGGTGTCGTCCCTTCTCCCCCCCGGTACGTGCCTTTAGTTTTTATCGCGCATAGGGTTCAGCATTCCCACTGCTCGTCGATTTTCATCGAATGTACAGCTAACTCACGCTCTCGCGCTTTCCGCTAAAATCAATTTTATGCAAGAAAAAGTCCCTATGAGCATGCACTCGGTGAGACTCGAACTCACGAAATTGATCTTGATAGGCTCGCGGACCACCTACCAAGCCACCGGGGACGGATAATGATGATGCTCTCGCATTAGCTCACTTCCGTGAAATATTTCATCTGTCGGTTGGTGTCTTTGTCTGCCGGTCTGCACCCAAAGACATGCCGGTCTCCACTAACTATTAATAACAGCAGAACAGCAGTATACCGAGCACCCCGTATCCTCATCCCCCTCATCTCCACACGCGCTGCGTGGTACTGCTACATACAGGAATACTACCGTACTCCCCAAACGGTCACTATTAATAGTACATACCACTCTGAACGTAGAGATAAAGAACGCTTGGTATTCATATTAATGTATAAATGGTCTTTTTATATCCGGCCAGATTCGTACCACTTCATGTACCTCATACACAAAATATGATAAGAGTGAGTGCGAGTGGTGGCATTATCTTAAACCTCGTATTGAAGTGTTCCATGTAAATATCTCTCACCCTTTTTTTGCTGCTTCGTAGGTGACCGTCTACGAGCGAGAGGACCGCGTGGGCGGACTGCTGATGTACGGCATTCCGAACATGAAGCTCGAGAAGGATACCGTGAAGCGCCGGGTAGACCTTCTTGCCTCAGAGGGCATCGAGTTTGTCACAGGCGCCAACATCGGCGTTGACGTCGACGTGAACGACGTGCGCGCGTCGTGCGACGCCCTCGTTCTCACCGTGGGCTCGACCAAGCCTAGGGACTTGCCGGTACCTGGCCGCGAGGTGGGTCGGTGGGTTGCTAGTAGTCGTAGGGTGTAACCTGACCGTTTTACTCCTGCAAAAACCTAATCAATAGGACTGCTTGGCGCGTGCGTTTCTCCCTACACGGCGCTACGCCGAGCGGATCCGTTCTTTAATCGCATACTTGGTACTGCTCATTGCCGGTGTTGGTTGACGACTGCCCGACCGCTGGACGTGCTTACCGCACAAGGTGAAACCTCTTGCGCGGCGTCAGGTTTGGGAGGGTAGGGCGACCCCCGCGCTTATGCCGGCACTGCTGGTGTGTGTATTACGTGAACATATTGTGCGCGCCAAACGACATGGAGTTACGACTTTAGCTCTTTTCGGGACTGTGTGTGCATACGATATCTCCGTCCATCCTGTCGCAGCTCAAGGGCGTCAACTTCGCGATGGAGTTCTTGACCAAGAACCAGAAGCGCCTGCTGATGACCAAGGACGGGAAGCTGGAGAGCAACTGGGACGGAGGCTTCATCTCGGCCGAAGGGAAGGACGTCATAGTCATCGGAGTAAGTAGGGCCTGTTCGATCTTGCTCATGCGGGCACACGCATTTTCTAGCCTCGTTCATGCTACATAACACGCCCCCATGATGTATTATTTCACACTGAGCATGTCGTTGGCGCGAAGACGCGGAGCTGAAGAAGGTGCACGGTCGATGATGCCACCTCGTATACGTTGCAGCGTTAGTTTGCAGGGGAAAGTACTTGAGCTATAATGCGTACTATTGCTATTGATGTTGTTTGTGTTTTGCTCTTGGCGTGCATCACCGTCTGCAGTTTATACAGAAATCTACTCAAGTTTTATACACGACAGTACCATGTATTATTGCTAGTCGTGGCGTATACCTGGTATTTATTTTATGTTCATTTTCGTTTTTTTCTGCAAAAAAAGTATCGTTACCGTATCTGATTCGGAGTAACTTTGTCTCACATTCGACCAGTAGCTGTAATGCTCAAGGAGATACATTTTTTTTTTTTTTTTTTTTTTTTTTTTACTCATCACTTTCACTTTCCAGCCTAATTCGTAAGAGGTGTTACCCTCGACGACCTTCTGGACAAGCCGTGGTCACAGGTGTCTTCCCTTCTCCCCCCCGGTACGTGCCTTTATTTTTTATCGCGCATAGGGTTCAGCATTCCCACTGCTCGTCGATTTTCATCGAATGTAGCTAACTCACGCTCTCGCGCTTTCCGCTAATCAATCTCTTTATTGCAAGAAACAGCCCTACGTACGAGCATGCACTCGGCATGCACTCGGTGAGACTCGAACCCACGAAATTGATATTGATAGGCACGCGGACCACCTACCAAGCCACCGGGGACGCCGGCATCATATACCGCCGTGTAAACCCGCCTTGAAGTTGCTCAGTGAACTCTTGCCATCCGCGCTGTCAAAAGGCCTCTCGCGGGTGTCGCTCCCGGGCGCGACGGACGTAATCGTTTCGAGCTCTCGCACATTTTTGTGCCACTTTCGTACAGCAGAAGCCCACCCTATCCGCGGGTCGGTACCAACGCCCTCCGTTCCCCTTCTCCTTGGCTGGGCCCATTGACTGCTACGCGTACACAATCAAAAGGGGCGTGGGTTTACTAGTGTTTCGTAGCCTCGTCCGGGGCTTGTTCTTCCTTTTTTTTTACCCGTGAGCTGCTACGTACGTGCACGAAAAGAAGGCATGTACAAAAGGAGAGAAATAAAAGAACAAATCGATCAACGTAAAGAACAGGCAGCAAAGACCTTCACGAACAAAAACGACACAAAGTACAAGTACGTGTTTTGTACGAGGGTAATAACGTGTACACGCGTTCTGCTGTTGTAACGAAAAACGAAAACTTAACCCTGGTTGCGTAACGTGTGATCTATTCGGTACGTATGCACAGGGCGGTGACACCGGGACGGACTGCATCGGCACCTCCATGAGGCACCGCTGCCGCTCGATGGTCAACTTCGAGTTGCTGCCCCAGCCGCCTGACGCACGCGCGCCCAACAACCCGTGGCCCGAGTGGCCGAAGATTTTCGGCGTCGACTACGGCCACGGCGAGGTGATTTTTGCTGATTTTGCACGTGATTGGGGTTTTGCTTATTTACGGGGGACCATAGTAAATAGGACCAAACATTGTTAGAAAAATTATCGAAATTCATAGGTTTTTGTGTTTACCGTAGGTCCTATTTATTATGGTCCCCCGTAAATAGTGGGTGTTTTTTGTTGGGAGGGGGGGGGGGGGGGGGGGGGGGGGGGGGGGGGGTATATACTCATTATCATGCGGGCCGCAGTCGTATGACCATAGATTCTCGCATCCCTGCAATGCCGGGACGGAGCACGTCGGGTTTTCACGGACCAGGCAGACATTGCTTGCTTGCATCAAGCGCGAAGCGCTGTGGAGTGTTGGGTGATTTTTGCTGATTTTGCGTGTGATGGGGTTTTCCCTAGTGGTGTTTTTTGTTGGGAGGGGAAGGGGGGGGGGGGGGGGGGGGGGGGGGTACGGGGCTCAGGGAACGAAGCCAGGCCTTGGATACTGATAGACGAAGTATGCGTGTTTACATTGCTTCACTTGACGGAAATTGAGTACCAGGTAAGTACTGAATTTAGTTGCTGATTTCAGTTTGAGTGGGAGTGTGGATGATCGGGTTGAATGGGTCCTGGCGGATGGAGGTGCTACAGGTGTTTGTGGAGTCCTGTCTTGTTTACTGCTTTGGCGGGCTAAGTGGTCGCCGACAAGGTTTTGTAATTTCGTATCCCTTACGCCACAATTTGTTGGGCCTAGACACCCGACCTCCGAAGGGCGCTTCCACGCCTGCAATTGTTGTGGTTGCTGATTTCTTCCTGTCTCGTGCTTCGGCTGCATTCGCATCCAGGGAAGGCGGGGATGGAGGTGGTGTCGGTGGAGGCAGCGGCGGTGTCGTGTGGTGTGCGGTGTGCCTTTTGTGCAGGGATTGAATACCGCAGCGTGTATGTATCATAGCGCGATAGGTCGTCGCCGTCGCGCCTGCGGTGTGCCGTGCGTGTTGGTTGGTTTCCATCCGTTGGTTGGTTAGTTGGTTGATTATTAATAGTTGGTTGGTTATTTTGCTGTCGGTTGGTTGATTTTGTTCGTTCGATTGGCTGGATATTTTTTTATATGGAGTAGCCGGTTGGTTGGATTTATTCGTTCAGTTGTTTGGTCCGGTTTCTTAGTTCGAGCTTCTTTTTTTTTATGCCCTTCGGTTTGTTTATTTTCGTACCAGAGGTACCAGGTATGTTTTTTCTTTTGCGTTTCCGTTCGTTTTGTTCGTTGTCACATTTTTGTTTTTTTTTTTGCTCCGTTTGCGTTTTTTGTCTATTTTCGTCTGTTTTTATCCCACCCCTTCGGTTTGTGTATTGTTGTCTGTTTTATTTTTCTTCTTCTTTTCCTTCGCTTTGTTTTTTTTTCGTTTTTTTCCTTCGTTTTTTTCCATTTTTGTTTTCTTCTTGTTCTTCAGGTGAGGGCTGTGTTCGGGAAGGACCCCCGACAGTACTCGGTGATGACGAAGGAGTTCCTCTCCGACGGCGAGGGTAACGTGCGCGGCCTGGTGACGGTGAACGTCGAGGTCACAAAGGACGGTATTAAGGTCAGAGAAAGGGGAGGAAGGAGTTCGATATTAGAGAGTGAATTGAACGGAGGGGGGGGGGGGGGGGGTGCTCATTATCATGCATGGCCGTAGTCGTATGACCATAGACCATCGCATCCCTACAATGCCGGGACGGAGCATGTCGGGTTTTCACCGACCAGGCACGAGGGGGGGGGGGGGGGGGGGGGGGGGGCATACTCATTTTTTGCTTGCCTTAATCATTTGACCATTGACCACGCATCCCTTTTTCGAGACGGAGTAACGGAGGGGGGAGGGTGTACTCGATAGGAGATATGTACTCGATCTCATGCATGGCCGTAGTCGTATGACCATAGACCCTCGCATATCTACAATGCCGGGACGGAGCATGTCGGGTTTTCACCGACCAGGCAGACATTGCTTGCACCAAGCGCGAAGCGCCGTGAGGTGTCCGGCGAGTCGCATGAAGGGTGAGCTGCATCCTACTAGGAACCGCTTGTGAGGCGGGCTTGCATATGGATGACAGCCTCAGTTATTTTAATTTCCGGTGTAGCCACTTCCAGAGACAGCAATGGGAGTACTATGTAACTGCCTCTTGGGTGCCTTACCTTGAACACTACGTGATACGATCAATTCCCTTGTGCGGAGTAAAGGTTCTTTACTTCGCACAAATGATCTCACTCGACAACCAGCTGTGGGCGACCGCCAAAAAAAGAAAAAACGGTACCCTGGATGTCTAGCTCACGTAGTGAGCGGCATGTTTTACAGTGTCGTTGCCAACCGACGCCAACCCAACCCATATATAATATATATAATAGGGGGGGGGGAGCAAGATGAGGAGAAAAGGGAATTCACTCAGCGGGAGGAAATAGATGAGAGTAGGAGAAGGGGAATAGATTGTAGGCAAAGGAGTCGGTTGAATCGGTGAGGGCAAGAGGGGGATACGCGTATAAAAAAGGGAGTTCATTGAAAATCAGGGATTGAGGAGAGATAGAGGCAGATAGTGAATTGAACGGGGAAGGGCAAGGGAAGGAGATGAAGAATGGAGTTCGTTGAACGGGAAGTCGAGATAGGAGGTGACGTGAATGGGGAAAGGGGCAAGGACAAGAAGTGACAGAGAGCTAATTGGATGGGCCGAGGGGCTGAGGCAAGGAGAAAGAGGGCAAATTGGACGGGAGATTGGCAAGGAAAAGATAGTGATAAGAAGGCGTTTTTGAAAGGGGAGGGTCAAAGGCAAGGAGATCGGGGAGCGACTTGAATGGGAGAGGGACAAGGATACAGAGATAGCGAGCGATTTCGTTGAGGCAGGGGCAAGAGGAAGGGGGTAGATATAGGGATTTGCATAGGAGATAGCTGTACAGAGTGGCTGGAATGGGGGATAGACGAGGGCAAGGAATGATATGGAGATTTAGAGAGTGACTTGAATAGCAAAGTCTCGAGCTGCCAGAAAATTCGTAAGCCCACGGTGATGGTTTGGTTGAACGTTCAAGCTGGCAACGCCCACTGAGGTCGTCCCGCGCTTTCCTGATGCGAGCCCGAAAAACGTTGGCGGCGCGCTGACTTGCGACGCACGGTTTTTTTTTTTTTCTCCGCGTGTCGATTTTCAATGTTTTGGTCACCGGCAGCGGGGAGGGGAAAGAAAGGGGGCAGGGGGGGGGGGCGTGTTGCGGCTTTCACCTATCGAGGGCTTGCTTGGGCTTTTGTTGCCGCGCATTTCCCGTGATAGCTTTGCTAAAGGCTTGCTAGATCGAGGCTTCCTCCGTCGAATGTGCAGCATTACGCTCGCCCCGTCGTCACCCTCCCCTCGTCTCTCCTGCTCGAAAGGGAACGGGGTGCGTGGTCAATGCCCAGTAACTTACAATCAAAAAGCAAGAAACTAGTGGGTACCCCCCCCCCCCCCCCCCCCCCCCCCCCCCCCGGTCGCCCTTCCTCATCATTTTTGAACGTGTCCTCGTACGCAACCACTCTTAGCTGAGATTGTTACCCCCCCCCACTCCCCTCGGTGTTTCTTGACGCTCGCCCTCCGGTCGTCCCTGCGCTTGTGCCCCATCCCCTACGCGCCGTGCCTAATATTAGCAAATCGAGGGATCCGAGAAGGAGTGGCCGGCGCAGCTGGTGATATTGGCCATGGGCTTCCTCAGCCCCGAGGCCGCTATCTCGAAGCCGCTGAAGCTTGAGCTTGACCAGGTATGGTGCCGCACGTTTCTTTGTTTTTTTTTTTTCTGTTGGCAAAAACACGGGTCAGATGACTATCTACCGTAGCTGTAGATCAATCTATAGATCCTGTATCTGCCGATATGATTCGTTGTGCGGGATTTGTCATAGTACAGATCAGTTCCAAGAGCACGTGTTAGCTCATGCATGTCGTACAGCTCCTCCCCGGCAATATGATGCATTGTGGATCGCGCAGTGTATTTGTCGATCATAGTTCTGCTTTGAAATATCGAGAACCTTTTACGTGCCCTCGAGCATTTTGAACATAGATGAGACATCTGAGGTCTGATCTCTCTCGTGTGTGGAAAGGTTTGATATACTGGGCGGGCGGAGGGAGAGAGGGGATCACGACTTTGTCGCTCGCCTTGCTCCCAACGGCTATTGCTTAATAGTTGTGGACGATAAAAGCGCCGAAGCGAGAGAAAAGCGAGAGAAAGCGGTTGCGTTGTCTGCCGTCCGTCTGTCTGCCTGCCTATCTTCGCGGCGATTAGTCGTTTTCGCCCGGGGCGGCACCAGCACCACCGGTACTTGTTGCTTGGGGGATTGGGTGGAAAACCTAAGGAGAAGCGTCTAACAGCCCGCAGCGATAATACCCCGGCCATGCTGTTGTGATGTGATGTTGCAGTGTGTGTGCGCGCGTATACAACCTTTTTTTTTTTTCGGCGGTGCACAAGGGCAATGCACTGACGTCGGTTATATCCTCCCCGCATCCCGCTCGGCGGCGTTCTTGTGTTCCGTCTGTGTTTTCCCCTATCAGCGCGAAAACATCCACGCGCCGTATGGGGATTTCCGCACGAATGCGGAAGGCGTTTTCTCGGCCGGGGACTGCCGCAGAGGTCAGTCGCTCGTGGTGTGGGCGATCAACGAGGGACGCGGCGCCGCCGATGCGGTGAACTCGTACCTCGCGCAGAAAGCCGACCAGCAGGTGGAGGAGGAGACGTTCATCGGAGCCATGTAAGGCGGCATTGACGGCCCCTGCTGCGGCTGCTGCTGCTGCTGCTGCTGCTGCTGATGATGATGATGGTGGAGTTGCTGAAGATGGGGGGGATCGTGATGCTGAAGATGATGGTTGAGGATGTGTTTTTCGCTGCTGCTGCTGCTGATGGTGCCGAGGGTGATTCTTGCTGTTGCTGCTGATGCTGATGTTCCTTGCTACTGCTGAGGGTGATTCTTGGTGCTGCTGACTATTATCGCTGGTGATGGTGTTGATGGTCCTGCTGATCGTTGTTGCTGCTGCTGCTGCTGAAGATGATGACGATGCTGCTGCTATTGCTGCTGCCCCCTTCCGTGTGACGGATTTATCCTTGGGTGCAGCAAGCAATATGCGAGGGGTCAAATGGGAATATACGCTCAGACGGTTCTTTTTTGCTCTATATTTTTTTGTCGCGCGGCTGCATGTTTTTTTCGGGGCTGAGAGAGGCAAGAGCTGTGCCTCTCTTTCTCTCCCCACCCGCAAAATACCAAATACGATCACAAACACGCGAAGACAAACTGACATGGCAAGCTTTGTGACCATAGTCCATGACATTCAGTACACAGCCTGGCAGGGACAAAGTGGAGCCATGAGCCGTAACACACGAACGAGTACAGCAGTACGAGTACACGACTGCCGAGACGAGCTTTCTGGCCATGATTCGAGTTAGAAAGAAGAGTATCGGGTGATCGGCCGAGCACCCTCTGGGAAAGTTGGCTTATTTTTGTACCAGAGGGGGAGGCGAGGTTTGGGACCAAAGGTTGCCGGTGTACGTAGCGCTATATCGGGTAGCCCCTATTCTCTCTGTCGAGTGTGCGTCCTGTGTCTTGGTGGGTGGCTGGGGGTGGAGGCCAGCGGGCCCGTCGTCGCTCGGCTAGCACTTCGCCTCCCTTTTCTTGTAACGTTTTTTCTTTCGACGTGTGCTGCCCCTCCCCCCCCCCCCCCTTCCCTCCCTTCCGTTCGGATGTGTCTGTGCCCGACGGATGCTGTGTGGAGGTTGTGATTTTTGGTTCGTAACGGTTGGCGGTGAGGTGTCGGTTTCGTTTTTTCTCAATGGAAAGTAAAGCAGGGGGAGGAGGAGGCGCTGACGGACGATCGATGTACCCACGGGTTTGACAAAAAGGCGGAAGGCTAGCTCTTGAGGCGCACGGGCGGCCTCGCAGACCTTAGGAACACCCGAGAGTTTTTTTGATTCGGCCTCGCGGATATTCGACCCCCCCCCTCTCTTTTTTACGTTAATTTTGTTTCTTCTGCGAAAAACTCGGAGCGCTCTTGTCTCGGGGAACAAAACAAACCCGAGTGACGTGAGGCTTGGGGCCTGCAGCTCTAGAGTTGACGATGGCGCGTGCGCACGGGCCGATGGTAGTACGTTTTCATGTACTGGTGCGCTCGTGCGAGTAGATGGATGGGGGGGCGGAGGATATGCGTGTTTTAGAATGCGAGGAACGATTACTGAATGTTGGGGGTTCGTTATCTGGGTGCTGGGTAGACGGACGGCTGGCTTTCTTTAGCGAACGGAGTTTTTATTGGTTTTTATTTTTTTTTTCTCATTTTTTTCGCTCTTCCTTGTTTTTGTTGCCTGAAGTCAAGCATCAGCAGTCGGCGTGCCTTTATGGCGATACAATAGTAGTAGAGCGAGGCAACCGGGTTGCTTCGCGGAAAATACCAATGTCAGAAAGAAAACAAAATACTGCAAATAATGTGTCGTCGACGAGGAGGAGAGCGGGGCGGAGGGGCGTACCTGGTTGGCCTTTTTGGCACAGCTCCAAACCGAAACGCGGACCGACGGAAGACACGCGCGCGCGCGGCTCGAGTCGGCGTTGGTTGCGGAGAGAGCAGTTGTTCGTACTGATGATGACAGGACGAGGGCCAGGTGCGGCGGTGGAGCCAGGGGTAGTACAGTACCTACAATTGTTTCTCTGGCTCCTCACATGAAGTAGAGTTCTGTACGTATGTACCCCCCACCCAACAACCGACTTTTGATAAATGTTGTAAGCTACGGTAAACCCGATACGCAGTCAACTGGGCTTGCAAATAATAATAGGCAGCTCACGCATCGGAGGATGCAAATGTGTTGGGTATATGATAGCTCCTCAAAGTTGAGGAGCCCCATGGCTAGCACATGGTAGTTAATATACGATGCACATCGGATGCAATTATGCTGAGTATAACCCATCAAGTGGGCTTGCAAATATTCATATCATGCAATACCCGTCGGGTGCAAATGCGTTGGGGACAGCTCCTCAAAGATATGGAGCCCATCATTAAATGGGCTTGCAAATAGTGATATGCGATACACATTGGATGCATATATTGTTGGGTATAACTCATCAAATGGGCTTGCAAATAGTATCGTCATACAAAATCGGATGAAAATGTGTTGGGGTAAAGCTCCTCAAATTGAGGAACCCCATTGGCTATAAATGTTCGGGCTTTAAAGTGCGACATCCCCTCTACGGCAGCTCGGCTTTCAGGCTGGCTGCGCGGCTATGGTAAGAAGTCTGGCACACAGCAGCAGCAGCGGTGGTATAGCACCATATGATACATTCCGTCTCTTTTGGTGACGACGCCCATTGTACCCGAAGATGACAGCGGTAATCAATCTCCATCAATCAATCAATCACTGTCAATCCATACGAGAGACGTTTAACAATCGCTTTATCTCGCGGATCGGCGAGCGACTGCAACACCTAAACTTTGAATACTTCTATGGCCGCACCAGGGATAATATGTGTGCCTTGTGCGCGATAAATGTTGGAAGGCATTTTGTGCTACATCAGAGGGGAGAAAGGGAGATCTCTTGCGACAGCACAACCTGTCCAAAAGGTTGAGACGCTTCTGTACTGCTGAGCAGTTGCAGCATTCCGACAGCCACAGCGAGCCGTAAGGTACGGTAGCAACAACAGGGTATCCGACAGGCCCGGTGAGGTATCGGACGCATTCAAACCTACTGTAACTCTAGCTGAGATGGAACGTAAGAAATATGGCCCAAATAGCACGCGCAAACACACGAGTTCAACCCTTTCCATCCTTGACAGATCGATGCTTGATGGTGTGCGATATTTCAAAAGGATGACCTGTTGTTGCTGCCTTAGCATGGGGAGGGGGCATACAGTAAACCCTGGGACTGGGCGGGTCGCTGTGTGGCAGTTGGAATGCTTCAACAGTCGTATCGCCTCGGGCGCCGCCCGACCACGAGTAAGAACTTTCGCGCTGAAGAGGGCGGCCTCGAGAGACTTAAAACTGTCGCATGCCACAGGAGGTATTCACCGTTGCTCGGTGAGGATGTAGTATGTGTTGTGGAGTGCTGCCCCCTGCCCGATTTCGGAATGTTATGACTGGCTTTCTTAGATCATCGTGTGATCTGCATCGATATACGGTTGTTCAGGGTGGGCTAATGTTTTGGAATGTTATACGTTTACGATGCCTGCCAAACAATCGACAGGGAAACTGGTTCCGTAGCGTGCCTACTCAATAGTTTTCCTCCGAACCTATCGCTTCTGACAGGCGTTGTATGCATACGGTATTGCAGTAGTTGACGTAGACTTTCACCGCGTGTTTCATGAACCCGTCTCTCGCACCTCTCACTTCGAGCCCGAAGCGTCCTGTAGATAATACGCTTGAGGAAAAAGAGCTTCGGTCAAGCAGACTGCGACAACCAGCACCGACGACACATCCCTGTGTCCCTCTTGCTTCGTAGAACACGCTCTCCTCGAAAGGTGTTCTGGGTCCCGTACTGCGTTTGCTCGGGGCGGAGTGCGGCTGACGGAGGCGTGCATGTCCGGGGCCCTCGGGATGGCGGTCGCTGTGACGGTGGGGGAAATACGTGACGCGGGTCGTCGCCGGGGAGGACGGGGCTTGCACGCCATTTTTTTTCGGCCATCGGGTGCGCGAAAAGCACGCTACGTATAATAGCTGCATCAACGGGAGAAACTACGCTGATGAGATGGGAAGCTCTCAGAGGCGTTCTTCTGCGTTGGTAGATGCAACACTTTTCGACCAAACATTTCTGACTGAAGGAGTTTTCAAGACTGCAGTCCCTTTTAGCGGACAAACAGTCAACATCCAAGCAATTAGTCCCCAAAACGTAACTGCAGTAGCAAAAGATTAGCTAACCCGACGAGGTACTGTAACTGTAACTACCCAGCATCGCTTGTTTTTGCAATGGTTGCCGTCACAAACCTAGTTAGTACTGTAGGTCACGCACGGGATTAGTTTGCTTATCGGGTTGATAAGCGGAGGGGTTAAGAGTGATTATTTTCTTAAAAAGACAGTTTTTTTTTTCTCGTGGGAATATAGAAGAGCTCCTGAAGTGAAGAACACCCACCACAGCACGTGCGTCAGCTCCGCCGTCGACAGTAGTAGGAGCACCACCGCAGGGTTCTGCTCGACTGCGAGACGCTGGCGCAACGGGCGGGGGTACTATTCATACTGTAGGTTCACGGCAGGCACGCAGTATAATAGTAGTAAAATATTATGTACGGCAGACCACTGGTACTCGAACGCAAATCAATGGTCGTGGTCGGCGCGGTGGATGGTTGTGCGCCGGCAGCGCAAGAAGAGCCGTTGCCGATTGCCCCTACAATGGGGGGTGACACTATCTGGTGCTCCAAGAGTTGCTGCTGCTGCTGCTGCTGCTGCTGCTGCTCATTTTTGTGTGTGCAAGAGCCGTTAGCGTGAAGCCGGTGCGGGTCCGGCCGCGGCGACTGTATCCGTTGACTGACATTATGCAGTGCGAAGACATCACATTCTGACACGCACAGATAATTGAACGCCGTGCCGCGCGCAGCACGGTAGATGGGGAAAGCTTGCAACTCATGTCGAGGAAAGCTCCGATAAATGTATTGTCTGTTTCGGTCCACCGGTGGCGTTCTGTTCCACCCGGGATGACGCGGCGCGTTCCTTGAAGTTCGTTATGCGTAATCATTACCGTGTCGGCTGCCCTGAAGTGTACTGCTTCGCGGCTCGAAACAACCTCAGCACAGCGCACACAATGCAGGCCTCAGACAAAAGACTAAATAAAGTAAGTACAGAGCACGTATTAGCTGCAACGTGCGCACACGCCCGAAGCGTTTTACCCGCCCCTGCGCCCCCCCCTCCCGCCCGCTCGCCCGGAATAAGTTCTGCCATCCGCCACGTCTCACTCCGTTCGCTTGCTCTCCCTCTCTCCTACGTACACAAGCCGCCAGGATAAGCCGATACTTATCCCGCCAAAAACAATGCCCCCCGGGGTCACAGACTATACATCAAGCCGCGGAGGTCGCACCCTACGTCCCACGCTACCCTCCTCGGTGTCGCCGCGACCGGAACGACGACGCGCTTTATCAGCGCCTTCTACCCGTTCGTTCGGAGCCGCAGAAGGGGAATCTGAAACCGCCACCGACGACGAAATGCTAACAGGCGACAACATCGAACTCCCCTCGACGGCATCGTCGTTGCGCGCCGCCTCCACCGACCCCCCTCCTTCCGTTCTGCGAACGCCCCCTCCCACTAAGCCTACCCCCCCTCCTGCTCCTTCTCCTCCTCTTCCTCCTCCTCCTCTCGCTGAAAGCGTCGGGGAAGGTGGCGGCGATAACGACGAGTTACCCTCGTCGTCGTCGTCACCGCCGTCGCTGCTGGCCCCCTTCGATTTTCGAGCGGCGTCTTTTGGCCGGGAACCCCGGAACCGTTTCCTCGCCCGCTGCTGCTGCTCTGCCCGCTCGCTACCGCTAACGCTGCCGCCCCTGCCGCCCTCTTCCCCCCTTCTTGATAATGCCCCCTGCTGCATAGTAGAGTCGTCCCCAGCCGAGTCCGTGCCCGATGCTATCGGCAAGGGCGACGGCAAATCCCCATCGCCGCCACCGGTCAGTTCCGTCCCCCCTGCCCCCCCCCCCCCCCCCCCCCCCCCAGCGAAATCCCTCGCCATTCCCCCAACGACTATCCCCCCGTCTCCCTCGGCGATGACGCTGACGCTGACGCTATGCCGCGGTCCATCGTCGCTGCTGTCGTTACGACTGGCGGCGGCGGCGGCGGCAGCGGCGGCGGCGGCGCCAGTGCCTTCGTTGCCCCCGCTAGCGGCCACCATGTCCTCAGCTAGTCGGCCCTGTCCTTGGTTCGGCTTGCCTATCTCGGTTTGCACCCTCCTGCTAAGCGCGTGCACAGTTTTGTTTCGCCGAGGGTTGGCAGGAGGGAGTTCTAGTTGGTCCGTGGCGTTTGTTTTCTTTCGTAGCGGGTTGAACATACAGAACAACGTCTATAACTGTGATGGGGTGCGGTATACGTGGCTGTAGATACGGGAGCGCTTAGCTGTTCGGGATTCTTAAAAAAGAGTGATGTCATGCTTCGGAAAGTCGGTACGAACCTATACTGCGAAAGAAGGATGCTCAGGTCTATTGGAGCATCCCCTACTCTCTCACTGCTTCTTGTGTTCCCTACTCTCTTATTGCTTCCTATTTTCCCTATTTCTCCATGCTCGGGTTTCCTGTGCTCAGTATGTCCTGGATGGAGTCAGAGGTATAAAGAAATTCAATAATATGATGGACAAGTAAACTACCAAGCACGCCGACATCCCTTCACAAAACCCTAACCCGTACATCCGTGGTTTAATTACCACCGCTGATATTTATGTACCCACGTATCCCGATGTACACCTTCCTGCCAAGCGCATGTGTATCGGACGTTTCGTTGTTGTTGGTCGACGTAAGGAGCCTTGCGGTTCGCGCGTGGCACCTTGTCATGGCGACTGTTTACCGGGTTGAACACAACACGCGACGCACAGCAACACCCATAGTCTATTCGGACAAGTGCATAGAACTAACTCTACCGCTCTAGGTGGACGTAAATGTAAGGACCGCTTGGTCTTCATATTAAAGTCTAAACGGCCCTTGTAGTTCCGTCCAGAGCAGTAGTTGTTAGGGCTTTGAATTTGGCTGGGCTTCCGTGGCTATCACAGCTGTTACCGTACATAGTCGGGTGCGGCGGAATAAGTAAACTATCTGACTTGTTTTCAAGTAGTTACGCCAACAACAACAAACAAAACGCGACGGCCCGACATCAAAGAGCAGCAGAAAACGCGAATATCCGCACGCAACTAACAGGTGTGTAACGGCTCCAATGGTTCCTCAGTTGCAAAGGTTGAACGGTTGCAAGGCTTGAGGAAACACAGTGCCAGGGATCTTCACGGGTCAGGAAGTTTTTTATATATCACGGGTCGGATCGGATCAGGTTGGCTCGAGTCGGGTCGGGTCGGGAGGTCTTCACACTCTCATGGGTCGGGCCGGGTCACCCTTGTCTGGACCCGAACCGACCCGAACCGACCCGCCTTGACCCGACTTGACCCGCGAGTTTGACCGACCCGTGAACAGCCCTCGGAAAAAAAGTAACCTTAAAATTACTCCGACATTTGATCTCCCACGAAATCTAGGTATCATGACTTGCCTGCACTCCAGGAAGCGTCGGTACGCCTTCTGTATGAACTCCGCCGCCAGGATGTGGTCGATGGTGATGTTCTCCTTTGAGACGGGGTTAACCATGTAGTCATCTCTGTTGATACCGGATGTTTTCTGCCACCCGCTAGCCAACTGCCGAAAACGATGGAAGGGGGGGGGCGGGGGGGGCAGTGCGCTCATTGTCATGCATGCCCAATATGGCCATAGACTCTCGGAATGCCGCAATGCCGGGACGGAACACTTCGGGTTTTCACCTCCCAGGCAGACACTACTTGCTTGCACCAAGCGCGAAGCGCCGTGAGGTGTTCGGCGAGTCACATGAAGGGTGATCTGCATCTACCATGGATCGCATGTGAGGCGAACTCTGGCACCTAGCGCGTACTTTTCTTGCATACGGATGACAGCGTCGAATGACGGGGGGGGGGGGGTTAAGGGCCGTCATTAACGACACGGAAACATAAAAGTATTAAGCATTGGCAAGTTCTTTCGCAAGTTTGTTTTTCTGAGCCAAATTTCCCTGATTTTTTTGCCGGCTTATTAACCAATAAGGCATATATACCCTACAAGGCATGCCTTGACCATTAAGGCAGATACACCATATAAGGCATGCTTTATTAACAAATATGGCATGTATCCCCAATAAGACATGCCTTATTAACAAATAAGGATATATACCCAATAATGCATGCCTTATTACCGAATATGGATTACGCCCAACAGGGCACACATTATCGCTGGAATATAAGTGATGCTGTACATACACTATTGTTCGATTCGAAATACATACATACATCTACCTGGGTCATGGGAAATCAATGCTCATCATTAGGTTCGCCCTTCCTTTGCTTTCGATCACAAGTCAAGTTTCGGGCATCGAGCTCTCTACAATTGAGGAGAGCCTCGGAAAATAACACGGCAAGGATACACAAAAAACAAAAAATAAAGCGACACCCCACAGTTTTTTCTAGTCCCAAACAGGAGGGGGGGGGTGCTCACTATCGTGCATTGGCGGGGGAGGGGGGTGTACTCGATATCATGCATGGTCGTTATCGTATGACGATAGACCCTCGCATCCCGACAATGCCGGGACGGAGCACGTCGGGTTTTCACCGACCAGGCAGGGGGGGTGTACGAGATTTCATGCATGGCCGTAGTCGTATGACCATGGACCCTCGCAGGGGGGGGGGGGGGGGGGGGTCACTAAAACAAAGTAAACAAAATCGAAAAAAAAAAAATCCATTTCATGACAAAAATGACAACCTGCTAGTTTGTTTTCAATTCCTACGTCGGTGGCGAATATAGTTCCGTTCTCTCTTCTTTTTTTCTTGTGTACCCCCCGGGTGCAGTCATACCGTAGCCCAACATCTCGATCCCCGATCCCCCCCCCCCCCCCTTTTTTTTCAGCGACCTCGCACCTTGGCCTGGAAGTACTGCGGCAGGTCGATCGTAGCCCCCTTCTTCTCCGCCTCCGAGCGGTGCACCTCCTCGGAGAGAGCAAGAAGCACATCCTGCTTCGCCGTGAGAGGAGGTCGCGGGGGTAGGTCGACCTTAACATATGTAGTGCCCCCCGATTCGCATACGACTCCACACAGATGAATATTCCACAACCTCGAACTGCACATCAACTGGCGCTTCATGGGCTTAATATGTTTTTGAGGCAGATAATCTGTTCTCAATCTTTCAGGGTTTGCGAGCTGGTGTTGCTCGGTGGGTCCCGTACAAACCGCACTATCTGCAGTATATAGCGCATGCCTCCCTGGGTTGGATCTATCTGCCCTATAAGGAAGATCCTGCACAACCTCGCACAACGGCAGATGAGGAACTAGATGATCTAGATCATGATCTATCTGTAGATGATCTGATTCTCTGTGCGAGGCGTGAAATGCCCTCACTCGTAGTGCCTTCGGTTAATAGATGTAGAAGCCCACTTTTAGGTTGTTTCGTTCCCCCGGCTCGTACATATTCAAAGGGTCACAGGTGGCCGGGAGCCCCCCCCTCCCCCCCTCCCACCGCTTGCACAATGTGGGCTTTGAACAATCCGTGTGGGGACATTGAACAAATGTAACAAAAACCTCACAAGGTGTCGACGGTCTCTCAGTGCAGTGCACATAATGGTGCTGCTGCATTGTTTAATGTCTCCGCAAGGATTTACTTACGCCCGCATTGCGCAAGGGGGAGGAGGGTTGTCCCGGCCACCTATATGTAATATGAAAGCATTCAGGCCTTTAGTTCGTAGATTTTTAAGTTGTTTGTGTCCTCAACTCGTGTATATCTAGGATAAGTATGCCCCCATCTAGATATTGGTGTGTGCCGCCACTTCGTAGAGCTGGAAGTCTGCTGCGGTAAGGCATTTCGGGAACGAAGTAGCCGAAAGCTGCCTATCACGGCCTAACTCCGCATAAACACGGTGACGTCAATTTTTTGGCGAGCACGTTGACCGCGATGAATTCAGCAGCGATGGTTCGTTGCACCGCTTGCAAGGAATGGAGCAACGTGCTTGGGGGGGTCGAAGCGGGAGTGAATGAGAGTCCGCGCCGGCATGGACGGTAGCACGGCGTCTTACACGCACAGGAGCGGAAGAAGAGCATAACAAGCCAACCAACACTGAGAATACTTATGCTACACCAAAAAAGAACCCAACACAATTAAGAGCACGACACCGCAAGGGGCATGGCACAGCAAGGGCATCACACCGTAAAGAGCATGACACGGCAAAGTACATGGCGCAGTAGCGCGCGTGCGCTCTCCGCAAGAAGAACGACGGACGGCGTGCTTGCCTCCTAGGGGCAGCGCCTAATAGTCTCTGACGGATGCTGACGTGAGGAGCTCTCTACCTCATCCAAAGACTGACGAAAACACACCTTCAAGACGAACACTCCCATGAGACTACAGTAGTAGGAGTGCAACGAAAAATTCCGAAACAAAATGAACTGGGCTTCAACAAAACTGGGTAGTGCTGTCAGTGCCCTCAAGGAGCCCCGTCGGTCGGGACTATTTCGGCCCAAAACGTTCCATCAGGTACACCTCTGGGCACAAATATAGGGAACGTTTAGGCACTAATATGAATACCAATGGGTCCTTATATTTTCGCCCAGAGGGGTATCATATATCTGGCCTGTTACCGCTCTGGGCGCAAATATAAGGACCGTTTAGGCACCAATAAGAATACCAAGCGGTCCTAATATTTCCGCCCACCCTGGCATGTGTTGCCTGGCGTGTTGTCACTTTGGGGTCAGATATAAGGACCGTTTATACATTAGTATGGAGACCAATCGGTCCTTATATTTCCGGCCAGAGTGGTATAAGGCAATATGGCATGCCTATCGCAAAGAAATCGACCGCAAATAAAGGCATTTTTTCGACTACCCCCACCTACACTCCCCCCCCCTCCCCACCGCCCGAGGCAAACATGAAAAAAAACACACACACAACGTGCCTTGAAATGTACTTGGTTGCTGCTGAAGATTCGCAGCTTCAGCCTTCTGATTTGGGCTCGCAGCTCCCGATCAGTAGCGTGGTACTCCTTCCCAAAGCCCCATGGGGCGAAAAGGGTTTGCAAGAAGCCGTGGAGGTCCTGCACCCGAACAGAGGTGCGTCGACGGACAAACGATAACATATTTTTTTCCCGACGCAACAAGAAAAACAGCCGAAGACCGACGGACGGACCGACGGACGTTGAAACGGATAAGGGTCATATAAAACAGATACCGACGAACAAAGATAAAGACAAAAATTACCGGCAGACAACCATAATACCTTTGACGGACAAGGGAAGGATGAAGTACCGACGGAAAGGGTAAGAAATCTCCAACGGACAAGGATACTGTTGAAACATCGCGTCGTACGTTAATTCGTGTATAGTTTAGGATCAATGAGGCCTCTCTCTGCTGCGGCATGAGATCACACCCATACTTGTTGACCCTTCTCTTATCTCAATGTCGTCGCTCGTTGATGCGTATCTTTTTTGCGGGTGCCTTCGATTCCTTATTGTCCCCAAACTTGTAGCCTAGTTGAATAGGGGTTCTGCTACCGTTGGTTGTCCCGTGGGAACGTCGTGTGCCATTTTCCAGACCCCTTCGACAGTGATGCACACAGAGGTATGCGATCGCGGTGTGATGCACCCGGACCGCGTTTATCTGGTTGTCGGCACGCAGTGTTGTAGCGTGTCTCCGTGTGGTTATTCCGGAACTAACATACGCTTATGTCGTGCTTGAGGGGCGACATACGACAGATACCGACAGACAAGGGTGAGAAAATACTGACGGACATGGACAATAAAAGTACCGACGAACAAGGGTAAGACAATTAGTCACTGACAAGGGTAAGATAAAATACAGACTTTAAAAGGGTAAGATAAAATACAGACTTTAAAAGGGTAAGATAAGAATGCCGACGGCCAGGGGGAAGACGAATACCGACGGACAAAGCTGAGACAAATACAGACGGAAAAGGGTAAGATACAACCATCGACGGACAAGGGTACGCATGTTCTCCTTCTCGGCCACCCTCTTTCTAGAAAAACGCGCTGGTTTTGGGAATCGTCCCTTGATGCTGTTTGACTCGCGAGAGAGCTGGAAATAAACACACTCGTTTTGATGTAAAATCTCGACCACAGACTTCGACAGAGGAGTGAGGTCGAAGTTTGTTTAAATGGTGTCCCCACCGCAACATATCGACACCTCTCCATCCACCCCACCCCTGAAGTCACACTTCAAAGGCCTGGTTACCGCGTTCAAACACGCATTCTGACTCCATACTTGGGGCTCCAGAGGGGACAGTTGCCGAAGCTACTGTAAGTGCCGATTACAGCATCGAGCCACAACAGAACGAAACAAAACGTAAGCCTGCGCTGCTGGTGCATATAGGGCATGTGTGAGAACTGTGCAATGGAAGGGGTTGTACGGCACGCACGCCGCACGATGATGATGATTTCTACACGCTTTTCTTATTCTCGGGAGGGCATCTATTGTAATCAGCGCCAAAGCTGGTGTGCAGGTATACGGGGGACACATGGTGTTTAGGTTCATCGTGGGTTTTGATTCGTATGATACCCCCCCCCCCCCCTGTACGCTATATATTGTTTGGGTTGGCGTCGGTTGGCAGCGACAGTGTAAAACATGCCGCGCACTACGCCAGCTAGACAACCAGGGTACCGCTTTTGGTTGTTGCTTTTTCATGGAGGTGGGTTACAGCTGACGATCGAGCTAGATAATTTGTGCGAGGTGGAGAACTTTTGTTCCCCACAAGAGGCATGTTCGCATCGCGTAATGTTTATCATAAGGCACCCCGAGTTACATGTACCCCCATTGCTGTCTCTGGAAGTGACCACACCGGAAAATAAATCAATTCATTGACGCTATCATCCATATGCAAGAAAATCCGCCTCTAAAGCGGTTCTTAGTAGGATGCAGCTCACCCTTAACGCGACTCGTCAAACACCGCACGGCGCTTCGAGCTTGGTTCAAGCAATGTCTGCCTGGGCGGTGAAGACCCCACGTGCTCTGTCCCGGCATAGTAGGGATGGGTCTATGGTCATACGCCTACGGTCATGCATGATATCGAGTGCACTCCACCCCCGTAATTAAAGGTTCATGGGGACTGCGCCCGCTGTTGTTTGGGTCGTCCATAATCAAGTCAAAAAGTTTCTGCGAAGCAAAAAGACCCTGAGCAACTAACGCTGAAAAAAGAAAAACTCGCCTGAACAGAGATCAGGCAGGTGGCGCGAGGGTCATACTCCGCCCAATGGTGCGCGAAACGCGCGAAATCTTCCTGGGTGATGACGTCATGGTCGCTCGCCGAGGCCGCGTCGAAACCGTCGAGGATGACCCCGATAAACAGGTTCATGAACACGTACGTGATCGTCAAGGTAAAACTGCGCGAGGGTTATTTTTCACGGGGGGCAGGAGTGAGGCAGGGGAGTGGGGGGTGTACCCATGTCGTGCATGGCCGTGGTCGCAGAGGAGGAGGGGAAGGGGGGTGTGAGGGTTGACCCGGCTATGTTTAGTGGCAGGGGAGGTAAATTACGTGACTGCGGTGCCCGCGACTTCGATACCCACGTTGTGACGGCTGTCCTCGGTGTTTCGCGTTCCTCGTCAGTGGTAAATATAGTTGGCGGCAAGTTTGGAGTTCGAGGGAGAAAAGCGGTGCGTGAAACGTTGCTAGTGTTGTAGTACCGACGCCAATGCGGGAAACAACAACGAGGACATCGGGGGACTTGCAGTAGGATAAGGCGCGAAGCTCTAAATGTCTGCGGTTGACACTCTCACACACCGCGCAGAAATACGCGACACCGGGAGCGATGCCAAGAAGCATCAAACTCGGAGTTCCGTTCTACCCTTTCCTCCAGCCCAGGGCCAGTGGCGAGCGTCTCACCCCCACAACAATTCAACACCAACAGCACCACCACCAACACCGCCAACACCACCATCAACAACAACCCCGCCAACACCAACAACAACACAGGCGCAACCACCACCACCTACTCCGCACAAGGGTAAGGCCGTGCCCAAATCTGTGCATGGTACCACTGTAACAGAGTAAAGCCGCTCACAGACCTGATCATGTAAGGAAAAATGGACCAGCTCCCGCAGCCGTTGAGCGGCGTGCAATTGGCGTGATCCGTGAATCCGCACATATCCGGGTCGTAAACTGGTTGCGATTCGCAGTTCTCTCGGTCTGCTACCATGTCGTACATAAACCCGTTCCAATTTTCCCCGGTGCTGAACCGAAGCAAGAGTACCATCGAGCCCCAAAAACGTCTGGAAGTTGGCTTGCTCGTCGACGGCACCCCTGAGCCCCACCTGAATGTATATATCAGAGCGTAAGGTGGAGTTTTCGTGAGCGGGGAAGCGAGATGCAGGTACACGATGTGCTTCACTATTACGCGGGATCATAGTAAATAGGACCTGCGTTACACACAAAAACCTATATATTTCACTATTTTTACTAACAATATTTGGTCCCATTTACTATGGTCCCCCGTAACAGTTAGAAAAGGGCATTCGCTCACAAGGTTTTATGTAGTACAGCGGTGTTGTTAAGGCGTTTTCAGGAATACAAGAGGCACGCGCGTGTGGTATGTTTCACTAGTTTGGTTCACGTAGAATGTGATCATTGTTGACGACTTCGTATGGTATGTAGCAAGGCTGTAAAGAGTAAGCCATTTCGTGCCCGCAGTTTTCCGATTGGTCATTTGCGTTGGTTGGGATTTGGCCTTGGAGTTCGTAGTAAGGGTGCCTCGATGGGCCGTGCTAGACGGACAATAGAGAGAGGGAGGGGCAGGGGGAGAGAAGGAGAGATAAAGATAGGGAGAGGAGTTGGACAGAGAGAGGAAGCTGGAGAGGGAGAGAGAGGGACCCCTCCCTCTTTCAAGGACACTCATCGGTGAGATTAGGTGGACAAGGGCGACTCGACGAAACGACATGAACGGCACAGCGGCAGCGGCAGCAGCGGCAGCGGCAGCAGTGGCAGCGGCAACATCAGCAGCACCACCCGTAGCAGCCGCTACACCACCAGCAGCAGCGGCGGCAGCACCAGCACCCGCAGCACCAGCAGCAGCATTAGCAACAACAGAAGCAGCGGCAGCGGACACCGACGGTGAAAGCGACAGCAACACCTCACCCCGTCGTCCGGGCAGAGCATGGTCACACGAGCCACAGGCGCTTGCACAGGGGTGGCCACCCACGATGTCTGACAATGAAAGCACAGGCAATGATACGCTACGCTAGCCTAGCCATCGTTTCACCCTACCCAGCGTATATCGCGCGATACCATTGAACACACGATGCAGCAGTAGAGGCCGGCGAGAGGGTAGACCAGACCAGACCAGACCGGACCAAGCCGGGCCAGGACTGGCCAGGCCTACGTCAGGCCGAGCCGAGCCAGGCCTTATCGACCGACTCATCGACTGGCTCACCGTCGCGAAGAGCTGCACCCCCATAACGGCGTAGATAAAAAACTGCAGGAAAAGGAGAGCCCCGACGTTACCGAGGCTGGGCAGCGTCAGCAGCAGCGTGTTGAAGAGCTGGGCCATCGACTCCAGCCCCCTCACGAGCCTCAGCACGCGACCTATCCGGAAGGTGCGGATGATGGTCGCGATCGAGCCGTAACTCATCCCCGTCATCCACAGCATCAACAGACCCAGGTTGGTGCCGATGACGATGAAGATGTCGAAGCGATTCCACGGGTCGATGAAGTAGGCTCTTCGGAGGGCTAGGAGCTACAAAGGCGCATGGGTTCAGGGGGGCGAGAGGGGGGGGGGGGGGTGGGGTGTACTCATTTGTTGCTTGCCTCAGTCACGTGATGATTGATCACGCATCCCTTTCGAGACGGAGCATCGTCGGGGGGGGGGGGGGGGGGGGACGTGCTCGTTTGTTGCTTGCCTTAGTCATTTTAGCATTGACGACGCATCCCTTTCGACGCGGAGCAAGGAAGGTGTGTACGGAGGGGGGGAGAGGGTAGAGAGGTGTGTGGGGGGAGAGGTGTACTCATGTCATGCATGAACGCAGTCGTATGATCACAGACCCCCGCATCCCTACAGTGCAGGGACGGAGCACGTCGGGTTATCACCGACGAGGCAGACATTGCTTGCACCAAGCGCGAAGCGCCGTGAGGTGTTGGGCGAGTCGCATGAAGGGTGAGCTGGGTCTTACTAAGTAGGGGGGGGGGGGGGGGGGGGGGGGTAGACGGTTAGACACATGTGGATGGAGTATCCGCGAACATACACGAGCACACTGTTACGAGCTAGGACCAAATAATCGCCCATGAAAAAACACAAGTCAGTTGACCTGTTGAGCGAAGTGTCATGAAACCGGAAATCCGGTGCACGCGTATTCGTTTAAAACGACATTTAAAACGCTACACCCCGTAGAATAAGTAAAATTATCAAACACAAAACAGGCATGGCTTGTAGTGCCGCGTCAGCGGCTTGCGCACCATCTACTGCAGGGATTACCGAAAGCTAAACAAAAAAAACTAATTGTGCTAAACCGGACAATATTTTCCGCACGACTGCCGTCGGGAGATGGACAGAGCAAGGCGGGACACGGTGCCCAGCCTCTGCCGCGCGGCAAAAATAAGTGTCATGGCACATCATGTGCAATGGAAGAGATCACCTCCCTACCCCTGGCCTTTGCTTGAGAATGTCCTGAGCTTAGGAGCTACCAGGGTATACAGTAGGCCTGCCTTTCGCGTCGCGCCTCCATATTCGATGGGTGCCACGATAGGGTATATGCCTTGTAGCCCTTTTTTTTGCCTTGCAAGGCAAGTTTTTCTGACTGATGGGGCTTCTCAACTGAGGCAATAAGGCATGCTTTCTCGTGCGTTTTTACAATATGTTTCGAATGCCAACCTTAAGGCGAGGCATGTATTTTTTTTGTTCATCGGCCAAAAGCGCACACTTCTGTTTTCGGGTGACACACGTAGCTCCTCGAGTGCGGAAGCACCCTCACAAAAATCTCGGTGCATCCTTAAAACAGCATGCATCATGAAAAAAAAAAAAAGTCGAGCAACCGCCTCGTTGTAGAACCGTGGGGAAGGAATCCGTGAATTGGTGGGACGCTCGCTACGAACTCGACAGCGTTGGAATCGACACGATCGATACATGCAGCCGCAAGCGCCGGGGGCCAAAGATGATTCACCCTATCTTAGTGAGGAAGGTCCTCCCGAGCCAGAACCGAGACAGCGTAGGGGACAGACTGCCCGTCAAACGCCGCCATTACGGGGGAACACATCATACAGTAGTGTTCAGACCCAAATACGGGTGTGTAAACATAGGAGGGAATATTGTTTTTTGGGGTTGAGCGTGGGTTCTGATTTCTATGGTAGCCCCTCGTAATGGGCGAAAACCTTAGCCTGAGAGTGGGGTATGTTTCGCCAACATATACGGATGCTACTTTATCTCAGGATACACAACAAACAAACCTGGGACACGATTCGATTAGGCGCGCACCGTGAACGATAGGTAAGACGTCTGTCGCTCACATGGCCCGCACGCCCCCCCACCCTCTCTCCTCTGGCCAGCCCGCCCCCCCCTTGGGGATGAATACACTCGCAATTGAGAATCGAATAATTACCAGAAAAATAATCGTACCGGGCATCACAAACACTCTTTTAGATAAAAAATAGAAAAAAAGAGAGCTTAGAGACTGAAAAATCGGACAGTTCCCATTATATTCCCCCCTCCCCCCCCCTCGCTCGCACGCGGTCATTGCCTCACCTTCACTACTGCCTCCAAAGTAAATATCAAGGAAAATGTGTAGTTAGCTCCCTCAATGAGCCTGCGAACATAGAGAGGCGGGAGTTGCACATGGGCGATGCGGGCGGAGGCGGGAGGGGGGGTCGGGGGCTGTTTGGGGAATAGTACCGGCCGAACCGAGAGCCTATCTGGGAGGCAGATTGATTGACCCGTTGTTGGTGTTCTTGCATGATATTTTCACGGCTGGTTGTTTTCCTACCGTTCTTTGTCGGCGTGCCTCAGAGTTTCTCCCTCACACCCAACCGTCGATCTGCGCACCATTTGCTCTACAGCTTTTTTTCACACGCCAGGAGCAAATGCGAGCCAGGCGGTTCGCTTACTTCATACTACCCTGAGGAAGGCCTTATTCGATAGGTCCATTATAAAAGCTTGTGACCGATTGAAATCAGCACGTTTTTATCATCGGTCAACAACAGGGTGCTACATGCGCGGATGAAAACGCTCGTCTGGCAACTCGACTGTTGGCATCGAGCGTCGAGCGGACGGCATCATCATCATCAGGGCGACTTGCTTTACGGTTCTCGCCGAGGAGCGAGTCTTTCCTGCGGCTTACTTCATGGTTCGCCCATGTTTTTTTTTACATACTACGTTTTGACGGCCATGTTCCCCTTGTGAGTTCATGACGCTTGCAGCGATAGGGTACAGTATACATCCCTTGTTTGCCTTAACAAGTTTACCTTAACATTTTCCTGTCTGATGGGGCTCGTAACCTATTAACACTCAACCGGTAAAGTGATGCATGTACCCAACACCGTATCATAGGAAATCCTCTTTTACGGCTTTCTCGTACAACATTTTATTTCTGTGAAAAGATTCTAGGCCAAAATCGCTCATCGGGCTACGTACATACGAGGAATATATGTACGAGTATATTGCATGAAGTCAGCTTTTCGATAGGTGTTTATTTATACTTTTTATATAGCTCCTCAAAAATGAGGAGCTCAAGAAAATGCACATGATACCAGGGGTACGCGAAAAAAAAAGGAAACGGGGCCATACTCACCACCGTGTCGTAATAAAAACAAACTATGAGCGGGCTGGGATTTTTCCGCCATGACAGAAATTAAATAAACCATGTTTTATTTCAGTTTCGTTGTACTTGATTTTAGTGAACCCTCTCCTGTCTGGGACTGAAATAAAAAGTTGGGGTGCCTATTTTTTTTCTCGTGTACCCTTGGTGGTACCCCTTGCGGCCGTGGCCTAGCGCGCGATCTCTCTGACCTGGTATACACGTTGCCCTGACCGAAAAACTGCATGGCCATGACGATCGTGTTGAGCACGATGCAGATCATCACGCACGGGTCGAACCACTTGTGGTGCGACACCTTGTAGCACCAGTCCCCCACGGGGTCTCCCGGCAAGGTCACGCGTTTCAGCGGCCTGAGTCGCTGCGTCATGTGCTGCGTCTTTATCCAGGACTGTTGTTCCTCCGTCACCAATACACCGTCCCCTTCCGCCTTGGACTTCATCTGTTAGCGATGATGTCGGAGAGGGGGGGGGGGGGGGGGGAAGGGGCCGGCGGGATGTTACGAATGCGCAGGTGGGGATAGGGGACGCGGGACAGGGAGTGCAGGCAACAACTTCCAAGACTATTTCGCGACGATGCTGTGACACATGCTGCGGTAAGGGTGGGCGCACCTATTTGTGTTTTTTCCGAGGCCTCTCGCTTGAGGAGGAGCCCTAAACTATTTGTTTAGTCACTCAAACAATACTGTTGAGAAAAGAGAAAAACGTGCGATGACTGATGAACAATCCCAAAGCCTACTACTCTACGTAGGTAAATCACGAATAATGGTGCAAATCACCTAATGGTATTCTAACTGGAAAGTTAGGCATCGGTCGAAGGAGCCCGCGGTTGCCTTATAAGGGTAGCGCCTAAATGTTGTGAGGCTCCTCAAGTGAGGAGGTCTAAACTAATCTAAAAGTCGCCGAAAAAACCTGGTTTTGAGCAAAGCTAAAAAGTGCAATGGTTGGTGAAGAATCCCAAAGCCTACTGCGATAGGTGTCTCACGAAATCTTGGTGCAAAACGCGCAAGGTAGATCAACGGTATTGGCTTCAAGACTACGGTCAGTCATGAAACTATTTTGGCCAAAACGCAATACCCCTGTTGTCGTGGATGCTAATAACTATTTTGCCAAATCTTCCCAAGATCACCTCGCGATGCTATCAATATTTTATTATCTCCTCGTTCGTGCTGTGTTTGTAGAGGGCTGGAAAAATTACAACACGCGAGGCATCGGGTGGAGCACCGATCAAAGGGGCTGGAAAGGCGGCTGAGCCAGCTGGAACAGTTTCCGCGAGTGCCGCATATAATGCTCGTACCCTGTGAAGCGCGCTTTGTCTCTTGGCCGGTACGATACCTATGCTTAACGTCTCAACTGCTAACGTCGTGCCAGCGCTAAACTACTGTCTGTGAGTCCCGGCCGTAGTGGAATCGAACGAAGCTTTGGGAGGTGGTAAGTTGATGAGTTATGATTAAAAGCTTGTTCAAATCTCACAGATGTTTTTATAAAATTCTGTTACATGCACACCCGCACCCCTGAGTTTCACAGCTGCCAGATGTTGTTCCGCTCAACAAGGGATATACACTTCTAGCATACATTATATCTATATGTACATATAGATCCCTCTTGGGGTCATACGAAAAAAGAACCGTACACAGTACGCGTGATCGAAATATCATTGGTATCGCCGCGCGCAGCCTGCAAGGATGAGTTTCGGCGAAATGATCCTCGATCTCACAGCTGGTGCTTTCTAACGTTTTTTTTATATTTTTAATGAGGCATGCTACTGCAGGGGGGGCGCCTGATATTTTTAGAGGCTCCTTTCTCACTCGAGGAGCTCTTTGGCCTTACGGTACCACCCAACAAAAAACGGCTTTAACCCTTTTGGTGTAAGCAGTCCCGTTTCGGGCACACACCACCCTAATTCTAGGTAGCTTGTCCTCAACACAGGACTGTAGTAATAAAAGGGTTAACTTTGTCCGATGAGCAATAATCACATGCTTACGAGAGTCTATAAAAACAACAAAATAGTGTACGTACGAAAAACGCAGAAAAAAAAAAAAAACGATTTTGGGTACCTGGTATACACTAGCAGTACTGCCGCTCCTCAGTGGAGAAGCCCCACCAGTCAGAAGTGTTTGCCTTGCAGGGCAAAAAAAAGTACTATTGGGAACCCTATTGTGCGGTACGACAGCATGCATGCGTCTAACGTAATATCATACGGATGGTTATTTGCCTTGTTGAAGTTGTCGATGATGACACCGACGAACAGGTTCATCACGAGGTACGAGCCGACCAGCATGAAGAGCATGAAAAACCAAACCCGGACCAGGTGCTCGTCTCTGATCGGCTGCATGTCCTCCTCTGTCGCGTCGACTGCCGCGTACATCACCGCTGTCCAGGCCTCCGTCGTGGAAATTTCGAAGAACGTTAGGAGCGCCTGGGCCACGTTGTCGAACTGCTGCGGGATCGTCTGGTCCCACTCCAGCCCGAGGCATTCGCACACCTGTCGTTTCGTTTCGATTGAGTGTCAGGTCATGGTTATGATTGCGACGGTTTCATGCGGTGCTTTTTTGTTCCTCGTTCGACTTCAGCGACATTTGGGCGAAGAAATGTAACGATTTCAGCTCCGGCGAACGGCTTTCTGCGTGAACTTTCAGGGCGATGTATTTTGTATTTTTGGTTTTGTTTTTTCGGCCATAATGCTGCACAGCATGCACGAAACGTAGAGGATTATCGTACAACATACTGTTGTACGACGGGCTTACTGTAAGTCGTGTCTTGTTGGCCAGATATCTCCCTCAATACGACAGGGTCACACCGCCTACTCCACGCCAGCTCAAGATTGGTGCGCTCCTTACGCCCCTGACCACAGCCTCCAACACGATACAGCATATCGCGCATATCTGTACGACGCTTCACTCCGAGCTTCAAGCGAGATTGTGCCACACACTACGAGTACTTGCATAGTGGAGATGCACCAACTTTTCCTGGGGCTCCTCCCTCGCCCGATGTTGACTTTTGAGAAGAGAAAAACAAACCGCTTAAGCCCTTCAGGGCTGTGCTCTCGTTTTGGGGACAACTTAGTTGGAATTACTGTAGTTGTTAAAACGTGTGTGTACTGCAGCACTAAAAGTCTTAGGCCCTTAAGAGCCCTTCTATGGGGCAGCGATCAAAACAAGGATAAGCTCAGCGGTATCAACCTTCTGCTAGCAGCGTGAGGGCCCAGAAACACGGGTACAATGTAGGATCGATCCTGACTGACTGCGCCCGTGCCGTTGTACGACTCCTTGCATTCAACCATTGTAACTCCGGCACCAATTTGTTACCACTCGCCCAACCACGGAGGGGCCGTCGCTGTAATCGTCATTTTTTCCCCTCTGCAAGTCCCAAGAGGCTTCACCGGACAAAGCAGTCCCATCGCCCACGTACAGCATTCTCATGACGAACAATATAGTCGCACGTGAATAGGTTTCCAACAAAATATTGGGCAGTTTCTCTATGAATAATTTGGTTCCAAAAAGGCCTCGTACTCCCCCCCTAGAAATTTTATAGTAGCACGCGTCTTGCACGCGCACGCACACACCTGAAAACTCGTAGGACTTTCCACAGAGGACGAAGGCCAGGAAGAGCAACACGCCGCGGAATCCGGCCAGCCGGGGTTGATGCTCGCGCAGTCGGCCGCTGTGGTGAAGCCGCCGTTAACGCCGACCGAAAAATAGTCGGAGACGTTGCTGAGAGGCCCGAACCACGCCCGCTCTTCCGCCGACATCGAGTCCCATCCCGCGGGCTCCTCGATGAACAGCGTTACCGCCTCCGAGAGGGCCTCAAACCCGTCCCCCTGACACGACATGAGGATGCCCTTGAAGTAGTTTACACCGAGAATGGCGAAGATTATGAAGAACATGAAGCACACGGCGGCCACGTTCAGCACGTCGGGGATGGCCGCGAAGAGAGCGTTCAGGACTATCTTGAGTCCCGGCGCACGGTTGATCATCCTGGATGCGGTTGAAAGCAAGCAGGGACGGGGGATGCGGGGTTGCGAGTTGGGGTGGGGGTGGAGGTGTACTCATGTCAAGCATGGCCATAGTTTATGTGGCCGTAGACCCTCGCATATCTATATACAACGCCGGGACAGAGAGCACGTCGGGTGTTCACTGCCCAGAGGGTAGGGGGAGCACAACGGTCAGGAACGAGGAAAACAAAAACACGCGTGCGAGAATAGGGGTAAAACTCCATGGCCTTTTTTTGCCGGCTGGGACGGAGCTCCTCTTATCTGAGCAAGCGACCACTCTGTTCGTAACAAGTCGAAACCGCTTTGCTGCTGAGACAGCACTGTACGGGAAGTTGTTGCAGCAAGCATGATTGATTCAGCGGGGGGGGGCAAATCAACATCATGTCGGCCCCATTTTTTAAAGCGTCACAAACTCGACGTTAGTCGTTTTGAAACCTATATTTTCGCAGTGATACTTCCGGCACGAAGCTAATGGGCGGGTATCAATCCCCAGAAGTGTTAGACAGTTGCGTGTACGTTGGAGACCAGCCTTCTCCTTGAAACGCCACCACTAAAATATTTGCGACGGCGTGTACATACGCCTCATGAGTTAGCGCGTTCGAATATTTCCACAGCTCGGACAGAGTATCTACAGATAGATCGTGATCTAGGTCGTCTAGACCCTGACCTACCGATATCATATGTTGTGCAGGGTCTATATGGTACGTATCTAACCCAGTAAACCTTCACTAGATCGTGCAGATTTGTACGGTTCCCACCCGGCAAAACATGGACCAGATATTTCTTTTTAATCCGGAATATATCTTCCCTGAAATGTTTAACTCGCGATTTTGCGATCGGTGATCGATCCGATTGGTGGAATACCGCTTAGGATGTAAAAAGAACGATCGTTTGAACATCAACATGAGATGTAAAAAGAACGATCGTTTGAATACCAACGTGATATCTGGTAAGTAAAAAGAACGATCGTTTGGACATCAGCATGAAGACCACACGCTCCTTAGATTTACGTCTAGAGTGGTGTTTTCACAACAGGTACATGGTATCGTTAGACCTCGCATGCCTTCATGGTCCCCTCTAGGAGAGTACACAGCCGGACCGACGAAACGATGCTAGTCTCAACACGCACCCAATACACACCTGTCGCATGCGGCTCTTCCTCCCCTCCGAAATGCATGAACTTTTTCACACGCTAACACAAGATACCCCCTACCCCTTCACACCCTAACATGAAAACATATCTACAGCGCGCGCCGACTTCTCAACACTATTTTCTGGGAGTTTTAGTGGGTGATCAACGTTTTGACGCTCATGCTACATAAATATTGTGGAGGATGGCAAGCACACTTATAACAGCAATGAAATTTGTCAAAATCCGCGACGAGTGTTGTTTTTCACTCCACGTGTTTTGGGACGGTACGGTACGGTACCTCAATGGTCGGAGCGCCCTCAGTGTCCGAAGGGAGCGGAGACTCTCCAGGTTTCCCGAGTCGTCGGTGAACAGCTGGACCATGGAGATCACCACCACCACAAAGTCCAGAACGTTCCACGCGCTCCTCAGGTACGCCCCGTGCATCAGCACGAACCCGTGGGCGGAAATCTTGAGGGTCATCTCGATAAAAAACAGCACGTTCATGACGCCTTCCACCTGCTCCAGGTACCCCGCCGTCGCCGAGTCCGGGTCGCGCAGGGGGCTGTCCAGAGCCAACGCCAGCGAGCTCACCGAGATTAACAGGAGGATGAAGCGATCGAACCCGGGGTTAGCAACCACGGCGGCGCACACCATACGGACAGTGTTGTCGGGGCCCAGTAGGAATAACGCCTTCCCGGGGTCCAGGTCGCTGGGAACCCGCAGGCCGTACATGCACATCTCGAGCAGGTGCCCGCCAAGTCGCTTGCAAGCCCGGCATACGCGAGCCGTGACCCCCTTCCCTCCCCGTCCTTCCCCGCCTGCGGCCTCCGCGTCTTCGCCGCCCACCCCGCCCCCGTTGCTGTTGTTGTTCGCCGTCGGAACTATCTTCCCCCCTATCCCCTCCCCCATCGTACCGCCTTCTGGGTGCTTCACGCTCCGGGCGGAGTTGAGCACCTTCGTCTTCGCGGTGCCAGCCCGAGGGTTGCGGGAGGGCGAGCCGGGGGGCGAGATAGGGTTGTACGGCGACACGCGCGGGCTGGCGATGCTCTCGCCGCGCGGCAGCTGCGGCTTATTTGCGTTGTTGTTTGGATCGCCGGTGTCCCCGCTCCCGTTTCCGGCCTCGGCATCGACGTCCTCCTTGTTGGTGAAATTGGAGAGGAGGATGGCCAGAAACAGATTCATGACGATCATCATCCCCATTATGATGAGGCTCACGAAGTAAAACACACTTACCCAGCCCGTTGCTCGTCTTGCGTCGTACATCACGGTGTTCCAGTTTTCTCCGGAGAGGATCTGAGGAAAGGAGCGGGGAGGGTGGGGAGGAAGGGGAGAGGGGGAGTCGGGCTGTTGCGGTTCCCATCGTAAGGCACGTTCCAAGGGGTTTAGTTGGTAGCAGGCGAGGTGTGTGCTCGAGGGGCGCGGGGTGGTGTATGTGGATAATAGCTAGGGGTCAGGGGTGACCCCACGTCCAAGGCAACGGACACAATGCGCTCAACGTTGATTGTTGAAGGTACACATAAACCGTGGTGCGCGGATCGATGGCAGACTTGAGGGATTCTTCGTCGCATTCCCACGCCCCACCCTGTCTACGGTAGGCCGCACCAGCAACAAAACAGCGCGGGGCTGCACAGTAGAAAGAGGAAAGGAGAAAGGTATGAGCACCTATGCCTCTACCATGACTCTAACTTGCACAACGTATATAAATGTATGCGAAAACGTCACGATTGCGGCGGCGCTCTCGCCACAAGGTCTAGCGACTCTCACCCCCGCCTTTCCCTCTCGTCCCCTCCCTCTCCCCCTTCCCCCTCCCCTCCCCTCCCCCCTACTCTGAAAACGTCGTCAGCTACGACGCGAAGCACATTCAAAACTTGCCTCGAATATTGTAGTGAAGGCGTTCATGAGCGTGTCGAAGTTAGACCTCGGGATCGCGGCATCATAGTAACCATCCTCCCCAATGCCGATGACCTGTCCATCCTCGTCGAAGTGGAAGCGGTTGGCAAAGAACTGCAGGCCGACAAGCGCGTAGATGTACATAAAGAGCACCAGCAGCATCCCGAAGTTACCGATATCCAGGAGCGTCTTGCCTAGCGTGTTCAGCAAGTCACGCATGGAGTTCCACTCCCTGCGTGTTTCGATTGCGAACGGAGGGAAGAACGGAGTTAGGGCTGGCATTGGGGTTGAGCTTGAGGTTGGGGTTGGGGTGGGGTTGGGGTTGGAATCGGAGTTGGAGTCGAAGCTGTAGTTGTGGTTGTGGTTGTGGTTGGGGGTGGTGTTAGAGTCGAAGTCGGAGTCGGAGTTGAAGTCGGAGTTGAGTTGGGTGTTGGTGTTAGGGTGTGGGTTGGGGTTGGGGTTGGGGTTAGGGTGGGGGCTGAAGCTGGGGTTTGACTGTGCGAAATCGGCTGGCGACACGGGATTTCTTTGTACTTTTGGATGAGTCCGAGTGGTGCTGACTACAGGTGGGTCCTACTGCTGTAGCTTGTTTGTTTCATTTGATGTTGAGCAGTTCCGGACGGCGGGGGGGGGGGAACGGCGCCACCGTCTGCCGTGCGTAGCAAATTCAGGGGGGTGAAGTCAGGAACACACGGCCTAGGGAGAGCCTCTCGTCGCATGAAACCCCCGCCCTCGCCCGCGCTCTTCCCGTCCGAGAAATGACGTAAGCACCTGCCTGTGTGTGGGATCTGTGTCATCGCCGCCTTCGGTTTGATATCGCTAATCTTTAAAAGGGGACGTGGTTTCAATCCAACGCTGAGAAAGCTGACTCGAAGCGCTGTTATTGTACACCTCGTCAGATATGGTTGCGTGGGGGCGCGCCGCGCTGCTGTGTAAGCACGAAGGGATCGTCCAGCGTTATGCACGCGTACGCATACACCACCCTGCCCGGTCAATGGTTAGCCGCACTTCCGTACCAAAGTAATGACACAGAAATCACATCAGAAGTATGGAAACGTTTGTGTACAACGAAGGCGGTACGAGGCTTCGGAAGATCGAGCACCGCGCGTGCAATCGGGGGTGCGAATCCATTGCCCAAATCTAAAGAGCGATCGCGTTCGATCATCTCCTAATTTCCGGCCCGAATGCCCCTGCACAGGAGGTGGCATGTGGCAAAATAGGTTCTCTTGTTTCCTTTCAAAAACCCAAAACTTGGCCTACCTGGCAAGCTTGAAAACCCTGAACAGGCGAAACGATCTTAAGGCCGAAAGCGCTCCACCCGACGAGTTGCCAGTCGCTCCCGTCAAAATGGCCGGTGGCGAGAGGAACAATTCCAACAGTCCGCTGATCACGATGAAACCGTCAAACAGGTTAAAGTTGTCCTTCGCGTACTCCCGCGGCCCGAGTGCCGCCAGCTAAGGAGTTCCAACCGGAAGAGGAAGAGGGGGGGGGGGGGTACTCATGTCGTGAAGGGGGGTTCGTGTGAGCACAAGACGGTGACAGCAGCACGCGGAACGATGTATGAAAACTCAGCGCGATCCGCTCCCTGCTGGAGATAAGCCAGTAAAGTACGTGAACTCCAGTGTTTCACGTAGCAGTCGGTGGTCAGGGTTTGTCTATCTCCTCTGCGGGTTGCACAGTTTCTCGTGAGCACGAAGATCGAGGACTGAAATCGCGCTCGCGAAATCGCTCTCCTGGTTTACCCCGGCCTTACTCAGGGGACTCGCCGGCGCGCAGTCGTCAAGGAGAAGGGGTGCAGAATCACGCGGCGCGCGGCCGGTGTATGGCGCAGCTTAGCAGAGCTGAGAAATAACACATTTGGTCGAACTTGTAGCTGATTCTGACGTACCTACAAAAACGAAGCTGAAAAAAAAAGAAAATAAGAAGTGGTGAGGTAAAGCAGCCGACTCTGGCGTATTTTGACATAACCGTCCCTGATACCAACGGTAGTAATTTCCTGCGAAAAACACGGCCGGCCTTCGATCGCCACATTTCACAAAGACACTCAACAACGCCCAAAACGGGTACCAGGTACCGTACGTGTGTACAAGTACTACAGCAGTTGAAAACCTTGACTTTTGTCCACCCCCGACGAACACGATAAGGGGACAAGTACAGGTGAAATACCGCAGACACACTAACTTGCCTTGAGTGCCATCTCCAGCATGAAGCAGAGAGAAAAGGCGAAGTTGAACACCTCGAGGTAGAGGGAGAAGTCGTCGTCCATGGGGTGGTGGTCCATCGCCAGCACCACCGTGTTGAGCACGATCAGCAGTGTGATCGAATTCTGAAAACCGCGGGCGCGGCGGCGGCGGCGGCGGCGGTGGCGACGGCAAGAAACCGGACGGGCGAGCGTGACGTAACACTTTTAATGTATCGCTTTTCCGCCTGCTGCCGACACATTGTGCCCATGAACGGTATATGTGATGATAGTTTTTCAAGTGTGATACCGCTTCGTGAAATAAAATCAATGAGTGAAAGAATTAATACTGCTGTAATTCAAGACTTTAATTAACTAAGTAATTCCACATCATACCCATTTATTCATCTTACTTTGAAGCATATGTTTATATGCCTTATCAGAGCGGGACCGCTCACATTTTCGTAGTCGAATAAGAAGGGGAGGGGGGGAGAGGGGGGGGGGAGGGGGCAGTAGAGGCTTAGGTCGTGTGAGCACGCATTGACCGACCAGGTAGAATATTTTGTTGTGCTCGACGAAGGCTTGCATAAAAAATGTTATGGTGATCTGCGCCCGGCAATGGGCTTTCGAGAACCCTGAGAATACAGACCTACACAGCCTCGTGAAGCAACCGCCGGAAGCTGATGTTGCTACTGCTGCTGTCACTGCTGCTGCTACTGCTGCTACTGGGCGTGTGATAGCGCGTTGGAGCCCTTCACGCAGGCCTGAAACCGTTCGATGGGTTTTCTTTGCCGACGCCCGTTGTTTTAAAGGTACACGCGTACGAACGCGAGAGGGCGAAACGCGAACCCTCGCCACGTAGTACCCACACCTTGGTCCGCTAGAAACGCACCGTAATCGAGGACATCGCCCCCCCCGTTTACATCGAGCACGACCACGATACACCCCTAAAAGGGGCTGGCTGTTTGTTGGTTGCTTCCAAATGACTGCCGCTCTTGACGGTCCTAGCCCAGCAAAAATATCCTACACGAAAGGATCCAATAAAGTAGTCCCCAAACATGCGGGTACAGCTACCAATAGGTCAACAATGGTGGGATTGCCGGCAACCCCTGCCTGCAAAACTTGTTTTCGTACCCTCACTTGACAAGTACCAACACCGGCTGGCCACAATAATGGTCGGAGATTGCTCTAGCTGGGTATATACGCACACATATTTTCGTGCCGGTTTTGAATCGAGAACATCTATTATATATGCATCATGCATCATAATCACCTACTTGTCCGTACGTCAGCTTGAACCGAGAACATCTGTCAAATAAGCACCATCATCACTTGTCCTTAAGTCAGCGCTGGGCTGACGTATGGAGACGTGATTGTGATGCATGTTTAACAAAAGCACAGTCCGGGGTCGACTGGCTGTGTTCAGCACTCGGCCTCAGGTGTACCATAAGGGTTGCAACAGCCCTTTTAAGCAGCGCCGAATTATGGACAAGTGATCATGGTGCACATCTGACAACGTCTTTCGAGAGGGTTGACAGGCTAAGAAGTAAAGTATCGCAAAGTTTACTTTTCCCTTCTCCAAGACGGCCATCGTGTGCGCTTGATGATCGCGGCGAAAAAACAAAAGGAAAAAGTTAAACCAAGCCGCGCATGTCGGTGACGGGAACGATTGAAGGCGTCATCCCGCGGCTACACACGCGGCCACCCTGGATGGAATGCTCAGCAGGTCAAACGAATGTCTCAAGATTTGTGTTGCCCTTTCCTCTTTCTTTTTTTTGTTTTTTCCTCGTTCCTCTTGTCGTATGTTTGCACTACTTTCTCCAGCTCCTTTCCTGTCGTATTCCACATCCGGGGTCAACATAGCAGGCACTCCTCTTCAGGAGATGAAGAAATAAAGTCGTGCATACGGCAGGAGAAGCAATTACACCGTACCGTACACCACTTATGTACCCCCTACAGCCCGTGCGCTGGTTCTACATCAGCGGGGCTTGGGGGGGAGGAGAGAGAGAGAGAGAGAGATGTTACGGTTTCCCTGATCGCGTGACTTATTCGACCGCCCCGATTTAGACGGAGTGAAGCCTACGTAGGAATTCTCCATGGGCCCGAACTATCTGAAGACAGGGCTGGCACGAAAGTACATTACCCGTCCGACCCACTACACCACGCGACCGTGCGTGCGTAAGAATTTGGGTCAGCCCTTTTAGTACGCACTGCAGTCCCGTTACGGGGACAGCCGGCTCAAATTCCTACTAGTTTCTCCCCAAAACGAGACTCCAGTCCTAAAATGGTATAGAACGTTTGTCTCGAATTTTTCAAGGCTCTTTACAGGGTATGACCCGACTCGCGGGTCTCGTTAGGAGGTTTTCAAAATCTCGCGGGTCGGATCTGGCCAACCTTATCCGATCCGAACCGAACCGACCTGACCCGCGAGGTTTGACCCAACCCGCGAAGAGCCCTGGAATTTCGCACGAAACGTATGAAAAACCACCCTTTAATACTAACACTACTTTAGTGTACTGCTGTGGGGCATACCCTGCCTCACATAAGAAGAAGAAGAAGAAGAAGAAGAGTACAGGCAGGATCTTAAGCCTGCCCCCCCTAGGCTCAAGGATTTCCAAGGATGGTGCCACAACAAGGTTATGATATTTTGCTTAGATTACGCAGGCAGTTTCTTGCTGGCGAGCCCATGCTGTATTCTAGTATCTATGGTAAGCTGACAATTTCGAGCGTTTTCCCCCTGGTCAAGATCAGCGGATGGGATGAGCGAAGAGGAGGACAGGAGGGCGCAAGTCGCTGTTCTAATACTTTTACGTGTTCACGACTTTCGATCCTGCTTTGACAATATCAGACGTCCTTCGATTCTACTTTCGTAATCTCAGACGCCCCTGGTTTAAAACTCTCTGTGGTGGGAGAGAGGCGCAAGTCGCAGTTGCGACATTGCACACCAAACGTTTCGATTTGACATCGCTATCTCAGACGCCCTTCCCTCTCCAGAGTTTAAAATTCTGCAGCTGGTAAGAAGGAGAACCAACTCCTCTAAGGAGTTTCCTTCTTAAACTCGAGGACAGCGCTCCTCACACAGAGCAAGAAAGGCTACATTACCGAGAAATATAAAAAAAATTGCTATCACCCCCTGTCACCTGCGAAGCATGTCTCTCCCACCTCCCGCCTATCCCTACTCGCCCTCCCCAAACCCCCCTCCTCCCCACCAGCAACTACACCAACAAAAATATCGCGAACATTATTAAGGAGAAACGTATTTCATCATCAATTGTTATATTCTAGCACATAGCGCTCGGCCCCATAATAAAAGGACGGCTTACACAAGGGTACACGAAATAAAAAAAATCGACACCCCACTTTTGTTTTTGAGTCCCAGACAGGGGGAGGGTGCTAAAACAAATCAAGCAAAAAAAAACAGACTGAACAAACTTTTTTTTTTTACAAGTTTTTTAACAGTAATCCCAACCCGCCACTCGTAGTTTGTTTTCAATTCCAACATACTAGTAGTGGCGAGTGTAGCTCGGTTATCTCGCTTTTTTGCGCACCCCTGACTTTATATTCACACGCAATCCAACTATCTATCACGGGGGTCCATAGTTAATAGGACCTATGGTATACATAAAAACCTTTATATTTACCTATTTTTGCTAACAATATTTGGTCCTATTTACTACTGTATGGTCCCCCGTAACATTTATCTGCGGCCAAGTACAAGGACCGTTTGTATGTTGTTATATCATCGCAACGTGGCTGACATTAGAGGGACAGAGTAGGATACTATTACGGGGGACCATAGTAAATAGGACAAAATATTGTTATTAATAGTAAAAATAGGGAAATATATAGATGCTTGTGGGTATCATAGGTCCTATTTACTGTGGTCCCCCGAACTAGCCGTAAGCATCGCACCAACAGTCGCCGTTCTTGCGCCACCACATCATGAAAACGATGCGAATATACGTCATCCCCTTCGCTATTACATCGCATAACTTCGAGGAACAAAAAAACAAAGTGCGAGTCGTTACGCCCCGACGGTAGCCAAGACATGTCCGCGCTTTCCTTGCCCGCGGAAAAAAAAAAACCGCGGCGGGGGCGGTGGTCACGGGGAAGAGCGTGAGGCTGTCCCCTCTGGAACCGACGGGTCACGGAAAAAACTACTGAGACCCGAGGATTTGCACATCCCAGCACGGGTCTCAAGGCAATAATTGGTTTCTGAAGTATGCTGTTTTTCAAGTCAGGATTCGGTATTGAGTTCCCACAAAGGCGTCAAGTGTTTTTTTTCTTCTTCTCGGTGCTACGTACGGGCTGCGTCTTGACCAGGTGATACAGATCGTGGTACTTTTCCTTCCGCTAGTTTTTCTTTGGTGCTCGGTGAACATAAACAAAGCAGATCACTGCAGTAGTATGTTTTCCCATCTCCCTCACGGCGTCCGCCTGCCTGCGTATATAGCATACGTGTTCCATCACATGTGTCCGTACTGTATTCCGGGTGCAAGGCTGCTCACGCACCTGAAACTTGTTGTGGTCGACCAGTCGCCGCAACACCAAGCGCCAAGCAGGAAGACCCAGCAGGTCCTCGTTCCCAACCCCCCCCCCCCCCCTCGTCCTGCTCGTCTTCCTCCATAAAGCTGGCACCGTTTGTCCCCTCGTCTGCCCACAGCGCCTGTCGATGTCGCTCCTCGGCCTCCTGAGAGACGCAAGCACACGGCACACACGGTAGGCAGTAGCACCGACTAGGTTTTCGCGGCGTTCGTCCCGAGCACAGAGCTGTACAATGGTTGGAACAGGCCTCAGCCCAGCTCCGACAAAAATGGTTGAAAATTACTTGACGCAGAAGAACCCTAGCCCGAACCGTAACCGTGATCCAAACGCTAGGTTGATGGGGAATGCCGGTGGTATAGAATGGACAATGGTTGTTGTGTATACTCCTGTGCATACAGTTGTTACAAGGGTATGCTTCTTCTTGTCACCGTTGCCACCACCAGCAGTATCCACAGTCTTTGCAGCGCACGTTCGTGGCGTTTTGTTTTCTCAACACTGCACGTGGTGAGCTGGATGGAAGGGATTCGAGAATAGTAAGACACAGAATAACCGTGGCCTCGACTGCCTGATGTCTGTTTCCGAACGAAGAAGCATTGAACACGGCACTTGCACGACAGATTGTACAGGTAATCGATTCCGCCTGTTTATTCTATATCTTTTAGGGCAGGCACAGTTCCTGATCTGTATGATATGTATGATCTGTATGATCTAGCTCATCATGACGTTGGGTGAGAGCCGCAGCCTGCAACACCTATTGCGGGGGGGCATGGTAAATAGGACCAAATATTGCTAGTAAAAATGGATAAATATATAGATTTTTATGTATACCATAGATCCTACTAACTATGGACCCCCGTAACAGCACATATTTCCTGGGGTTGGCTTGGTAACGATCAATAAGCACAACCTCTCACAACCGCAGGCGAGGAACTAATAGATGGTCTACTCATATTATCTCTTTCTGTCCGACTCACGACGGCAGGCGAGGAACTAGATGATCACAAATCATGCTCTATCCGAGGCGCGAAATTGTGTTTAATATCAACTATGTTGTCGCTAAGCTGGCTCAAGTGGTAAACACCACCGGTTCCAAGGATAGGTGTGAGTGAAGTGACGCGAACTGCAGCCCCGTTGTTGCCACGCACTATTTTTATCTGCTGTCAGTGTCCACGGAGCAGGGCGTGCGCGACACGAGCATTATCGCCGCAAAGCCGACCGTCACGTGCGATATCGGCGGCTACATTTGTTTTAGCGTACGTCGAACCACAGATACATCAAGCAGGGGGCAGGGGGATGGCTACACACGGTGGTGGTGCCGTCGCGCGAGGTTTCTCGCGTGCTCCAAGGTAGACGGGGTGCTGCGAAACATATGTTAGAGTTTTATCATTTTAGCAATAGGTAAAAGGGATCAATCTGCAACAGTAAATATTCAAGACTATTCGTTGTGCTGCTATCGTACCTTTATACGAGGTATTATATCAACACATGCTCAGTTCGGCTCGTGTTGTGTGTCCGTACCCCACCCACATTCACACGTTTAATTGTGTACAACAGTTGACCGCCGAAGGCAGTGGAACTTCAAGGGTGATCGGATGGTTGTCGAGACGAACGTTTCTTTTTCCACCGGTGCCTGCGACAAAACTTACGGGGAGAAATGTTGACAAACCAAAATACACTCACTACAGCAGTAGACGCCGTCGTGCACAGAGGCGTGAACCACGATTTACATGATTAGATGGAGACACGCTACCTGAAGTAAACACGCACTATTCGTAGCCGATGCGTGGTATTCATCTTCTGCCCTTACCCCCTCCCCCCCACCAGACATCCCACAGCGCTTCGCGATGGTGCAAGCAAAGTCTGTCTGGTGGGTGAAAATCCGACGTGCTCCGTCCCGGCATTGTAGGGGTGCGAGGGTCCATGGTCATACGACTATGGCTATGCATGATGTCGAGTATACCCCCCCCCCCCACTGCTCTTGTGAATTCACGGGTTCCGAGGAATCGGCTTCTCCTTTCCGGCGCCGTTTGCTTCGTTTTCCACCGACACACAGTCGCCTGCACTTTGTGATGTGTTTTGGCGCGATATGAGATCGACGTCTGCGGCCACAGTTTTGCCCTTCACTCCTCAGAGTTATCACAACCGACACCGCCATCGCCCCTCACAACATTGTTTCACGCGGGATAAATACCCCCCTCTCGCAAGGTGCAACTAGTCTATCAATCGGGTGATGCAGTTAGGCTATCACCCGGGTGGTGCAGCTAGGCTATCACCCGGGTGGTGCAGTTAGGCTATCAACCGGGTGGTCAGGTTATCTCTTGGGTGGTGCGATTAGGCTACCACTATCACCCGCATCTTGGAAGTATAGGACCTTTTTCAAGTGATGTACTACTGTAACTCATCTCCTGGGAACCGGTTGCTTACCTTACCTCACGACCACCCCTTCCCGCCGTACACAAACCCTTATGGACACATAGAAAGCGAGAATTACTGCGTACTGTCGGCTCGCGTTCCAAAACATTGTCCCCCACGCGGAGGTGTTGTAGCTCGATCACCAGCGCGGGTGGAGTGCGCTTGGGACACATTTCTTGAGCTCTTTTCTTGTAGGAGAGGTTCAGCGGATACTACTACAAGCTCTGCAGCTTAAAATATTACAGCCGTTGGCATATCTGGCACCACTCTGACCGGAATTATAAAAACCGCTTGGTATCCGTCTCAGATTCGCAATAGGTGCTATATCTTCGGTCAGAGTGGTATATATTATACCCGCCCAGCACGCGTAATGATATTAGATGCAATTCTGGTGGACTGGAGAATAACAACGAAGGGGGGAAAAGGGAATATACGCCGGAGCGCAGTTTTAGTTGTGAGGTCGATCGTGTCGAGCGCGCGCACCTTATCGTCCTCCTTGCCCTTGGTGAAGTTTCCCTCAAGAACGGCCAGGAGCAGATTGAGCGTGAAGAATGACCCCCACAGGATAAGGACGATGAAAAAAAATGTCTCCAAGGATGGGCAAGCTGCAATCCTTGACCTAAGATGACAGCAGTGTTCAATTGTAAAGGGAAAACGTGTGACTTATTCATATAGGTGAGATACTTACTCTCGAGAAACTCGACTCGACCTCCACGGAAGAGGTAAAATTTTCGCTACCAAGTAGCGCAGTAGTAGAAGTACATAGTGGGCAAAAAACCATGGTGAACCTTGAGGCTATGCGTTTCTACGGGTGGATATTGCTACTGTACGGGTAATGTAAACGGTGCTGAAGCACAGCCTGACAGGCAAACATGGCCATTTTTTGCAGATTGCAGCGAGTTGCTGCATTAGATTTAATCCTTGGTATGGTTGGTTGCAAGGTGTGATCCTTAGCGTACATCTTTGTGCACCTTTTTTGCCGATCCAAGCTCAAATACTGCCGCCATTCACCTGCAGTAAAACCAAACAAGTGCGCGCACCTGATAGAGAATGTCCGACCATCCCTCCATGGTGATGCTCTGAAAAATCGACAAAAATGCAACAAATATGTTGTCAAACGTCGTGTAGCCCCAGTTCAGGCTCCTCACGAACGTCGCGTTGGCCACAAGCCTGTCCGCGTCCCATTCCACCCCCTCGATCACCCCTCCCGCGAATCGCGCGTTCCCCAGCGCGTCGTAGTTGCTACCGCACCACCTGAACTCGCTAACGTTCATATACCGAGAGTCCTGTTCGCACTTGTGCTTGCCGGAACCCGAGGCCGTGGTGCAAAGGCGCTCGTCTTCCGAGTCCACCGGCCACCAGCACTCCCGCGGGGTGGACCAGGGGCTGCTGCTCTGCGTCCACGAAGGCTCGTCGTCTACCACGTCGAAATTGCTCTCCTCGAGACAGCGGTACGCCGTGTAATTCATTCCGATCTGCGGGCGCGGGGGGGGGGTACGTTTTTCGCGTTGTATTTAGTCACAGCGATGGTGCCAAGATTATACAATACAAAACAACGTTGTATTCACGAGTAAGATGCGATCCGGCTTTATCGTGCCTCTTGTCAACATGCCAGCAGCGTTGTGGTGGTTGACTTGCTAGCGGTTGGCTTGAACAACCCTTCTGATGACGAAAGGTGGCCTGGTGTCCATGATATTCACCGAGTCGTATAAAAACATCGCGCAAATAGCGTATGCTGGACAAAACATCCACATTCATTCGATATACAGTGTGTCCCCGAATCACATTATTCAACGACCCTGGTGCAGCTCCATTAATAGTGCAATCTACTTCTTACACAAGCTGTCTACTGTAGCACACCTTATCAACTAATTAGACACCTGTACTCCCGCATACAGGCAAACGTCGACGAGGTCGGTGGATGACTTAGCTTTACGTTTGCTGCAGCCCTCAAAACGCGCACTTACTCGATATACTGCTGTGAGTCTCACCTCGAAACTGTTGGTCACTGGGTACGGCGTAAGCCGACAGCGAGAGTGCTGCTTCCCTGCGAAGATCTGTATCCCGAATATCCCGAACACTGTGAAGATGAACTGCAGGAGAATAACCACGCTCACCAGCTGCGGCACGGACCTGAGCATGCTCACCACCAGCTTCTGCAACCCAGGCAGGGCAGATATGCTCTTCAACGGTCGCAGCACCCGAAACACTCGAATCGCGGTCATCTTAGGCATCCCTGGTATGCTCGTCATGAGCGCGGTGATCACGACCATGAAGTCCAGTATGTTCCACGAATCTCGCAGGTAGGACCCACGGCCGAGGTAGAAGCCCTGCGCGATCACCTTAAGCACGAACTCTAGCGTGAAAAAGGCGGTGAATATCGCCTCCGACTCAAACAAGAGCGAGTTGCGCCAGGAACCTCGTCGGGGCTCGCCCACGTCTGGCGAGGCAGGGTCGTCGTCTATTACGGACCAATCTGTCAGCGCCAGCACGAAGGAGTTGAGGATGATGAGGAAGAGGATGAAGCGGTCGAACCATGGGTGGGCGATGGTCTTGACGCAGGCCACGCGGATCGGGTTGAGCTCGTCGAAGACGTAGAGCGAGGTCTTCGCGTACTTGAACGTCTTCCCGCAAGCCTTAAACACTGCCTCCTTGCTGTGGTCGTACCCCGGGGCTTCGTTGCCCTTTTCGAATGTTCCATGATGCTGCGTGGGGTATATCATCGGCTACTCCAGTGATCGGGCCCTTCAGCGCCGGTACTGCGCCTCGTACGAGGTGGGTGAGTCACCGCACGTATCACTTCAGGGCTCTCTCTCTCCGGACCAGCACGGTCCAGTGCATGACCGCTTCGCTTCCTTGCCCGTGTGCACAGATCGTCGAATAACACACCGCCCGACGACGATGTAGTAGTAGCAGCAGCAGCTGCAGCAGCAGCAGCAGCAGTAGCAGTACGATTTCGACACAGCAATAAATACAGGACACAAATAAATACAAGCTCCAGCTCCCACCCGACGCAGTCGGTGAGTCTCAAAGGTGCACCTGGCCCGGCATACGCTGCTCAGCCCGGCGGACTGATAGTCTGGCTCCGGGCCAACCCGCAGGACGCTGTACCACTGCCTGGCTGACACCGCCTCACGCGACCCAACGTCTTTTGACCTCGCTCCTCGAGAGGAAAACAAAATGACGGTTTCGAAATTACGTGTTTTTTTTGTTTCTTTCCGTCGGTATGACCGCCTCCGGTCGGTTTTAGAGTTTTCTAGGATAGGATACGTACAGCAAGGCGTCCCCGTTGTGGTTTGGTAGGTGGTCCGCGTGCCTGCCAAGATTTCGTGGGTTCAAGTCTCACCGAGTGCATATACTCCTAAGGACTTTTCTTGCATAGAAATTGATTAGCGGAAAGCGCGAAAGCGTTAGTTAGCTACATTCGATGAAAATGGACGAGTGTAGTGAGTAGGAATGCTGAACCCTACGGAAGATAAAAAATTACAGGGGGTGAGAGGGGAGACGACACCTGTGACCACGGCTTGTCCAGACGAAGACCGCTGAGGACAAAACCTCCTATTATACGAACACAGCTGGAAAGTGAAAGTGGTGATCAATTTAAAAACAAAAAACAAAAAACACTGCATGCAGCACAGGAGCACCTACTACCTGGCACAATGCACAATGCCTCGACCAGGTACGTATCTACTGTACACGGTAGTACTCGTAGGAGAAGAAAACTCTCCAAATTAATATGTCTGCCTACCCGTCTGCGCCAGTGTCCTATGAACGCCGTTTGCCCGAGGCCCCGCGTCAAAATTCGCATATATTATTTCTAGTATATGTGTGTGCCATGCTCGCAATTTGCTTTCACGATGCCTTGTGCACGTTGTGTATGTCGAAAATTCAGCAGCAAGCAGCTGTTGTACGTGGTATTATTGGAACGGCCACAGGAGGAGGAGATGAGACGATCCTCACATACCCAGCATGGATGAACAACCCTAGAAATGTTGAGGCCTTCTATCGGTCCCGCCATCAAACATATGTCGCGTTCACCTATTTTTTGCCAGCTTTCAACTGTTTCGGGATGCATGTGGAGTGCACACAACACATTATCATCATGCTCATAATTATTGCGATTATTTATCCCAGTTTTGTCGCTGCGGGGCACAGTTATTACTCTTCGGGTTTCGCCATTTCGAATCGTGTACCATCTACCTGGTACAAGGTATCAACTGCGATATGCGTACGAGTACGAGCAAACATATAAATGCACGAGGTGTACGAGCGAAGCAGGCATCAGATGAATGTAAGGCCCGTCAAGCGTAAACAATCACAGCTTGAAAACTGGTGTGGGTGAACAGCAGCAGCAGTATTGATAGTACGGTATGTATGTCGTTTCGTAGCTGTTCATATAAACTGATTTATATACTGAAGACAACGTACGCGCACACCGAAAAACACAACCGTTATTATTGCAGATTGTGAAGCAATGGAATACTGGCATCCTACGTACGTACGTACGTAGTAGATGTTCCGTGCTGCACATCGCGCAGCCCCGTGCATTGGAACAAAAAACAGCATTGTTCGTACAATACGAGTGCCTGTACAATATGCGAGTATTCATACTCTGGAAGGGATTTTCTGACAGGACGAGCGTCCCCACCTCCTGTGTGCTGCAGTCCTTTTGACGTACGCGACAACGCCCACTGATATTAACAGCAGATAGTTGCACACATACTCTTTCGCAAAACTAAATACAGCAGCCTGGGTCGAAAAGCGCGCTTATGTGGACGGCTGCTATCAAACGTTCGCATATGCGGGAAGGGGCACCAGCACTTGAAGTGTGTTCATGCTGTTTACGCTTTATGCTGCAGGCCAAATATGTGTGTACCTACGCACAACACAATACACCTGTAGTGTAGCTAGTACCTACGACGGAAGCGAAAAAAACAGCACAGCCCACAACAAGTCAGACACGTGCCAGCAGCATCGTCGTTTCCACTGGTTGACTCCATTCATATTTTCGTGCATATAAAACATCGAAGCTTAAGCTTCGTTGGGCGCGACGTGGTGGTCTTCAACCCACCAGGTACCAGATATCATACGACGACACGATCGTCCACCCTCACGCAGCCTATCACATCAACCGCAACGCACACCACGAGTATACATATACATGTATAGGCGCGAACGGCGTTTGTATCCGAACGGCGCACCCCTCACGAAGACTTTTTAGCGTCTTTCGCCTGGCCCCCATCAATCCGACCGGGCGGCAAACCTTTCAGCATCGAGTCAATAGCCGCGAACTGGCGCGGCCAGCGCGTGGGGTACAAAAACGGTCTCAGGTCGAAACGGTTGTCGTCCGGTGAGTACTCCTCGGCGTGGTACGACGGCGTCAGCGTGGTCATCTTGTGCCGGTTCACGGAGTAGAAAAAGAAGAACCGCTTCACTTTCGCGGCGATCTCCGCGGGAGACAGGTGCCTCCAGGCCGACAGCAGGTTCTGGAACATGGACACCGGGCCGCAGCGAGCCACCTTCCTCAACCGGCCGAAGTGTGAGAGCTCTTCGTACGTCATCCCCATGTCCTCCTCGTCTACCTGGCTGTGCTCATCCGCCTCGTCCGCCCCCTCCGCCAGAGGCCGCAGCTCGGCGGTCGGTGGCGCGGCCGCGATCTCGGCCAGAGCAGGGTAGTCCCGCTCCCGGGCGGCCCACGCCAGGAGTCTCTTGAGGTCCACCTTCGAGATGCCGCCGATAGGGTTAAGGTCGGCGCTGCTGCAGTCATACTTCGTCATGTACCCCCTAAGCGCTTCATCCACGTTAGCGCTGCCAAGCACCAGCAGGAACCCTTGGCGCCCCCGAACCCAGGGCAGCAGCTGCGCGAGAAGGTAGGCCATGACCATGCGGAGGCGCGCCTGTATGTTCTGCAGCGCCAGGTCCTCAGCAGACGACCCCCCCCTCGAGAGGAACTGCGGGGTCTTCCCGGTAAGAGCGCAAAAAACACTCCCACCACCGCAGAAACCGCGGTGTCGATCGTGATGGTGTTGTGGTACGCCCCGATCTGATCCGCAAGGGTCGCCGCGCGCCCTCGCGTGGCGCTCGAGCTATTATCTGTCCCCATGAAGCACGTGTGCAAGACACAGCTAGCGAGCTCGCGAGGGTCCGTAGGCACCTCCTGCTCCTCGTTAAGTCCCATGAGTCGCCGCACCTCCCTGGTCACAGTGCCCTCCCCCGCTTTCCCGCCCTCCTCCCCGTTCGCTGCCGCAGCAACAAGCTCCGCCTTTTCTGCGGCTGCTGCGTCGACGGCCAGCCCGCACATGACCCCCACGATGGCTGCGACGCTGGACGAGTCCGCCCCGCCCGACAGGGGGAGAAAAAATCCCGCGCTGCCGGACCTTCGCAAGTAGTCCCAGAGCCAGCAGGCGGGCCCAAGGGCGCACTCTTCCTCCGGGCTGTGCATTCGTAACGCTTGCGGCAGGGTAGGGGGGGGGGTGGGTGATGTAATTGGCGTCGGGAGTCCCGAGGCAGAAGAGGGGCGCCTCTACCGTGGGCAGCCGCCGCGCGTCCGAGGCCTGCTCCATGCGAGAGCTAACAGACGCGCGGTAAGACCTTACGTCCTCTAGGTTCACGGTCGCCGTGATGACTTCGACGTCCTCGAGCGAGAACTGGGCCGCCTGCGCCACGACGTTGCCGTTGACGACGATGAGAGCGCAGCCGTCGTAGTAGAGCCGCCCCCCGTCGCAGCCGCGCTGGTTGGAGTAGACGTACACGCCGCCGCACTTCGCCGTCGCCGATATCATGTAGCTCAGGCGGGTGTCGAGCTTGCGCAGCTGGTGGTGGGAGCCCGACCCGTTCCCGATAATCTCTACCCCCGCTAATGTCTGGCCTATGTGGGGGCTGTCTGGCGTCCAAATTTCCTCGCAGGTCTCGCCCGCGATCAGGGCGTCGAGCGCCGAGATGGCCGCCTGGCCGAAAGGCACCTTGTCTTGCCCCGTCACCTCAGCGAGCCCCCTGCACAGGGTGTGATCTTCCATTTCGTTCCTGCGCTTCCACGTGGTGAACCAGCGCGTTTCTCGGTAGTTGCCGTCGTCGGCCAGGTGCAGCTTGGGGCGGATGGCGAGGATCTTGCGGTTCAGGCAGAACACGCGGCAGTTGTACCGGACCCCGAGGTGCTGGACGGGCATGCCTATATCGCAGAGGATGTCATCCGTCGCGTCGCACTGAGAGCGGGAATACACGAGACGGCGTGACGGGGACGCGAAGAAGTGATACGCGTCAGAGTTTACTTCAGGGTACAGATGACTCATTTTCGCGGGTCGTTCTGAAGATCGACAGATGGGCATGTTTAGGATCTCCAACCTTCAAAAGCTCCGGCTAAAAGCATAAGTATATATATACTTGTATCCCTTGCGACAGCTACAGTGCTGACGAGGTGCTCAGCGTGGAATCATCCTATCGCACAGCGAGGACTACATCTCAAAAACATACATGGTATTACTCAAGTACTGACTGGGGAGTGTGCCCGAAAACTAGGTACATGTATGAAAAAAGAGGCAGCGCAGTACACAGTCCCTCTTCACAACGGGTTCGGAAAGATCTCCGAGAGGTCAAGTTGTTAATTCTTGCGGACTAGGATTCACTTGCTGGTCGGACGAAGGCACTGGCGTATACCCAACCCAGACCCTAAGGCCGACCCCAACCCGGAGTCAAAACGGACAAAAATGGGCGAGAACCACGGCTGGGTAATTCCATTAAAATGTATACCAGGGGTGTTCAGGGCCACTTGCCGTTATAGGGCAAGTCCGCCACAGGAAGCGCCGTATATAGGCAGCGTTCACTACCTAGACATCGCTGTACAATGATCTAGTCACGCACTACGGTACGCCGGCTCCTAACTACTCAGGTAGATTTTCACCGTGACCTAGGGCTCACCGTTTTGTGTCGTACAGAACACAGACCTATACGTCCATTACCGGACATCGTCATCCCCGTCAATAGCTAAACGAGACACCACTAAACTTCCCACGGAGCAACATACATTGAACCAACAGAGCGCCGTCGGAGTCCCAACACACTATTCCGGCGATTCCGGAATTCGCCGGAATTGTATCCAGCCCGACGGATTTTTTTTTCCCCGCGGGATTATGGAATTCTCAAGGGGTCCGCAGTATATATAGACCCCCCTACCTGAGGGGGGGCCACATTCAAAGAACAGCAGCAGCATAGGAAATAGAAAACAACACAGCAGCACGGCACAGCAGCACAGCACAGCAACACACACACAATCCGCACGGCAGCAGCTCACAGACATCGCACATGGATGGTGGAGGTGCCTCCGACTGGGGATTGCTCGTGGCTCAGACACCGGGGGATGTAGGTGGTCGTGCAGGTCTGCTGACGTTTATAGACTTGGTCTACCTGAACGCGCCCGAGGCGAGTGCGACTGCCGTATGCAAGGAGTGCAAACACCCCTAATAACTGAGATACTGAATCTGCGGGGGCCCCTCGATGTTCCGGGGGTCTCTGTCTGCCGGAATTGCCGGCCGGAACTTGAATTGCCCCAAACACGGAATTCCACGGCCGGAACTAGGTCAAATCGCCGGAATTTCCATCACTGGTTTAAATTACAAACACACGTGGTGCATCATGCCACTGTCGCCGCTGGTATTAGGTACTAGGAGTGGCCGTAGCAGTAACAGTGGTTGTGGTGTACGCGTGTCCATGTGTGGAAAAAATAGCAGTACGTGCGAGTAGCAGTAGCAGTCGAAGCAGCACTACGCGCAGCAGCCTGTAGCAGCAGTAGTGATAGCAGTGACGAGCAATAGCATCGCAGTAGTCGTTGAGCAAGTAAGCGTCGCTGTGCACCAAGGAGTTGGGTCAATGGGGCAAGCGCGTCTTGGGCGAAGGACATGTGCTGTGCTGCCGACATTTGCGTGCTTAGCATGCGATGTGTGGTCACTCAGATCTCTGTGATTTAGTGGAACCTGTCCTGTAGACACACCCTCGGTCAGTGGGGCATAGAGGGGCGGGGCATAGTCTCCATCGATGTGTTGAGACAGGGGCGTTTTTCGCGTCTTGCTGCACTCGTTTTTTTCGTCCCCCCCCCCCCCCCCCCCCCCCCCCCCCCCCCCCCCTCCCCCCCCCCCGCGTCGTACTTGTACTTGAACTCGTTCCATTATATAATAACAGGTGTTCGGCCACAACCCGTACCGCCAGCACGTGACTGCGCGAGATGGTCATATCACTGATAAGGCCGCGCAGGTGCAAGGGGTGATCCGCCCTTCTGAGGGCAGGGGTGGGGGAGCTGGCGGGGGGCGGTAGGGGGGGAGTTATAGGCGATCTGGCCCGGGGTGAGGGTCGCGCGGAGCACCGCGCAGCATGGTGGAAGAAGAGGTGATGCCAGGAGATTTGTTTCATGCCCCATTTGATCCCCATATGCCCTCCATTCCCTTTTGATTGGTTCGGGTTTTATCCCTTCAGCACTGACTACACGCACCTTTTTAAACTCCATACGGTACCGACCAGTTTGGAGTTTTTTTTGGACGAACTAGGTGGAAATACCGTATCAGGTTGGATGTGTATTGCAGTAGAGGGTGCTCTTAGCTCTTGACTATAACAGCTCTGACTGCTGTACTGTTTATATACAGTGTAAGGGTAGCTCTTGACTCTGGCTGTCATGTCATAATCGTGTCGGGTTGGCCAAAGGTGTTCTGCTGCCTCCCGGGACTTACTACGACGGAGGCATCTGTGTCCTCGGTTCATTCTGACTGCGTTTGATTGAAGTAATCCACTTGGCCTTGGTTGAGTCAGGCAGCTACCTGGTATTAACCTATTCCAGTGTTTGACCCTGCTTCAGGTGTGGGGTCCCACATATAGCGATATACCAGGTAGCCGATAGCGCTGACAAGTGCGATACTATCACCCCTCCAGAGTACGAATAGCACACAACAGCAGCAGCACAAGTATCAGAATGCTGCGCTCGCGTCTGCTGAGCATGGCGGAGCACGTTGGATCCCTACTCGCCCCCCCTCGCAGCCATATCCACTAACTCACGGAAGGACACAAGCAGTTCGAACACGCTGGCACGCTAACAATGCAACAGGTATACATGTATGCGTACGCAGCAGTACGCAATCACTAGGTGTTGTGTGAATATACACCAATATTGGTCCGCTGAACTATGCCAGAGCAGGGCCGTTATAGAGATAAAACAAAATACCAGGTAAATAACAAGGCCACCACCCACATGCACGAAAGCACCAGCCCACGTATCAACTGACCTACCCACCGACCCACCGACCCACCCACTCATCGACACACCCACCATGTGCTACAGCAGTACAGAACCATATGTACAGCAGTAGATACGTACCCACTTCGTACGCAGCAGCACCATGGTCGAATTGTGGAAGCACCATGGTCCAAAAAACAGAACTCCAAACCACGACCACCACCCATAGTAGCTCGCCCACTCGCCCACCCATCAACCCATCCACCCACCCATCCAACATGTGCTACAGCAGTACAGCAGTATATGTACAGCAGTAGATGCGTTTGGTTCATACCAGAATTGTACCAGGATTTTCATTTCGTTATGATTCTCCGCCATGTCAGGGACGAAGCAAACCGTCCCTCCACGCCCCCCGCTCGCCGAGTCGGGCATCGATGCCCCTTCTTTCGCCGGGGTCACCGCGGGCCGCTGTGTTTCGGGCGTGGCGCGTTCGCGATGCCGCGGGGGGTCCGGTGACGCGCGGGAGAGCCGGTGGCCCGCGGGGAATACTGAAACCTTTATACCAGGTAGTCGTGAAGATCCGAATGCGACTTCACCACCACCATTATCACCACACGGCAGCATTAATATACGGTATACCATTACTGTTACATGTGATTTCGTGTGTACGCTTTCCCTTCATGCACGGACGAAGGAGGGGCCAAGCACAACTCGTCGTGGCCCTTCGGCGATCGGCCGCGCCAAGTTCTCCAGATCGGTTTTTTCCTCAGGGTGCCCGCAACAAGCCATACACACCGACGCATCTAGATGGCTCGACTACATCGCGTGCTCTGATCTCCGACAGCAGGTAGTAGTGCTCTGCTAGTTATATATATATGTTGTTACGTGGGACGTAACGGGGTATGCTGCTGCCTTGTTCACTTCTAAAATTGATGTGGGATGGTGGTCCCATAGCAGGTAGATCTTTGTTCAGGTTTGGGTGTGGAGACACACCAAGGCTTGTGTGGTGTTACCACACTCTACGGGGCCAGCAAATAAAGCAATCACAGTGTGACCCTGCCGAGGGGACTGGATTGCCTCGAAGCACTATAGTGATAATGAGGAGGTGCGATCTAGGGAGTAGGACCTGGTGCTGCAGTGGTCCCTTAATAGTGCCGGTTGAGTAGTGCCAGGTGCCCGCTACAGTGCCGGTGGAATCGCTTGCCACAGATGGGATTATCCCGTGTGGCAATAGGCTGAGTATTGCCGGTTGCCGCTAAGGTACCGGTATTGTTGCCTGGCGCTTACCGGCACTATAAAGGGACCACTAATGTATCGATATTGAGGGGGTTGACGTTGTCCGGGTCTGATGGGGGTACCAGTCTGCCTTTATGTGGGTCATAAAGCGGTGAACCCCAGGCCGTAACACGGTGCAACCGTTCTGAGTAGTTAGGAGCCGGTGTACCGCGCGGGGTTGCTGCCAGATCACGGTACAGCGGCGCCCTTTTCAATGAGCGCTGCCGATACAAGGTGCTGTCTGAGGGGGACTTGCCCTTTACATGGCGCATAAAATCTACGGTATACCGTTTTATGGCGAACTAATCGCCGAGAAAAAAGTCAAGCATGTCCCACGAGTTTCGAATTGAGGACACGATTCCACCCAGGGAATGAGATTTTAGTGCCGGTGTTCGGGCCAGTTTTAACGAAGGGAGTTTTTTAATCGAATCTATTTTGGTTTTTTATTCGAATTTAATTGGATTCGGTTTGTTTTGGTGGAAAAATACGAGTTTGGGTTCACTCTGGAACCCGCGAATGGCTCTCAAAATATTTACGAAAAATCGGAATAACGCAGCACGTCGCACAAAGTCCTGCTGAAAAACATGGACTAGAGTAAACGAGAGCGGAGGCATGCAAGGTCGCGTGCGCACCGGCGCCATTTTTTAGCGGCGCAGGCTAGGCAGCTATCACTCACAGGGTCTCTTGGGAATGGAGAGGCATACCTAAAACGCTATGCGTGGGACAGCGACGGCTATGCAGCTGTCGAAGTCTCCAGGGTATCCTCCGTGTTTTGGCTCGATCGTTCGGTTCTCGTGAAGTTTGGCCGATCGAGCTGGTGGAAAATTGAAAATTGGGCTCGCGACCGCCATTATTTTTGCTGAGAAGCCATCTCCGGGGCACGATGTGCTATGGTTTGTAGCCGTGGGCGCGGCTGATGCCCCCGTCTTCATTCGTTGAGCTTCACGATTCATCGCCTCGGTGGCAGTCTTCGAAAATATCCGAACAGCGATGGATTGCCTCGGGGATGTTTGCCCAGTGTGAACATGCCACGCAAGTTGGGTGCACCCCTCACATTTTTAATCGATTCCGATCGACTCGATTCGATTTGCTCCAAAATAAGTGTTTTTGGGCCTCTTTTTTATATCGATCGATCGACTTTCCCTCGCCCCAAATCGCAAATACATTCTTGGTGATTCATTCTCTGACCAATCAAAAGCAAACTCAAATCGATTCACACAAAAATTAATCGATTTGAATCGAGTCATACAAAAATGAATCGATTTGAATCGAATCGATTTCATACATACAAAAATGAATCGATTTGAACCGAATCGATTCATACAAAAATGAATCGATTTGAATCGAATCGATTCAATATCCTCTCTCCGTTAAAGCGGCCATCCCTGTTATAACTCGGCAACAAAACACGAGGGGGTGTGGGGGTGGAGAGTGGAAGGTGATATACAGGTACGAATTATTTCACATAGCTCCGCGTACGATGGTACGAACCTGGATTCGACTCCAGTACATGCGAGTGAGTACCGAAATAGGTTTTTTTTCTCCATGGCTTGCGGACGACCCCTGTGCCTCTGTGCCTGCCCGCCTCTGGATAAGATCATGATAGCCGGGGGGCTCCTGGCGGACGGCTACTTTCTTTTCTGCATCTTGTGGTTGGGAGCAGGGTACCGCAGATGCTCCCAGCACCTGGGAGTAAAGGAAAGTAGTTTCGAAGAGAAATTACTGCAGGCACTTCGTGTACTCGCAGTATTTCGGGTTTAGGTACTACGGATACTGCGAGTACTCGCAGTATGTCGAGGTTTAGTACTGCGATAATTTCCGGACTCGCGCTCTTTCGAGGTTCGATACTCCTGTGGATACTCCCTGTGCTTCAAGTATTCAAGGTTCCGTTCTGCGAGTACAGCAAATACTGACAGTAGTACATCTTCCAATATGCGTAATAAATCGAGACTGTCTCTGCACCGTTTCGATAACTTCGTCCCCATTTTTTTGAAGAAAACAATCACAGATGGTCCTGCGAGTTGGCGTTGAAGCAAATTATTTTCGGGGGGGGCAACTGGAGCACTTAAATTACTGGCAGTATGTCGGGAGCATATACTACGAGTAATCGGAGTCTTTCCGGTTCAATACTCTGGGTATTTCGGGTACTGCATGAATTTCGGATGTTTGTTCTGGGGGGTACTGCTTGTACTCGGGGTTCTGTACTGCTAATACTCCTAGCAATCGCAGTATTTGGGCCTTCAGCAATGATCATACTCCCAGTACTAGCAGTATTAAGGCCGCCAGTACTGCAATACTGGAAAATGTACCCGAACCCGTTGTTAGCTTCGCACTGGAGTCAAGAGCATACCTGGCAGTACTGTTGTACGAGTAGATTGCGAGTATGTATACCATCACTCGTTGCATATGGTTTCGTATACCATTGTATTTATGGTTTTGTATACCATCACTTACTCGCTATACACGGTTTCGTATACCATTGTATTCCTGATACATAGTTTCGTATCCCATCGTTCGTTACACGTGGTTTCGTACGCCATCGTGCGTTATAAAATGTTTTGTTTCCGTTGTGTATGTTAATCCTGAACCATGCAAGCATGCATGCGAATGACACCAACACATTCCACTCGCAGTTGACATTTCGTAGTATGTGACTGACAAACTAATACTGTAAGTCGAATCATGATCATACAAGCTGGGTGATATGACTAGATGAACAAGTGCGAAGCCTATACATCAACTACTGCTGTACAATGCCTTGAATGGTAGAACGCCATGAACCTGTCACCCTTCTTAAATATTCAAAAGCTGTACTGGGTTCTCCAGCATTACTATGCGTTCAAACATTAACATTGATTGCGACGTGGGTTCCAGATTCTCGACCAGACCGTCGCATGGGTATTGTCCGGCGGAGGTCGCACCATTCGCCGAGGTCGTGGATATCCATATACCGGTATCTTATTTTACCACTGTGGACACCCATATTCCTGGAGTATTTGTTGTCATCAGCAGTGACATTGTCCCGTGACAAGTAGTCACTGCGGATTGGAATGCAAGGCCCGTGCCTCGCACACATACACTCTTCTCTCCATCATCGTTAACGGTCGTTTCGTGGGATTGTCCGTGCCTATCCTATACCAATCCTGGCGTGTCCTACACGCTACCCCCTAAGAGAGGGAAGCGACATAGATTGTCGACTCGATCGGGGGGGTCCTCCCCACACAAACGGTATTTTATATTAATAGTGTTTACCAAAGGGAGGGTGTAAGGTATCCTCAGCGTGTAAGGTGTCCATCCTCCTGCGCCTGCGCAAACAGCACGATGGCCGGAGGTATTGGGAGTGCCTTGATCCAAGGCGTCGTGGGTCGTGAGTTATGATGTACCTCGTACGTCCTACCAGCTACCGTCAAAAGTAGTGTGCAGCAAGCAGCGCGTATCATAGTGTCAGCCCCTGCTTGTGTCTGCTGGCGCCGTCGTTAGAAGCGTACCAGGTACGACGTAAAAGCCCCCCGCGGTAACGCGAACACCTACAAAGTCAGCAGTCAGGTATGTCCTGCTGGGCACCTTGAACGCATACGAAACGTGGAGCAAGCCAACAGCAGTTGCGTCCGTCAAAGGGTGAGCGGGGGGTGCTGCTGGTAACTGGCACGGCAGCTCTAATAGGGTTGCCAGTTGCAGGTGCATACGTTCGAGCGGGGTCGCAAACTCGACGTCTTCGGGGCCATTTACTATTACGCGGGACCATACTGGTAAATAGGACCAAATTTTGGTAAAAAAAATAGTTAAAACACAAGAGCTTCGCATGGGTGCCTGCCGGCACCCATGCTCCGGATAGGCAAATATACCTCAGTGCCAATTCGTGATTACGTCTTTTAGCAATATAAATACGCCATTCGATCTTATAAATAGTACGAACGAACATGATCAGGTCAATGCCAAGTGGTGCAGGAAAAAGGCAATGCTGAGTTTCAGTTCTCAGTTTTTGAATCTATGTCTCACTCGCATTACTATTGACCAACTTTTACTTGACTTTTAAGATTTTTTTTGCGACGTTATTTCGTTTTTCTTTCAGCTATCTCTGAAGTCGAAGAATCAGAACCGTCTACTATTATGGGCCAGGAAACCATCGATACTATTGATCTTTGTCCTGGAGGGGGCAGAAGTCAGCTCAGAACTGAGAGGTTCATCACATTTCTCAGAGCTGAGATTACTTGCATTTTGTGGACCATAGTACTGCTGCCCTTTATCTGCCCAGTTGCCAAGTAGTACCCCATACCCACGCCGAAGTATCATACGCACCTATCTACGGCGAGCTGTACCGGTGCTTGTGCAGGAGAGATGGCCTCTCCTTTTCACATGAAAGCGATAGCAGCAGTAGCAGCAGCAGCACAACAGCACCATTGCTGCTGCTGCTGTGTGCAGACACAGCCGCAACACCAGCAGCAGCACTACCGAAGCAGCAGCAGCAGCAGCAGCAGCAGACAACATGTCAGCTTGCAGCATCCGCCCAAATTACTGCGAGTACAGGACGCGTTACGCATATTTTTACCAACCAGTATAGGCGCATTATCTACACTGACTGGTATGAAATACTCCATCATGACTACAGGCAGTAATCGCAGCATATATTCCGAGATGCTGCGAGTAGGAGCAGTATCAAACACCTGATACCTGATACTTTGTACCTGATATCGATCGGCAATACAGAACAACCTGACAACCGCAAAGTACACTGCTAACATGGGCTGAATTGTCAGTGTGAACCCCGAATTATTCAGGTCGGATACACGTGAAGCACACGCAGCACAATATCCACAGCACACACACAACCTACACGTGAAGCACACGCAGCACAATATCCACAGCACCACACAACCCCGATATACTGCGAACTCGCAGTGGAAGCAAACAGTCTCGAACCCTCGATTACCTCCAGTAGTGCTCGCCGAAATAACTTGATGTGTTTTCACCAGAAAATGGTAAGGCGAACATCTTATCTTGCGGTAGTAGTATACCGGTACCTGGTAACGAAGGATCGTCGCGGGACTGTATGAAATAGTATCTTAAATTTCTTTATTAAGTAACAGTAGATACCTGGCAGCTGGATATGATATTATAAATTTTGAAATATTTGAAAAAAGTGAAAACCGTCTGCGGTGAGTACGACCGATTGAGTGGTTGAAACTCAACTTTGGAAGCTGCGTTATTGCGTGATACGTCAGACACGCTCATCGGGCGCGCTTGTTGTGGATATTTGGTTTAGCTTTGTACGTCTTCCAAGTAGAATACCTCTGAACTACGACTGCTGTACTGTTGCTGCCGTAGTAGTACTCGTATTTCAATGCGCCTCCAGAGATCAGACCTTGCAGCAGCAGTAGACTTTCCGGGCATGTATGACCACCTGTATGATATCCTCCGATGTGATTGGTCGGTTTTTCTTATCGACCACACTCGGTCGAATTCATACCTGGTACTCTCCAACAACCTCTATCCCATTCCTCCGGCGAAAACAAATGCCGTGCCGATTTTTATCGAACGACCTGGTAGCAAGAGCGGCGCGATACCCCGGGAAGGCGCGTGTAGTCGACTCGCGAAGAGAGAGGGGCAAGGGAAGACAGCCACCGAGTAAGGCGAGACCGAGGGGGTCGAACAGGCCGATGGCGGCCCGCAAACCAAAGGAGTCGGGAGAATAAAGCGGTAGCATCAGCAAGGCCGAGAATCGAACCTCGGATAGGAAAGAAGTAGACAATAATAAGATCAAGTCTGTCTCTCTTTGCGGAGCAACAGCAGCGAAAAAAATCTCCAGGACCGCGAAAAATAGAACGTCCGTGTCTCCTCTCCGTATTCTTCGAGTTCGTGGTCGAAAACGGGAGTGTCAGTTTGAACCAATAAATAATCGTTCAGATCCTGAGTACACGACTGCTGTTCACGCGTACATGCGTGCCACCCTTGGACCTTTTAGACGATAGGGAACTCAATTTCCAGGAGGGAAGAACATAGAACGTCCGTGTCTCCTCTCCGCAGCAAATATCCCTAGAGTTCGGGGTCGCCGCGCTCGTCGGCGGCGCGAGACTCCGAGACGCGCGCACGGGAGAACACCCGTCGGAGGCCGGCTCGTGCGACCGTCGAGGAAAGCGGTCGAGAAAGCAAGCACGAAGCCAGGGAAGCGAAGGCGTGTGGAATCCCAGGCTAAACTCAAGACGAAATCGGAAGCGAATGCTGCGCTCTCAGGCGTCGGGAATCATTGTATATATATTTATGTAGTTTTTTTGTGTGTACCATAGGTCCTACTAACTCTACTATGGTTCTCCGTAATATCGGTAAGTAAACGCTCGATGTGGTGATGCAACTGCTGCTGTGTACCTGGTATACTTACAAATACGTCTGCAAGCAGTATAATACCACAGGTATTGTTTGGGTTTCATGAAGTACGTGACCTATCTGCACCCCACTTCGTACGCGTCTGTGCGCCAAGTGCTATAATAGTGTCTACAGCAGCACTACTGCTGCTGCTGTAGAACCCATCATGGCAAAAGAAAAATCACAACACTACACACTCTTCTAACAAAGTACACCATTACACCACGTCCCATGCTACCCCACGTACTCACAGAAAGGAGAGCAGCGAGGCTTTGATCGCAGTGGAGGAAAGTGTCATGCTCCAGGAAGTGGTCTTCGCACCCGTACCCGCACAACTCCAGCTCGGGCCCCAGACGATATCTCGCCCCTAGAGCCTTCGCCTGCTTGATCGAGCGGAGCACCCTGTCGAGGTTTCCGTCGAAGTCTAAAGCCCATTGATCAAGATTACACGCCGCCACCGTAACCAGAGGCGTCCTCTCGAACATAGCCGTCTCCATGGCGAAGTGTGTGCGATCAACAGCAGCTCAGTGAGCTATTCGAAATTTCCAGTATCAGTTGGCCAGGCCAAAGCCCCTTTCAAATAAGGCTTTCGACACACATACAAAACCCACTTGAACACAACACCCGAAAACAATGGGAATGACTAGTCATTCCCATTGCCCGAAAAAGCCCAATCACCACAATTTATATTTTCCATCGACACCTCTCTTCCGAAGCGCTTATAGACCAGGAGACCTCTGAGTTCCTACAGCCTAGGGATACCACGAAAGCCCAAGCGTTTGCCTGTCTCGCTGGGGAAGACGCCACATTGGACAAGCGTCGATCTGCTTCGTGGAAGAGCATTTTCGGATATCCAATCCCGCTTGCGTGTCAAGTCGCAAGATGAAGCTAAGGGTTCGACAATTCCTGTTGGCGGCTGCCTTTCTAGCTCAGGTGCTCCTCACTGAGGGCAAGGGGAAAAACTACTACAGCACTCTAGGGCTCAAGAAGAACGCCAAAGAGGCTGCCATCAAGAAGGCGTACAGGTGCGTCTGCTGTAGGCTCTGCAGGCAGAGCTTGCCGGTTTCGTTGTCAGCTGTGTGTACTGGCGATTTTTTTTCCGATCACATTTTCCCTTGTGTCCTCTCGTTTTTCAGCAGCCGACCCACTAGCGACGCTTTCGACAGAGACATTGTTCAAGCGTCGCTCCACTAAAAGCCGGCGGTGCCTGGCTTCCAGCCTCAACCTCGATTGTCGTTGCCGCTCCCCGACGTACTCATCCTAAATTCTAATTTGGCATGAAGTAAAGAGGTACCAGTTGACCAGCCCCTCTTTTCCTCTTGCCTCATTTTCTCCATTTTCAAGACTTTTTCGCAAATGACGTGTTGTGAATTACACACGGAGGTTGCTGATTGGCCAACGTGTCTTTCGTACTTTTCAACCAACTATTCGTATTAAATTCTTGCATCGTATCGTACCCGAGCGCCGAGCAGCAAGCAGCAGCGAGGAGGAACGAAAGCGCGCTGTCAAGCCCGCAGCTTACGTGACATGCCATGTATATTTTGTGAGCTGTCAACGCTACGTTGTATATGGTGACGCTCTGTGCCAACCAATATGTCAGCGCGCCGGACACGTATCGCCCGACTCGATGTTACTACTCTACATTCAGCAGCAGCATTCGCTTCCAGTAAACCGTTGCCTACCTGCCTGGTATATTCGACGAAGGAGCTTTGCCTTAACAATTTTTTTATTTCAGATTAAAAAAAAAACATTGCCCCCTCGACAGTCCCACGCGAGCCAGAGACCGAGCGATAGTGCGGTTACTACAGCAGTAATAGTATATTGGCCGTATTGTTTAGGTATATACTGTTAAGTCCGGCGTCAGTAAAGTTGTCGAAAAAAAGTTACATACCTGGTACGTAGCTGTTTGTAGCTGGGGAGACGAGAAACTGGCGACAGCGAGCAGCGAGAGAGGTTGCGCCGCCGCTGGCCGCCGGACCAAAACTCGCTTTCCTCTTTTCGGTTGCTGCGATGAACGCCGATGTATGTAAGATGCAGCATAATAGAGCTGCACCGGTATGTACCTGATATTGTATGTATATCGTCACTATGTATACTTGTTTGTGAGTATCAGGTACCTGGTACCAGGTATTGCCTTCGTTTTCGCAACGATGCGTCGGAGAACAGCGTCCTACCTCGCGAGCGCGCACGCATCTACACCTGCTAGATGCTACCTGGTATACCGCATACCGCATAACACGCATGATGGCACACACACCGTCGGAAGATTTTGAAGGCTAGCAGGTATGATATGTTTCGACAGCAGTGGGGAAGGTGCAAACGCCCAGCGATGATTTTGCGTCCAGGTATGGAAATACCACGACGAAATCTTTTCCAGAGCCACAATTTTCGTCGTGTGTGTAGGTACCTCCCTGGGTTTGGAGAAACTCAACTTGGAAATTCGTCCCTATCCAGAGAGGTGTGCTGTCTTATTACACGTGTGGTACGGCGGTACGTACAGTACATATATCTACATGGCTACTGCTGCGTCCGTTTATGGTATGTATGACCCCATTACCCAACAGCAACCAACGACCGCCTCCCTGGCTAGCTGACGGGGGGGGTACTCAACGAGCAAACTCGACTTCCGGTTTGTTGCACCGACATACATCCCACCACGTTCTTTTTGCCCCCGACGCAGGAAGCTAGCGCTCAAGTACCACCCGGACAAGAACCAGGACAAGGTTGAGTGGGCCTCCAAAAAGTTCCAAGATGTCGCCGAAGCTTACGAGGTCCTGTCCGACTCGGAAAAGCGCGGCATCTACGACCAGTACGGCGAGGAAGGACTCAAGCACGGCGCGGGCAACGGCGACGGTGGAGGCTTTCCCGGGGGCGGGGGCGGTGGATTCGGTGGGGGTTTCCCCGGAGGCTTTCGTCAGGGCGGGGGCGGGGGTGGAACGAGGTTCCACTTCGAGGCCGGCGACGCTCAGAGGACGTTCGAGGACTTTTTCGGGAAGGGCACTCCGGGAGGTGCGTTGGTGCGGAGCCGGCCTGTTCAGTGGCTGTATCGGCAGGGGCAGGGGTTGGTTCGCCACCCCGCGTTTCCTCGGCTTCGTTCAGCGGTTGAAGCAGTTGTTCACATGGCTCAGCGGTGTGCCCGAGTACTCGTCGTCGTACGGGGGGGGGCAGAAGCGCAAGCGGGATGATATGGGACAGGGTCGGGGACAGAGTCGGGGGCAGGGTCGGACGCGAGGTGCGTCGTGAGTCACGAGCCTTAGTTGAAAACCCGTTCAGGACTGCCATCCCTTTGTGGAGACTAAGCACATGGAACTAGAGTCATATTTCGGTTTCTGTACAATGCCATACTAAAAGGGCTATAAGAGCGCCGGGGTTGTTTTTTCTGGTTGTTTTCACAAGTATAGTACACCTGGTCGGTGTTAATTTCGGATCGTAGCGGTTGTCCCATGTTTTCCCCATCTTTGCTTCTGGGACATTTCTTCGAGGTATGAAAACCGCGCCCACCGTCTACATTGCCGCGCGAATGCTGTTGGAAGACGACGGCAAAGCAAGCGTCTTTTCATCACTGCTGTGTTGAAAGCGGTGCAGCCACGTCGTCACTACTGCTGTTGTACGTACTTGGCGGTTTTGTTGGGCCGTCTGGACCAATCTCCATCCACCCCACGCCCTCGTCTTGGTGGTGGCAATACTCGCATTCTAGGACAATTAAGTTGACTCCTCTTGCCTTGCCTTGCCTTGCCTTGCCTTCCATGTATCTTTGTCACAGGCGGTGGTGGGGGTGGGAACATGTTCGATGACTTCTTCGGCGGCGGCGGTGGGGGAGGTGGTGGGGGCGGATTCGGGGGCGGTGGCGGCAGGAGAGCGCAACCCCCCCCGGAAGACCTTTACCCCAAGGGTTCGAGTGTCAACAAATTGTCCGAGGCCAAGTTCCCCAAAAAGGGTTCCGCGCACGTTTGGCTCGTGAGTACTGCTGCACTGGCAGTTGTTTGCCCACCACAGTATTTACCACCAGGAATGTGTGATGCCGGAACCGGGTTCTCGTCGATTCTCAAAATCGCATGCGGTCTTGAAAGCACTTTTTTGCGATTCGGGGGTTGTTCTGCTGGCCCCTTATGAAAAACGCCTTCATACACACTGGAAACCCCTACTCGTATGTTTTTCGGGTTTTTAAGAGTTCATTCGGTAGTCGTTTTTGGCGATGCCGGTTTTCGCGAGTGGTTTCCACATTTGGCCGGTTCGCGGTAATGCCGGTATGTATGCCTGTTCTGAAATATGCGGAATTACACATCCCTGGTATCTATATGCCAGGTATAAAAGTATCGTATTTATTTCTTTTTTTCGTGCCTCTCGTACATATATCTTGTGCGGTTCTTTGTTTTCTCCTTGCCGACTCCCAAGATGTATATCTGGTACTTCAGAGCTTTCGTTACTATTTTTTTTCTCCCGTTTGGAGGCTTGGATCATACATACATCCCGCAGTAGTTTGTTTTTATTTGGCCCCACAGCAGGCAGTGTTGCATGTTTCTTGATCCCACCACAACCGCGCGTCTTCCTTGAAACCATAGCAGCAGTGCGTGTTTCTTGACCGCGCAACAGCAGTAGTGCCCTTCTCTTGCTTGAGCTGGGTGCGTGACAAATATGTACATATATATGTACAGCAGTCGTACGTATATATGTGCACACGGCTCGTTTGGCATTAGCCGCCATCTTCAGGTGTCGAATATAGCCGCGCCGAACCAGAGCCGCTTTTCGGGGATTGACCCGCGACGCTCGCTCCGCGGTGTATTAACGGTGTATTAACGCATTCGTCGTATTCGTAACGGTTTCCCACGCGTTGTCTTTTGTCTGCTTCCAAACTCGTCTTCAGCGGATGGGGCGTGTTGTCTGACGTCTACCTACCCTCTTGCATTTGCAACGCGCCACTTTTTGCGCGATCCCTTTTGCCAAAAACCGTCGTGCAAACATAACAGGTCCACTTCTATTCCCCACGGAGCCGCGAGTGCAGCCAGCTGTCGCCGACCATGGAGAAGCTGGCGGAAGCCTTGCGCGGCGTCGCAAAGGTATGTGCGGGATAATCCGCCCTGTCGTTTGTACGAGGGGGGGTCGAACGCGTGCTGTTGTAGGTGTGTATGTACGAGGGAAGGTCGACGCGCGCTGTGTACGTGGGCTGGCTGGGTTTTGGTGGTGGCGGTGTCGGCGTTGCTCCTTCTTCGGTGGACGACGTGGCCCAAACCACGGCTCACTTGTGCTTACTTTTGCCTCTTCCCGGCTCGCGCTTTTACCGGTTTTGTTTCGTCTGATAATGGTAGCTCTATTGCTTGCGGGGTGAAAACGCTTTGAGGTGTGTGGTGGAACATTGTGTCGTGGCGTAGAGCCGCCTGCGGCCGGAGGGAGATGCTATGACAAACGACAATTGGCCGGTAGGCGGCGCGTGTGTGACATTCGGCGGAGCATTAGTGATTTCACGGTCCTGTCCCCACCCACACACCCTGACGGGTTGTGAAAGTCTTGTTTCGAATATTTACAGTGGCGCCACGGGCCACCCGGGTGTTTTGTTTGTTGTTTTACGCCGTGCAGGTCGGAGCCGTGGATTGCTCCGGTAAGACGGAGCGGTTCTGTGTCAGCCAAGGGGTGCGAGAGTTCCCGGGAGTGGCGCTCGTGATCGACGGCAAGGCGACCGCCTTCGACGAGAACACCGGTGAGTGTTTATAGTGTTTCTTTTTCGTACAGCGTTTTTGTCTCGTCTCGTGTTTTTCCCCCTGTTTTTTGTGTTTAAAGTTTTTTTTTTTTTCTCACCCTTTTATTGGCGCCTGCTGTACGCTCGCGGTCTACGCCCACTACTACTCAGTGCACCTAAAACAAACCAGCCGGATTCCATCGAGGATCAGATTCGCGCGGTTTCCTTGGTTTCGTGTCACCTCTGTTTTTTGTCAGATAACCCAATAGTCAGCAGCATTAGTGTCGGGTTTGATTAAGGTTTTTTGTCGAGTTGCCGCTTGCACGCGCGTGCGCTACGTATGAAGTTATTGCTTTGCAGATGTAGAGTTGAAGTAAGCGGCTCAGAGACATGGACACGCGCCTGCCTCCCACCCACGCTCCGCCATACCCTGTTGCTTGTTTGCTTTTTTTTTGTTTTTGTTTTGGTTGTTATCCCTGGTGCAGACGCCAAATCTCTTCACGAATTTGTCCTGGAGAACCTGCCCACGGAACACGTGGCCAACCTGCGCAGGAGAGATCAAGCCGATGCCTTCTTGGCGTCCGAATGCCAGGAGGATTCGGAGTGGGGCGTTTGCGGCGTCTTGTTTACCGATAAGTACGACACATCGGCGGCGCTTAAGGCCCTCTCCTTCCGATACCGTGCCAGGGTGAGACGCGCGCGCGGCGTTACCGGGAGTTGGGGTAGGGAGTAACAGGTGGGGGGGGGGGTAGAGGGTGGAAGTGGGGGGGGGGGGGGGGGGGGGTGGTACTCGATCAGGGGGGGGGGCGTAGTCATTTCTTGCTTGCATTGTGTCCTTTGGCGATTGAACACGCACCTCTTTGGAGAGGGAGCGGGGGTTGGGGTCGGGGTGGTTTGGTGGCAACGGTTGTGCGATTTCGTGCGCTTCCGTATCGTGATGGACAATAGCCAATGCGGGTCGATTTTGCTACGATCTCTTTTGCTCTTTGACGCCCGTGTACGGCGCCGTGCGGTTGCGTGCCCCGGATATCTCATGTTCTTTTTTTTTTGTTTGTTTGAATCTACCGGCGGATCGATACATGTTTTTGTTTGTATTCTCCGGCGGACTGTTAAATGTAAAAGCTCTAGCTCACCTCGCTTCCACTGTACCAGCCCACCTCGGCTGTGGATGTGCCCACCCAGCTGCTTATTTGAGACCCTGCTGAATTCGTGGTCTTTCATGCCTGACGATACTCCGCCGCGTTTTGCGCTTTGGTTGCCAGGTTGCGTTCGGCGAAGTGCGCGGGAAGAACGACGCGCTGGCGAATAGCTTCCACATCTCGTCGTACCCCCGCCTCGTCTTCTTCTGCGGCGGAGACGCCAGCGTTTCGTTCCCGTACGAGGTGAGACCATTAGGCGTCAGTGGCTTTTTAGCCAGCCCCCGTTGAGGCAACCCCTCGACGAGGGAAAACCATACAGCACTCTTATGTCCGGAATTATAAGAACCGTCTGTATATTTATTTTTAATCGAAACCGTCCTTGTGTTTCGGGACAAAGTGGCGCTACACTAGTATAAGGGACGTCAAATTTCGTTTTTTTTTTTTTTTTTTCCAACACAGCAGTGGTGGGACCTGCGTACTGTAATTGGGGCCAAACCTGACAAGCGACCCGCCAGGGACTGACTGCAGTGCTGTACGAAAACCTGAGATTTTTTCAAGTGCTGACGTGTGTCGTGTATGGTTTATAGCCCCATTTTTCTCTTGTCCTTTGTGTAGCGTGGAAATCTGTCTCGTTTGCCTTGTTCGGCGGGCACGATGGGTTGACGATGACGACGTGGCGGCCTTTCTTTGATGGCAGGGAGAGCTGAAGGCTGAGCCGCTCGACGCGTTCGTGAAACGTCTGAGAGATGGCGCCAAATGCAGGGAAGCCACCCAGAAAAACGCTGAGGCTCGTCATCAAGGTGAGAGGAGGCACCCCCCCGCCCCCAGTCGCTGGAAGCGGTGGAATGTTTTTTTCGGAGGGCAGAGTGTCGCGGGTTGTTTGCTCGTCGTCATGTTCGAAATAGACGCCTTCGAAGCAATAGCAAACTCTCGACACCACTGTTTTGTTCCTGTCACCGACGTATCGCAAAGCCTGAGGTACAATAATATTTATGGTAGCGATTATGAGGTGTAATTGTACGTGCACATACTATTACGGTCCATAGTTAATACCAGGTAGGACCTATGATGTACATAAAGACCTATATAGTTACCTATTTTTTCCAACAATATTTGGTCCTATTTACTATGGTCCCCGTAATATAATAGTACAGCAGTCTATTGGCCGGTGATGACAGGGGCATGTGTGCGACCAACTCTCTGTGTGTGGTGTGCGTGCGAGTAGCGGGCGTTTTGCGTTCCTGAGCCACTGCTTTGACAGCGTATTATTGTTGTCCCGTCCCAAGCACCCAACTAACTACTGGCGCAGACAGTATAGTGGCCCACGTATATTTAAATATGCGCCACTAGTTCACTCATTGGACAGAGCACGATCTAGATGATGATCTACAGTAGATCCTATGCTTGCGGTTGTGATATTTATCCAACAGCCGTATCTCATACAGATTCCCCCGGCAACACACTTGTGGGCAGCAGCCGCGTCACTCGGGTTCCACCGATTTACAGTCGATCTTGCAGATCGTCTATATGAATTCAGGAATCTACCAGTATCTGCCCATATACAGACCCCACCTGCCTAACAAACATGATTTAGATCTTGCAGATCGTATATATGAAGTCAGGAATCTACCATTATATGTCCATCTACAGTTCCCACCCGCCTGGCAAGCATGATTTAGATCTTGCAGAACGTTTATGTGAGTTCAGGAATCTAACACTGTAGTACCTGCTCATATAGATCCCCACGTGGGAAACATGATTTATTTTTTGCAGATCGTATGTTGGTAAAATCTAGGAAACTATCAGGATCTTCCCCGAACTATCTAAAGCAAAATAGGTCACGAAGTAGGGACCTGGTCTGATCTCTTTCGATGTGTGCAACTGTATCTAACCGGTTCCCTATTGTTGTTCCGTCTCCTTTCCCACCCCCCATCTCTCCCGCCCGCGTTTTTTTTGTCCGTCGCGCGACGTGCTCCTGGTGTCGTCGTCCGCGTATGTGATGGCAGCCTCGCTGTTGCGACCGGACGACGATTTTTCCAAGATTCGCGTGAAGGCGCTCAGGGAGTTGCTGCTGGCGTTCGGAGACGCCTGCGAGGGCTGCGTTGAGAAACTCGACTTCGAGCGAGCGCTGCGAGAGCACGTACGTGTGGCGCAGGCGAATCGATGACGCACGTGAACGACGCACTCCGCTCATTTTTTATCGAGAGGCTTGAAGATACTGTCGGTGCTACTGGTATATACGACTGCTGTACTACTATTGATAGTGGCGTATGCAGGCGGGCGGGTGGGGCGGATAAACGGGTGGGTGCTTCACGCTGGAGCCTGATTGCCACCCCGCTGAAGATGTGGTTTGTGTTTTGTTTTGGTGGATCGCTCGTTTCTGGTCCGAAGAAGGGTTGTTGGAGCTATTCATGGGGGGGGGGGGGGGGGGGGAGTGTTTCGCGCGCGCTGTAATTTATGGCCTTTGGCGCTTTGCTTGCGTAAACAAGCAGGAAAATCACCGACTTTGGTCGGATGGTTTGTTTCGCGTGGACTTGTAGCGTGACGCTGCGGACCACGTGTATACTCGTACTGCTGTAGGATAGGGAATCTAGAGTTTTCTGGGCTAGGTCTGACGTGCGCCGCTTACGTGATGTGCCTCGCCGAATTTCTGATGTCGAAAATGGTGAAAAAGAGGTGTTTGGTCGCGCTTCTAGTAGTGTGAGCCAAACACTTCCTCCTTTTATATTTGGATGATTTGTGTTTTTTTTTTTGCTCGGCTGGCCTCTCACGTTCCGGGATGCTGCTGGGACCATTAATCGCGTGGTGGGAAACTCTTTTGTACAGGATTTTTTTTGCGTACGGTAGAAGCTCATTTATTGGGTGCTATCAATACTTTGTAGCGCCGACGCACGGGTGGGTGGGTGGGTGGGTGGGGGGGGTGTGGTGTTAAAGTCCGGCGTGAATTGTGAAACCAGCAAATGCTCTAAATTGAGTTATTTTCATGCAATGGGGAAATGTTTTGATGTCCGGGAAGTCTTCTGAGTGTGTGAAAATGCATTCTTGTGCAAAGGGAGGACCTTTTTTTTCAACCTTTTTTAGTACTGCACTGTCCAGAAACATGTATCGAACTCTAATTCCAAGTAAGTCGTCCCCAATTGTCCCGAAAGCGGGACGGCAGTCTTGCAGAGGCAATGATTACGCATTTATCATGCGTCTTGGCGTTGCCACTATTCCGGGGGTTCATAGTTAATAGGACCTATGGTATACATAAAAACCTATATATTTACCCGTTTTTACTAACAAAATTTGGTCCCGATAACTATGGTCCCCCGTAATACCATTCCGGCATGGCGATGAATAAAGTGCGCCTATTTATGAATGAGTTTTCTCGAGGTTTCTTCGTTTGGCGCCCTCCTCATCAACACGAGTGCCTAAAGTCGACGGACCTCAGTCGTTGTCGGTTGTTGCTGCTGAATTCCCAGTCTGCAGTCCTGAAACGGCTTGGACTGACATTTTCTTCTGATGAAAAGAGGCGTTCACAAAGAAACGTGAGCCGAGCTGATGTGCGTGTTCTTCACGTTCGAATGTCCTTTCTACCCGTCGACATCCAGCACACCCAGTCAGTGTCCGTGCTGATTCTTCATCCTGCTGTAGAGAGATGATGGTGCAAGCTCCGCGGTAACAAAACTACGATGTATATCAGACTCACTTCTTTACAAGTACTCCTGCAGCGTGTCGAAGACCCGAATGGACTGGAGCAACAGTGATACATACTGGTTGTGGGGTGTTTATCGAGTTGACATTGGGGCTTACCGTCAACTCGCGTCGAAACCGGTTGAAATACCCGCCAACGCACCACACGAAAAAAAAGCGCTGCGCAATGTCTGTGAGCTTCGCGTACCTCATGATGTCTTTCGGGCGAGTATGCTGTTCTGTGTATTGTAGTCAATGCAGGTGTAACTATCATGATTCTCCCAGCACCAGATACAACACTGTTTCTCTGTATATGAGGAGCTTGGTTCCGACACCCAAAAATGAAAAATATCTCGAAAACGCACGTCTCCATGCGAGAGTTATGCTGCTTGAGTGTCTCTTTTCCTTTTCCTGAGTGTTCTTGGACTGCTTGCCACCAATAAACCAGCAAAAATGATACCAGGTACCTGCTACGTATTCCATTTGTGCATTGGATTTTTTTTTTTATCCTCCGGCGGATTGGTAAAAATAAAGCTTAGGCTCACCACATTTCCACGCTCCAATTTCGTGTCGTGTCAATTTAGCCCATAGCTCCCGTTGCAACATCACAACAGTAGGCTGCTGTTACCCCTGGAGTTTGGGCACGTTCACCCGACCTTACCCCCGAGAGGAGCAGGTGCGGTGGAGATAGTCACCCGGGAGAGTCATCTCTCCCGGGTAGTGTGGGACTAGCGCGAGCTCACCCACTAACAAAAACTGAGGCCATGAGGCCTTCCGCCGGACTTGGTCCGGTTACGGTCCACCCTACCCGTTGGGGCGTTGGTCCATTGGAGATATTATTCCTTTGGGAAGCCATGTTTCGGCGTGTATTTACCGTATTTCGAGGGTACCGCCGGTGTTTGTAAAATAAAGACTGAATGCAGAAGAGACGCGGGTTCGGGACGCCACAGGAAGACCACTCCTTCGTTAAAGCCACCCACGCGATTAAAACGAGGGCGGAAAACGCTTCCCCTCGCCAGATATCATTGTTTTGTGGCGTCGGTTTTTATCTTATTTTGGCCAGATTTTGTGACGTTCTAACCCGTTTAGGACCGCAGTTCCGTTTCGGGGACAACCTACTTGAAATTTTAGTGATTTGTCCCAAAACGGGACCATCCAGAGCTTAATTCGTTTTTAAAATAGACAGGAGTCTCGGCACTTTCCTTTACGTACGTACTGTGTCCTACTCCCTCACTCCTGCGATCACGACCGACCTTGGTCGCTTTAGTTTTCAATTCGGTGTATTTCAAAAGTTGTAAGCCGAAATCTAAATGGACAGATTGTTGTCCTGCGTGGGCCGTACGTGTGCTGGCTTTGATCGACCAACTGAAGGTATTGGCATGCTGTTCCCCAGTGCACTGTTTTCTTATGAGGTTGGACGGTCTGACGAGGAACTTGCCACCATTTCTGCATCAACGTACCAGGTAACTCCTACCTACGCAAGTACAGATATCACAACGTGCTATTAATAACTGCTGTGGACAAATAATCAGGGCTTTTCATGGTGTATATTGCGGTGTGGGAAGCCTGTAAGATCAGTATACACCAGGTAAGTACTGTAGTACGATAATGAACTTGGGACACAAAGAGGGGGAGACGGCTGAGCTACCAGGGGGCATGCAAAACAGGAATCGAAGGAGACTTTAACCGTTCATATGGGCACCTTGGCTAGACTTTAGTCAGCAATAGGATAGTAAACTTTTACTGTACCTTTTGAATCTCCCGGTGAAATAATAGGGAAATCGTGGCTGCACGAGCAGATACGAAGGAAGCTCTGACAAAACGAAATCCCAACACGCGATTATAACCGGGTAGGCGAGACGGTGCCCCCTCGGCGGCCGTTCTCTCGTTTTGATCGGAACCAAGCCCCCCGTCGTCTCTATCTCTCACGGAGGCCCCTCGCGCCGCGCACGTGAGCAGGAGCCACCAAGCCTCGCAACACTCGTTTGACGACTCCATGCTACCATGAAAAATAGTCGAAAACATACATGTATGAGGAGAAGTGCAGGCTTTTGCCATCGAACCAACCCTAAAAAAGCTCTCTTCGACCGTCGTATTTGCGATGCTCCTGCGCCGTGTGTAAGCAGGCGCTCTGAACCTTCTTTCTCGCCCTACTGCTGCAGCGAATGGGCGCCGAGGAATACCGTAGAATTCGTGATTACATGGAAGCCTGTTTTGCACCGAAGATAGTTATGGGCCGGGGCAGGGGAGGTATTGCAGCGCCATGCGCCAGGGTTTAGTACGATCAGGGTTTTAAAATTCAGTACGATGAAGCGCAGGGACCCTCCGAACCAATCCTGAGCCGTGGGTCTATTTGTACGAGCAGGGGCCATGCTTTCGGAAGCTCCTCGCTGAAACAGTAGGGGTAAGAAGGCGTGTCTCTGGCGGAGGGGAGTCTTCGAAGTCGCAAGCATGCTGTGGAAAGCCAGAGAGAACAAGGAAACAAAGTCCAACGAGCTGTGCCAGCCGCACATCCACCAGTCATGTGCTACACATCGTGCAACTACATGGTCCGCGAACACGTTTCATGCCTCGTCAGTCAACTGCGTTGTTCTTTTCAACAACCGAAACACTGGAGATCTGAGGATTCCGAGGATCCAACGAGCACAACTTTGGCAGGACTCCATTCGAGCTCAAAGCAAGGTGAGACACCGCAGAGGCATCGATCATGGAATTTTTGAGGCCTGGCGGTTTGGCCTCGCTGCAACATGGTGAGCCCAGGGAGAGCCTTGGTGCAACAATATCCCCACGTTCGACGGCGAAAGTCCACGCCGGCAACGCCCCTTCTCGTGACGACGCGCGTGGAGGCCCAAGACGATACCTCGATGTAAAGTACCCGCTCGGTATAGTAGGCCATTGGACGGACACCTTCGGACTTTCCGACATAGAGGACCACAGTGAACTGGGGGATTCTTCACCAAAACCGTTCTCCCGCTAGATACATTTAAAAAAAAAAAGAGCCAGCGCACTGGGCAACAAACAGCACGATGATATATTTCATCCCCAGGGGCAGTGCAACCACGTACGGAACATCTTCTGCTGTGTGACCTGGCCTTGAGGACTTCGCAGGAAACGATTCATGAATCTGAATCGTGCGAAACTAGCTTGTTTTTCTTCGCTTATATATAGTCCACGCATCAACCCTGTTCACGGCTGATTGGCTGTTCTTGCCTTGTCTCCATTCTCGAGAGCTTCTCTCGGCTTTTGGTGCCTTCAGTCTTATCGCTATTCGGTCTCAGGCGACCGCAAACGGCTTCTGAGAGACGCATGGATGGGCAGAGCGCGTGGAAGGCCCAATGGCAAGTCCCCCGTGCATGTTACGAGCCAATTACCCAAATACCAAGTTTCCGCCTCTGCCTGTTATGCTCTCGTCGGCACACAGATGCCAATCTGGCCGGACATTTAAGGAACGTTTGGTCAGGAATTGAAGACCTCAACGCTCCTAACATTTACTCCAGCAGACAGAGTGGTATGAAACTACTCATGCTGTGTGTGTACTCGTAGCTACATGCACGGCCAGCTCTGCTAGCCGACGCCCTTTCTACTCGGACCTGTATTCAGCATCAGATCGAGCGGTTTACATGCGATCTATCGGGCTGTAGCCGTCTCTGGCTGCCTCCCTGTCACAAATCCTGGGACTAAATCGCAATCATTCGCACAGCACAATCGCACAACCCGCAGATTGCGACTCCACTCCGCTCCAGCCCTTCTTGTATAATACCTGGTACCACGCACCTGTAATAGGTGCCTCACAATGGCAGTCATTATTTTACGTGTACGTAGGCGAAATCCCTGTTTTGCTTCGGCGATTCGTCTGCGACGATTTGTCGCTACAGCAGTCAGTCGCTGATAAAACAAAGTGCTTTCTTTGTCATCGAGAACCAGGACTAAGGCAAGCCTCGTACCGTCGACGGCTGGGCTGTCGACAGGACGTGTTGGCCATGTCCTCCCCACCTTATTCGGTAAACATGGTACGGAAATCGCCGAAACCCCTTCGACCAAAACAAATAAATGGAAATTACACCTAAAATATGCCAACACACGAAAAGAGGATCCATTAGCACATGCTTAAGCTTTATTTTTACCAATCCGCGGGAGGATAAAATAAAAAAATAAAAATAGCACATGCATGCACTAGGTTTACTCTAGTCTACGTAGTCTGCTCGCAATACTTTCCTTGTTCCTCTTATATAGGGTGACAGCGACCATGGTGCCATACGGTATATATGTTGTGCAGTGTACATACATACCTGCGTTGCCATGTTGGTGTGCACGACATTCATGCCTTTGATTTGGGGGGTGTGAGGGCGAACGCCACTATTCACTGAGCATCGTGGCAACAGGCTGCGCTCTTACAGTAGGTACTGCTGCAACAATAACAAACACAAATTACGAAGGCTACACTAAACATTACTGCTGCTGTAGTCGACACTCCGCTGGACATACAGCAGCGCACAGCGCCGCCGGCAAAAAAGAAACGAGCGTTCCTGCCCAAACGAGTATTCCTACTCAACCATACATATGCACATCTACGACAAAAAATATATATCCCTGTATACTTCATGCAGTATACGAGTACGTGGCGCACCCCAGAAACGAGACTTTGTTGCACCAAGGCAACCACTGCAGGACACAGAGAGAGGAAGAGCGCCGCGGTGACGATGCTACGGGTACAAGCATCCACCGCGGACTACCCTCGCAGACCAACCAACCGTGCGACAGAGTAGGGGCGACAGGCCAAATTCTGGTCTCTACAGCTACTGCTTCCGCAGTAGAACGTACTGAGGTTTTCATCGCCGGGTCATCCCAGCATCTTCAAAAGCCGCGTTCGTACGAGAGGGAAGCGCGTCAACAAGAAAATGTCCTCAAACGTGGAGTAGTAGACCGACCCTATATTTTGCTTGGTGCCATTGTTTATTGTTACAGTAGAGGGGGTTCCGCATTGATCAGCGTTACACCGTGTCCTCGACGCAGACGTCATCGAACTCGAAACCAACCAGGGTGGTGCCCTCCTGGACGTAGCCCAGAGTGCATCCAGTCACCGGCTGCGTGCAGGCGCGAGGGGTGGGGGCGGCGGGGGTGTGTATTTGATCTCACGCATGGATGCAGTCGTATGACCATAGACCCTCGCATTCCTACAATGCCGGGACGAGGAACGTCGGGTTTCACCGACCAGGCAGACACTGCTTGCACCGAGCGCGAAGGGCCATGAGATTTTCGGCTACTGTAGTCGCATGAAGGGTGACCTGTGTCCTACTAAGAACCGCTTGTGAGACGGACTTGTATACGGATGACAGTGTCAATGAGTTGTTTTAGCGGGGGGGGGGGGGGGGGGTGTACTCATTATCATGCATGGCCGTAGTCGTATGATAGCGTAGCGGGTGGGGGGGGGGGCATCGACGGACACAATACAGAGACCGATCAGCTCGGTGACAAAACTACTGTAGGGCATACACATACACATACAACGGAGGCATCACAGAGTTGACCACGCGAGTACGCACATACATTCCACTCCGGGCCCAAACTTAAGGGCCGATTGGTCTTTATGTTGAATGTCTGAACGGTCTTTATATTGCCGCCCAGAGTGGTAGTCCAAATAGGTGGGGCACGCACGCGCGAACAGTGCGCTCAGGTTTCGGCTTGCGGGGAACAGCGGGCAGTAGCAGTAACAGTAGAAGTATAGATGCGGAGCATGGGCCCATTGATTTCAATACCTTACGAGAACAATCCGCGAGTGAGCGGTATGCACTATATTTTATCCCCGATTTGTGAAAGTTGTGCTCGGTTTGCTAAATAGGTACAATACCTCGAGGGCTGTAGGCACAGAACCCGGAGTTCCTCGTTGCGCTTCGTAAACATAACAAGAGGTATTAACAGTAGAAGTGCATCATTTTTTAAGTGCATCTCGTGCCGTCGAGTTCATCAAAAGTCGCGTCAATCACCAATCGCCGAAAAACAAGTACGAGTTCGAGGTATTTCCTAGTAGGAACGCGTTGCGTCTACTAATAGTTCGAACGGTACAGCGAGCAGATCCTGGGGTTAAATTTACTACTGAAACAACGCTGGCGGGCAGGCTCTCCTGCGAGTGTGATTGCATCCTATACACTGCACCTCGTCGTTGAACTGGTTGTCGACGATGAAGTTGTCCGCGATCCTGACCACCTCTGGCTTGTGGAACGTCATCACGCCAGGGCCGATCTCCTCGTCGGGACTGGGAGAAACACCCGACAAACACCCACAACGAGAGGATTCAGCGCACGACCAAGGTGACACACCTTGTACAGATCATGATATATCTATCTACAGATAAATAATCTACTTCCTCAACTGCCGCTGTGAGAGGTGGTGCAGGATCTGCATAGTTACAAATTCAGCCCAGGAAAATATGTACCACATAGATCGTGCAGATTACACGGCTCCCACCCGGCAAAACGAGCTAGATTATACACACAGATTATTTATCTATCCGCCCTGAATGGCCTGGGCCATCAACTGTGGGAATCGATCATCATGTGTCCGAGGCGTGCAAAGGCTATCGCAGAAGAACTCCGAGAACACTGCGCGTTACGCAGGGGGGGGGGGGGCGCTCGGAAAGCCAACATCGTAAAAACGATCGTGATATCACTGCCCTTGGAACAAACGCGTCGAAACCTCCGTATGCCTCGCACGGCGCCGACTGCAGCAGCAGGGAACTCGCGCAAGCGTCATCCCAAGAGCCTTACCAATACCACCCCCGCCGGTCACACGCACTGCTGTACCGCGTTGTACATACGATACGATGGGTATTTATGACGCCACGGCTGTTGCGCGAATTATACACGGGCGCGGTCAGAGCTAGCGTATTTGGTCACCGTTCGTGGCTCGCATATCGCATGCTGCAATGGAACTCCTTCTGATAGGAAGAAATCAACTTCCCATCGACTGCCCTTCCTGAGCTACTTTTGTGGTACCGTGCAAACACATACCTTAGTATGACGTACGTCAGAAGATACCATGAAATCTCATCTACCCTGGCATGACAATCGTAGAAAAGCTACCACGAAAGCACGTAAACCTTTGGTATAACGCATGTAAAAAGTTATCGTGGAATCAAATCTACCGTTGTCTCTACCGAGATCTCACGTCCCGTACGGACCGCCGAAGGTGAGGGCGAAGGCGCCGCCGCTGAAGTCAGCCCCGTTGGAATCGAACTTGACCGCCCTCCTGAACCTGCGAACGGTATTGCCAATACAGAGCATGCCAGGTACGCGCAGGTTCACGAAGGAGCTCAAACTCCCTACTGCTGTAGTGAATGAAGACTCGTGGTAGGGATAACGTGCCAATAAGAGGTGTGATACCACCCGGTGCCGAACGTAAGGACCGTTTACATACCACTATTTAATGTAAACGCCTTGCTACATTTTGGGACAAGAAAAAGTCCTAAAACTGTAGACGTCTTCCGAGGTCCTTCGCTTGAGGGGGCTCCAGAATCGCTTTTTCGTCTCCCCGAATTCGGAAAAATAAACAACGAGTATTTTTCTTTACTGTACAACCGTCACCGCTCCGACGATCCACCCCACCCATTCACCTACTCTATCTCCTGCCCACCATCGGGTTACATTGTACCTGGTATGCTGCTCGAGACAAGATCCTTTATTGATCGATGATCCTCGGTAGTAGCGACGGTGGTGGTGTATTATTGGATCATTAGTTTGATTCTGTTAAGATGATACGTGAGGCAAAAACCCGATACAGAAGACGATCCCGTGGGTTGCGTAGGTATCTAACGAATAACGCTACCGTGGAAAAATGAGTACAGCGCGCGACAGCATGCAAAAAATCTGGAACAACGGCTGAAGCTTGCGGCTTAGATTGTGATGGCAGCGTTGAGCACAGGCTATTATATCAGAGGGTTTAGAGCGGCGCTCTTCGCTGAGAGCACAAAAAAAACGCTTATTCAAGCTGTAAATTATTCAAAAGCACTAGGCAAAAACAAAACTTAAAAAACTCAAACTATGAATTCCCAAACTCTTTACACGCATGTTACTGTCTGCATCGGATCCAACCGTACTATTAATGGGTAGTTTGAAATTTGCAATGGTTGAGGGACTCCGTCAGTGACAAGGTGTCTGGGCTGTACTGTAATCTGTAACCAGGCGAAACCCCTACCGAAGCATGGGGCACTACAGGAACTGCCTGGAGGTGGTGGGTGTGGGGAAAACAAATTGAGTTACGTACTGCTGTAGTGTCGGGATACCAATTACTCTGAACGTAAACATAAGGAGCGGTCGGGTCTTGACATCAGAGTCTAAAGGGATAATACATTTTCAACGAGAGCGGTACACTTTTTGCCGTGAGTAAGACGGTTCACGCTCCAGACAGATCGTGATCTAAATCATCTATCTGATCTATCTATCTACATATTTATCTCTCTATTTATCCATCTACCTACCTACCTACCTACCTACCTATCTATCGTATGTAGACCGTGTAGACCTTAACCTGCCGTTGTGATATGCAGCGTAGGATCCGCATCATAAAGCAGTACATGTCCAACCCAGGAAGCATGTGCTAAACAGACGATGGCACAATAGGCGACTTCCGCCCGGCAGTATGGGGCCAGAGATCAGCATGATACAGATCAGGATTTCGTTTTCTCTGAGAAAATCTAAGATTGATCTGTCCGAGGGCGTGAAGGATTGATCTGTCCGAGGGTGTGAAGGATAAGGCTGCAGTCTCTTTTTGGGGGACAAACCACTCACAATCTAAGTAGTTTGTCTCCCAAACGGGACGGCGGTCTAAAAAGGACCAGGCAATCGCAATACACTGTGAAATCTCCCCCCCGCACAACACGCGCTGTTCTCGTCTGTCCTTCGTGGGAACGAATCCCTGAACGTGGCTGGCTCACAGCACTACACATCTGCAGCATATAATGAGTCACCAAGAAACACTTGCCACAGTCAAGGTATTCCTTGATCTTACGGAAGTTACCTTAACATCAACCGCCACCGAATTTTTTTCTCGATCTTAAAATAGCCAATTATGTTTTCGTGGGCGGAATATACAGCACTGTCGAAATCGCGGCAAATCGGTCTTTCTACTCGTATTTTAGCTGCTAAGTTGGATAGCGTCAAGTCAGTCGTTCTACCCGTGTGAATCTGCCAGTTACCGATGGTTGCTTGTCAGGGAAGTTTGACTCTGGGTTGTATCCCGGGGGAGTTGCTTTCTCAGACTGGTCGTGTTTCCATGCGAGTGATCCGGATTTTTTGTTTTTAAGAAATCCTCAACTACAGTACAGCCTAGTTGACTGTACGTCGACGGCTGACATTAACGATGCTTCGGTCATAATAAAAGACCGACGCATCTACTCTACATACTCTGCTCTGTGAGTATTCTAAGACTTTTCATGACCGCTCCCTCACATGACGTCACCGCCGGTCACCGCAATGCCCCCGCCGTACTCAGCCTCGTTTCTGTTGAACTGGACGGCACCCTTAAAGCTGGACGTTGGTTGGTACATGTACAAGCAAAGCAGGGGGCAGCCGGGGGAGGGAGGGAGGGAGACGGAGGCGTGTCCATCGTCTGGTCAGCGGTGGCGACAATCTCACGCAGATGAGGGGACCCTACGCTAAGAAATACCGCTCTGTCCCGAAAAAGAGAACGACAATTTCCAAAATCAATATTCAATCCAACGGTCCCTTCAATTTCGGGACAGAATGGCATTGCTTTAGCCACGAAATAGGGATTCGACCTGAAAGCTGAACACCATGCCTTAAGTGCAATCTGAAGCCGCCAAGAAATAAAACAGGCAACAGCAGCGCCGAACGTGGGCAATGATTGATCGCCGACTGGGGCGTTACCATAGTGTCTGGGCACAACACATTTCGCTCAAGTCGACGCCCCGGTAAAACCAAAGGAACGGACATGGTAGACCTTGTAGGAATCAGGCGAACGAGACACAATACTACGTTTCGAGGCCTCCAGCAGCCACACTAACTTTTACTTTTTCGAACATACGTCGCCTGCCTACGTACAACTGTAGCAGCGAGAGAGAGGGCAGGGACGTCTATGCCATCACAAAACAACAAGCACAACAAGACAGCACGTGCGAACGGTTGTATTCCTACTCATTTTTGCTTAACGGTGGCGTCGCGAAACAACGTGGACCAAAAAACAAAAGAAAACAAACGTTGCTGTCGCCAAAACAGAACAAAAAACAATCTGCCAGTGTGTATACAGTCAATTTCAATTTCAATTTATGTTTCCTTTTTTTCATCCTCCGGGGATGATGGGTAAAAACATGGCTTCACCCTTTTGCGGCAAACTGCTGTCCCGTTTTGGGGACAAGCCACTCTAAATCCAAGTAGTTTGTCCCAAAAAAAACGGGGAACGGGGACTGCAGTCCTAAAAGCAAGGGCTATTATGGGGGACCATAGTTAATAGGACCTACGGTACACACAAAAATCTACATATTTTATATTTTTTTTACTAACAATATTTGGTCCTACTTACTATGCCCCCCCGCAATAGCCCTTAAGTACGAGTACGGACGGGTTATCCCTTCCTTTTGGGGCTGCAGTCCGGTTCTGGGGATAAACTACTTAGAATTTGACTGGTTTGTCCTCAGAACCGGACTGCAGCACTAAAAGGGCTAAGCTCACCACACTTCCACGTACTACTCTGTCCTTATAAATATAAATATAGGGAGTGTTTAGATTCAATACTAATAAAAAAAGGCCCTTCTAAATATAATGAGTGTTTTGATCCAATACTAACTTACAAAATGTGAATACCATGTCCTAGGAACCAACACGGATCCAGAGTCATTCTCAACATTCATTCTCCGAGATTGCGCTCGGGTATGTCGGGAGATTTGTCAAGTCCACTCCTCGTCACGACCGTACTAATTTTCCATGTGACATCTATCTGTAGATCTTCATCCACGAGTACTGAGGAGATTCTACCGCAGAAGTGGACAAACCTTGATAGTAGATCTTCCTGGGGTAGCTAATTAGGCACTCTGATTGGCTAGGAGTGTGTTTTACGCGGCTTAATCAACTTTCGAGTCTTTCCCAGCCACAGCATCCCGAGTCAACCTAGAGTCTTCCCAAGCTCAGCATCCACGCCGGCCGAGCCAACCTAGAGTCTTAACAAGCACAGCATCCCAGCACTGACCACTGGCATAGGGTTCGCGTTCGGGTCGCAGGGTCGGCTTCAGGCGTCCAACACAAAACCCCCACAAAGATCTACTATCAAGGTCTGTCCACTCCTCTTCTACCGACGGGTCTGTCTACTGGTCCGACGTACAAGAGAGACAGTCCAAGTGACTCGCCCCTCTCTCGTCACTTCTGGTCCTACTATTACGGGGGACCATAGTAAACAGGACCAAATATTGTTAGCAAAAATAGGCAAATATATTGGTTTTTATGTACACCGTAGGTCCTATTAACTATGGACCCCCGTAATATTAATGCTTCTATCCATGTCCTTGTCCTTGGACTATCATTTACCAGGTACTGACACTGCTGTTGCAGCTCAAGAGAAGAGCACCTGCTTGCGCAGGAGACGTGGGTTCATAATACGCCAACAGCGTGACCCTGGAAGTCTTAAAAATGTCCTCGTGGATATGAGGAGTGCTTTGATTTTAATATTAACATACAAAATGCCCTTAAAAAAAAAGTAAGGAGTGCTTTGGTTCAATATTAACGTAAAAATGTCCTTATATATAAGGAGTGCTTTGATTCAATACTAACATACAATAATCCTTGATAAAAATAAGGAGTGCTTTGTGATTCAATATTAACATACAAAAGGCCCTTGTGAATACAACGAAATGAGTGTTTTGATTCAAGATTAGCACACAAAAGGCCCTCATCAGTAAAAAGGGACAGAGTAGTACATAATATGTGTAATGTGGTACCAATTCAACTCATTGCTGCCGTGGGAAACAGCAGTACGAACAAGCTGCCGCCAAACACCTCGGGGAGCGTAAGTATGTCAAGACCCGACCTGACCCCGGGAATATATTCATATATTTATACACATGCATACCACTCTGGTCAGAAATATAAGGAACACTTGGTATCCATATTAATGTATACACGATCCTTATGTTCCCGAACAGCCCACAGTGGTAGCACTAGCACTGTTCGGTAGCTTTGTTCGGACAGATAATGAGTCACAAGGCAGTATCATAACAATTTACTGTAGATCTGGTAGATCTGGTAGATCTGGTAGATCTGGTAGATCTGGTAGATCATCTTTATTTATTTTTTGTCACCGGTCGTTGTGAGAGTTTGTGTGCAGGATACTGATACTACTACTGCCCACGAAATACAGCAGCGCAGATCCCAACTCAGGAGACATGTCCTACCAATGAGCTGGATCATAAGGTACATTCAAGTTCGGGAATCGGTCTGCCTTGAATATATCTGGGTCGTGAAGTGGGAATCGATGGTCTGTCTTGAATATATCTGGGTCGTGGAGTGGGAATCGATGGTCTGTCCGAGCTCTGGAATGTCGTGATCGTCTCTGCCGGACAACACCCACGTACTAGCGGATGTGCACTCACAGGAGGTTTCCGTTGATGTTTCGAGCGGCCCCGCCCCAGTCATTGAAGTTGATGTTGTCGTTGAAGTAGGCTTTTCCGTAGAAGCTGCATTGTCCAGCGCGTTGTCGACCGAGCCGGGGGGGCATATATATGTAGCGCATTACGAGAAAGCGCAAGTGAGAACGAGAGCTTGGCACATTTGCCGAGATTAACGAGGTTAACGCCAGTGACAACGAGAGGCCGAGAGAGCTTGAAACAAACTCGCCTGATATAAGTTTTCAATCGTCGCTTTACGAGTGCCTCAAAATCACGTACACACGCCTTCGGGTCGATAGCGCCAATGGGGAACGCGCGTGGCACAAGGGCGGTTCACCTATAGTCGGAACAAATACGTACCTGGACGAAGAAAAATGATACTATTACGGGGGTCCATAGTTAACAGGACCAAATATTGTAAGCAAAAATACCTAAATATATAGGTTTTTATGTATGCCATAGGTCCTGTTAACTATGGACCCCCGGAATAGGTACGATAATACAACATAGAAAGACCGCAAGGTCGGAGGTTTTGACTTACGTCATTTTCCCCCCGTTGAAGATGGCCGCCCCCTCAGAGCAGCGGTGGTTGGAGAAGACGGCGTCATCACGGAAGCTGTTGGCGAACAGGCACGACGGAGGGAGGAGGAATCATTGCTCATAATCATGCATGGCCGTAGCCGTACGCCCGTAGACCCTCGCATCCGTACAATGCCGGGACGGAGCACGTCGGGTTTTCACCAACCAGGCCGACATTGCTAGAACCAAGCGCGAAGCGCCGTGAGCTATTCGGCGAGTCGCACGAAGGGTGAGCGGCATCCTACTAAGAGCCGCTAGTGAGACGGAATCTGGGGGAGTCAAGCGGAGAGAACCCGCGGCTTACGCACGCAAGCGCGATGATAAGAAGAAAAGCCGATCTCAATGAGTGTTTCTCGTAACGAACTATAATTTTTTTCCGTTTGTCGCCGTCGTTGGAATGGGGTAGGTGTCGAAGTCTGTTATTTGATCGTCAAGACTCAGCCAATCAACGCGCGCGCATGCGCGGCGCAGTAGGCGGCACGCGCGGGGGCGCTTTGGTGTACCTATCTATCTATCTATCTATCTATCTATCTATCTATCTATCTATCTATCTATCTATGCAGGACGCGCAGTCCCAGACCGCGCGGGGTTAGGTTCGCTTACATAGCAGTGCCATCTCTGTTGGAGACTCCACAGCCCGAGGCGCCATCGAAACTGCCTGCGCAGATACCGAAGGAATGTTCCAAGGGTTTTGGCATGTGCAGGTCAGTAAAAAAAAAGGACGACAAAAAAAAAAAAGGAAGCAACAGACGAAAAACGCCAGTACATCTTGTAGAATCGAGCCAACGGCACACTTAGCACGGGAACGGACAACGTGCTCTTATGTGAGGTTACGACTATCAATAGGGAGGGAGCAAGGAGAAAAAAAGGCGGAGATAAGGAAAGAAAAAAAAAAATGGGACGAGAAAATACTGAAATAAAAAACGAGGAGAGCAGAAGTTGTCGTGGGTTCCACCTCCAGGGTCATACATACCTGGTGCGTAACTACAGTTGAACAAATACCGGAACACATGTATGATACTGCCCTCCGCACACACGTGCGGCTGAAACGTCGCCCCCCCAGCCCCCCCCCCCCCCCCCCCCCCCCCCCCCCCCCCTGGCAGTAACACAGCTCGTGTTTCATTGTTGAGAGTAGCTAGAGCCCCCGTGAAACACGCGGAACAACAATGTTGTATGCAGCAGCCTCCTCCCCCCCCCCAAAGAAAAACAAAGAAACATGCGAATACCATTAAACGCGTCTGTGTCTCGGCGGCGTAGCTGCACGTAGTGGGTTGTTTTTCACAGGACGCAGTACAGTAGTAGTGCTGGAAGCACGAGTGCGCCGGTGCGTCCTTTTGTCTGCGCGTTCACGAAAGTTGGCGTTTATTCGTTTTTTTTTTTTTTTTTTTTTTTCACGATGCACTGTTCGCACCCCGCGGACAGGTCATGATCTATCTGTCTGATCTTGTCTGCAGTGTATCGTCTAGCTCATCACTTGCCCTTATTGACAGGTTGTGAAGGATTTGTGCAGAGCAAATCCAACCCATCAGGAATCATGTCCTACGAGAGCATGCTGGATGTGTATACGGCCCCCACGCGGCAACATGAGCTAGATCACACAGATCATACACAGATCATACAGATCAGGAGCCTGTCTTCCCAGAAAGATCTACGAGGTACAGATCATCCAGTAGGAATGGACGATCTATCTTTCAGTCCGAGGTGTACACTGTTCTCACGTACCTGCGTTGTTGTCGAAAGTTGCCGTCTTCGAAAACCTGCCGCGTCGGTCGTGCAAGAGATTGGACATGGCATATTTATAGCGGGTAGGGCTTCTCGTCAGGCACAATCGAACGTGCTCTTCAGCCACAAAACAGGCGGGGCTGAAGAGCGCGCGCTTTCTCTATAAAAGTAGTCATGCGTGCGGACCTATCCGCGCTCGGGGGAAACATGGAACAAAAAAAAAACGATCGCTTCACACGTCAACACGAGTGGGAACACCTAACACTAACACTACCAGCACCACTGCCACTACCGTTGGTTGAAGTAAAACACTACCTGGTACAGCAGTATATATATATAGGCTCACGAATAACCATCACGCTCATATTAAACCCTGGAAACATGCAGATGAATGGAAGGTAATGACTCTCTTCCTGAAGGACGGTATTACGTACGTACTGGTAAGAAATTGGGAGCAAGAAAACGTGTTCAGCGGCAAGCGCTGCACTGAATCAACTCTTGACCGGAACTGCTGTAAGTATCATTTGGAGTATGATACCAAACATGGCTTATATTACCAGTCAGAGTGGTACACAATTAACCCATGCTGATGGAGGTTGCTCAAGGATGTTGTCTCAGCACGGTTTACGGGTCGGGTCCACGCAGTACCGCCTCAATACCTCGTAAAAACCCGCACGCCACGCACGTATGCACAAGTACACGACGAGTACGTGGCGACCTTCAGCGGCGTTTGAGTGACCCAACCGCATCACGCACCTGACGAAGGCATCCTCGCCCTCGTTGTCGATGGCAAGCCAGGCGTTATCCCTGAAGACGCTGTCGCCACGGAACCTATTACAATTCACGGAACGAATTTCGCCAGGCAAAGCCAACCATCAATTTTCACGCGTGGGTTCGGATTAGAGTCCTACGGGGTCGTAGGGTTGGCGTCCTATTACGGGGGTCCATAGTTAATGGGACCAAATTTTATTAGTAAAAATAGGTAAATATTTACGTTTTTGTGTGTACCATAGGTCCTATTAACTATGGACCCCCGTAATAACAAAAAAATATGAAACGCGCGCTATATACGTACCTACCTCTTGTCGGTAAGAGATATACCTGCTCCGAACTCACAAATATAGGGACCATTTAACCCTTTTAGAAAAACAGTCCCGTTTTGGGGACAGACCCCTCAAATTCTCAGTAGTTTGTCCCCAAAACGGGACTGACTACACCGAAAGGGTTAAGACACGAACTTAGAGAGCATAACGGTCCGAATATTTCCGTCGGGGGTGGTACCCTCCATACATACATACATACATATAGATGGGAAAAAAAACACGCTTCGCCTCAGTGGGACGAAAGACGCAAAAGCCGAAGGGGTACGTATGTATATACAGTTGAGGTTAGGGCGGTTTTCTGGAGGACCTTGCTATGGTCTGCGACTGCGATTGCCGAGAAAGTGGTGCTGTGGCCCCGCTTTCTCTATTCCAGGCTTCCATTCCTCCTTGTATCCATCAACAACACCTTTCCGGGTCCATATATGGCAACTATGGCCTCTGCCAGATGATATCAGCAAGAGGGCTTCCAGCGAGGGACTCCACCAGTCTCGCTGGCCTCGCACTCAGTAAGTCTTGTTCTTAGAGCTTGTATTATCACGGAGTGATCCTCATCGGACCACGAGCCAGGTGGCTAGGGGACATCACACAGGATCCCCGGCCACTGCTCCACTCACACATGCGATTACACTGAAACCTCCACGGCTTGGTATCTTTTGGCTACAGCACCCCCAAAGCGAGTTCACTCGACACGAACGAGCTTGACAAAACCAAAAAAACCAAGACGAAATCGCATGCGGCAAATCACAAATCAATGCTGAACTCTGAAGCAATTTTAATCTTGAGCGCACGGGTCATCCGTAATTTGCGCAATTCCTTCACGACGAATTCAGGCGCAGCAGAATAAATCGACCGCAAAGACTCCCACGTGCGCTCCTCTGCTTCGAAACCATCCCAATCGACCAAGACAATCACCTCGTTGGCATCATCTTCGGCCACATGCACCACAGCATTCATGCGGCATTCACCCTGCGCAAAGGAATGTTGGAAAACATCCTTCAGATCAGCGGTGACGTTCAACGTCGCATCCGCATAAAATCGTAAACGAGCCACGTGAGCTTGATGCACCTTCCCAGAAACGATGTTCTGAACTGAGTACACATGATCATGATCAGCTGCTACCACACGCCACGGACCAGTCCATGTGGACAACAATTTCGGTGTGACACCCTGCCGACGAACACGAGCATACAACACGAAATCACCAACCGCAAATTTTGGCAACACCACCTGGCCCTGAGCCTGTTTACGTTTGTTGTCGCGAGACACGGCAACAGCTGCGCGAATATCGGCGCAAAATCTCTCCTGCTCTGCAACGACTTCACGGACGTTCGCACGCAACAAGTCAGCATTCATCACGTCAACATTCCACCTGCCATCAGACTCAGAAACGAGCGCCGAGAAATCGGTACGCGGAGCACGCCCAAACATCACGCTGTACGGAGTGCTTCGGTAACGTTCACGAAACGAAGTGTTCAAGGCCCACTGAGCGGCCGGCAAAACATCAACCCACTCCGAAACCTGACGACGCTGTTCTGACAGAATGGAACGCAGAGCACGTACCACCTCTTTTACCATGCGTTCACACGTACCGTTCGACACGGCGTGTAAGCGACAGCAAAACGATGTTCGATGTGCAACGCGTCGCTCAACAAAGCAAGCACCCTGTTCTTGAAATGCGTGGCGGTATCACTCACCCACACACGCGGCACCCCCAAAGTCTTACACCAGGCTAGCAAATGCTTCGCTGTGACCTCGGCTGTACAAGCCTCGGCCGGTTCCAACGCCACGTAGTTGGACAAATCATCCATGATGACCAAAACATATCGGAAACCATCCTCATCAGGCAGGCCATCGCTACCTTCGGGCCCGCTGTGGCCAACATACAAAAAATCAAAGTGCACCACTTCTCCCGGAGCGGTACCATGCACCGTGTCTCCGTAGGGACGAGGAATGAGTGCACCTGCACGCGTGTCTACACAGTGCAAACACTGGCGAACGAATTCGCGAACCTGAGAATCCATGTGAGGCCAAACACAATATTCCTTCAGGCGAAACAAAGTCGGCGCCACACCACGGTGACCAGCCGAGCGCATGTGCGCGCACACCATCAAACGAGTTTGAAGAGCAAGATCATCCGGCGGAATCCACAAGACGTCACGCACCCCAACACGCACACGAAACAAACCATCATCGGCCAAGGTAGCTTGACCGAAGGTTGTCGAAAATTCATGAACACCAACGCCGATACGAGCGACAGACCTTTGTTGCGAGGCACGAATCACATCCAATGCGGGAAGCGAATCGTCAGCATTACATGGGCTGTGCACGGCAACCGAACGAACAGGCACCGTAGGAACTTTGACCCAACGAGACAACAGATCCCCCCAACAGTTTCGATCGCCAGGGATGTGTTCGATTGCATAGCGGTATTGTCCTAAAACACCCTTCCAATTCTCTAGGCGTTGTGCCATGGTCTTTGTGACCGTCGTGACACACTTCTCCGGATTGAAAATGTACTGCAAGTTTCGATGATCAGTAAAGATATGAACACCACCCCAAAGCAGGTATTCGAGCCTCCGGAACGTATTAACGATCGCAAAACCTTCTTTGTCGACAGTCGCCCAGCGCAACTGCGAACCTGTGAACGAACCACTCAGAAATCCGAGAGGCTCGTGAGACATGCTTTCCAACGCCAATCCACTGCGAAATTCGTGTTCAGGCACTTGGGTGAGAAAACTACCCCAATGGAAATCAGAAGCGTCAGGAAACATCAAAACAACGCACCCGGGACGAGGATGATGAAGCGGCACTGCTTGCGCCACCAAACCCCGTGCGGCATTCCACGCCCGCACCCGATCCTCCGTCCACGCGGTATCCTTGATGACACGATTGCGCGCCACTCGCTTAGTCCGACGTGTAGCCCCAACAAGGAGCTCCTCCAAAAAATCACGTAACGGTGCTACCGTTTCCGCTAAACGTGGTAACGATGTACGCAACCAGTTGACAGCCTGCAAGAATTGCATTAGTTCTCCAGCGTTTTCGGGACGACGCATTTCACTTAAACCTTGCACTCGAGCGGGGTCATGGGACACGACACCATTGGAATACACCTTACCACACCAGACCAGTTCACGAGAGAAGAAGGTACACTTGTGGGCGGCGACAAACAGTCCAACATTCTCCAGGCGTTCAAGAATGTCATCAAGCAGCTGCAGAAGAGCTTCTTCGGTGTCTGCGAAAAAGAAAACGTCATCGACCCAAACTTTGCAATCCAATCCACGCAACACTTCAGTCATGACACCTTGGAAATAAGAAGTCGCATTCAAAACACCTTGGGGAACACGGGTAGGCGTGAACAAACCGTCGCTTGTCGCCATGGTGAAGACGTCTTGCGCCTCCGGAGCCAAAGGCATCTGCCAGTACCCTTGAAGTAGGTCCAGCTTGCCGAAGAAACGCGCCCCCAGCAGATCTCCCATGTCTTCATGGTTGGGCATGACGCCCGGGGACTTCTCCACCTGTGCGTTCACCGCCGAGTAGTCGCTCACCAAACGGAAAGAGTCCTTCTTGGGCACCGCCATCGCCGGACTCGCCCACACCGCCTGGATGTTGTGGTAGACAAAGCCAAAAAACACCAAAGCAGCAATGCACTTCGAGAGCCAGTCCCTTTTCGTCGGTTCGTACCGACGTGGCGTTGCCTTGACAGGCTTCGCCTGTTGCTTCAGCTGCACTCGCATCGGCTCCACTTGCGCTGGCGGATCACCACACAGCGCACGGCGAAAAGCACCCACGCGACGAGCCAAAATTTCGCGCAAACGGGTTGCTCCGCCGACGCTTAATCCACTCTGCTCTGCCTGCTGCACGCTGTCCTCCAACGCCCGTTCTCGGGCCGTCCGCTCCTCCTCCGGATCCATGAACATGTCTGGCCCCCGGTCGACCAAATGTTCCACCGCCTTGTCCTCCGGAGCATCCACCGTAGCCTCGGTCTGAAAAGCACGCACGGAAACCGTCACTCTGCGCGCCGCAAGGTAACTCGGAGTCTCCACACCGGTCGATACCGGCACTGCGCGAGGGCGAAGCTTCTCCAGAGCTTCACGGTAGACGTCGATGCCAAGAGCTTTCATGGTAGCCATGCCAAACAGAACGACGTTATCTGTACCAGGCATGACCGCGAAAGTGATGGGCTCCAATTTCACCGCTCCCCACGGCGTCCGTACACTCACGGCAATCGGCACCGTTTTGTGCGTGACCATCACTGAAACACCCGTAGCGGTTTTCGCCTGCTGCGGGCCATTTTCGAACGGAATTTGCAGATCGGCGCCGCCGAAATGCGAAGACAGCTGCTGAAGTAAGCCGACACCGATGGACGTGAGCGCCGACCCCGAATCAAGGATCACACGCGCCATCAGCGAACCAACCGACCCTGGCAAAGAGAGATCAGCGCGTAAACACTCAGCGCTGCGATCGACAGGCACTTCACCTGCCGTTGAACTCTGGTCGGTACCAAGAGTCACCTGACGCCATGGCTGCCCTCCTACAGCCGGCGCCGAAGAAATAGAATCGGCGGTCCACCCCGACCAAGACGTCGAATATACAGACGGTTCCGGCGCTACCGCCCCTGCAGCAGCACCAGACACTGACTCCGCCCGCTCGGTGGATGGCGAAGTTCTCGCTCCAGCAGCACCCACCGATGTTCCAGCTCCTCCAACGTATACAGCTCGGCCGGCAACAGACGAACCAGATCCCGACCCAGCGGCTCCTGCCGCTGGCGCACCAGAAGTTGAAGAAGCAACAGCAGAAGTTCCACCGCCCGCTGTCAATTGATTGCCACCACGGCCACCGCGCCCGCGTCCATGGTTGAATCTGCCCCGGCCGCCATTGCGGCCCCCGCGATACCCTGACGACCCGCGCCCACCACTGCTGGGAGCTGTGCCGCCACCGCGAGCTTTTGGGCAATCAGAAACATAATGGTTGGGATCACCACACTCGAAACAGACGCGAACAAACGACTTTTTCGCGGACTGCTGCTGTTTCGGTTTCTGCTGCTGTTGGCGTCGCGGTTCAGCTGCCCCTGCAGCATCTTTCCGACCATACGCCTCGATGAATTTCCACTGTTCTGCAGCAGAAAAAATTTGGTCCATGACCAATGCCGGGTCCTTCTTCCACCCTGCAGCGTACGTTAGCTGACCTTTTACGTACTTTTTGAACTCGGACGGCCATAAGCCATCCACCAACGCCATGCTCACAAATTCCGCCGGTCCGGGCAACCACGAACGGTCCTGCGCGCGGTACATGGCATGCACCGCGTGATTCTCCGCAAAATACTTTTCCATAGCGGAGTTTACCATCATCGCGCGGTCTTTGACGGATGTTTCACCGCCCTGCTTTTCATCGCGCCTCATTGAGAGAACGCGACGCAAGTCCGCTGCCGCCCGCGAGGTGTCAAATCTGTTGCTGGTGGTTGTGTAACCAGCGTGCTGCCTAACAGCGTCCAACAACTCCGAGGCGGTCATCGTAGTCTGATGCTTGTAAAATCCCTCAAAACACCGATGAATGTAATTGGGGATAAGCTGGCCCATGCTCACTTTGGAGTGCTGAACCCCCCTGAGCGTTGGCGAGCTGCAGCCGTTCCTCATAATCGAGGTACGCTGCGTAAAAAACACGAGAGGCCTGCTCGGTCCACACCTCTCCGTATTTCGGTGGAGTCAGAGACTCCCCTACCACCAGCGGCGTGCTTGCCGTGTGCGCCATAATCCACAGCAGTCCACCTGGACTCTACTGTAATAACGGAGAAACTGCCGCCTGACCTGTGCGTCCTCCAGCTCCCGGAGCGTCCTCCCCTGCTGTGCGCTTCAAGCCGTTTCGATCCGTCCAACGGGCCAACTGCCTTCCCAGCTGTGACCCAATACTCCGCAGCCGAAAACTCCTCCAACAGAAGTTCCGCGAATATCTAGATATTATGGCCTCTGCCAGATGATATCAGCAAGAGGGCTTCCAGCGAGGGACTCCACCAGTCTCGCTGGCCTCGCACTCAGTAAGTCTTGTTCTTAGAGCTTGTATTATCACGGAGTGATCCTCATCGGACCACGAGCCAGGTGGCTAGGGGACATCACACAGGATCCCCGGCCACTGCTCCACTCACACATGCGATTACACTGAAACCTCCACGGCTTGGTATCTTTTGGCTACACAACACAAAAAAAAACAGGAGCCTGTCTCTACGAGCATAAAAAAAAACATCGACAAGTACGCACACCCGATGTTTTGTACACACTGCGGCGATTTGCGGTGGCCTGTAAGCCTCACAGCCAAAGGCTGGCTGGCTGTTGGGAGTTTTGTTCATCCATCCTTTACGCATGCGTAGAAGCACTCGCTATTTGAGCTTACTTTCCGCAGACTGCTGCGTACTACGGAACGGGAGCAAGGACCCCTAATACTCGAGTCAACACATGGTAACAAATGCAGCCGCCGCAATTATCAATAACTGATGATGTAGAACCTGCCGTATGTGGAATATGTCGAGAGATAACGGAGAGCTTTCGGGGCTAAAACACACAAAAACGGCGGACACATAAAACAAATGGTGGACGAGAAAAAAAAAAGCTACTGCAAGGAAGCACGTACGAAACGCCATCGTATAATACAAACAAGCACAACAATAATAGTTGACGTAAGTCCTACATACAAAAAACGAAAACCACCGTAGGGACGTTGTTGTAAAAAAATCTGTTCGAGACCAATGGGAACGCGTGGGATCGAACCTTCGAAATGTCGAGCGCTGGGCAACTGGCGACTGGTCCGTCAGAGCGCTCATGCAAGTTCTCGCCGAAAACCGTTACCGATGAAATATAATGTTCTCGCCGAAAAACGTTACTGATGAAATGCGAGTATATTGTTACAATAAAGTGACAGGTTTCTGCCGCTGACGGTGCACCTGTTCAATGAAAGCGATCTCAAGGCCGATGCAGAGTGGACCGCCCGCCGGCACGATGCATTTGTAATGCATACATCGTTGGAGGTCGAGAGTGGTAGGTCAAAATTTTGTCCGCGCGCTATGAGAGAGCGTATGTTCGAACGCTCGAAATTGCGAGGGCTGGGCAACTGACTGCGGGCCTATCAGAGCGCCAACGAAGTGCTGTGGGGGAAACTGCAACTGATGAAAAGGATAATACGAGCGTAATACGTATCATATCGACGTATTATCTGATGCATTGATTGGCAAGAAAAAACGATCGTCTCACTTTAGGGTGCCGAGGTTGCTCCGGAACACGTTGCCGTTGTTTTCGAAGAGCGTGTCGCCCTTGAAGCTGCCACGATGCAAGTCACGACGATCGAACACACCCATCCAATAGTAGTTGGTCGCAAAGCGTTGATTCTTCTCTGTGGAGTGCGTCTACGAGTAGTAGTAGGTATGCGGCCCCGCCTCTCGCCGGAGCGGCAACTAACTGTCTCGATGTTCACTTTGGCTCGGTCTTGGTTGCAATCACTCGAAGCAGTATACTTTCAAGCCCCGACGCACACAGCGACTTTTGAAATATACAGCCAAGCGGACGGACGGACGGCTTGGCGCGTGCATGTTGGGCGGCGGCGATGATGATGGGGACGTGGCTCCCCCCCAAAAAAAAACAAATGCCATCGCTGAATTTACACCATTCACTACTATTAATAAGAGGCACCGCCACTAGGGCCAGTCCGCGCGTGCTCAGCTCATCAAGAAAAGGAACTCACGCAGCTACACATACATTTCGAAAAAACACCATAGCGGCCAAACAGCCTTCACGGAGAAGTGCTCACTCACTTCATTTGCACATCGACGGCTCATTCATGTTACTATTCACGCCAAGTATGTTGCTTGAAAATACCGATATGCGCAGTAGCAACATCAGTAGTCCCGGCAAAGCCGGCAGTGCGCGTGGCAACGGTACGGCGCGGACGAGGAGGAGGGACGCGAGACTAGGACTCACTCCATTGTACCGGAGTTGTAGAACATGGAACGGATGTTGTCCACGTCGCTTCCAAGGAAATCTCCCAAGAACATGGCGGTACCGTCGTCATGGACTTCGAGCATGTATCCGTCTCCACCCTCGCTGGACTGCACCGGGACGGCAGGGGAACGCACATGCATGCATGTATGCATACATGTACACGCAGTAAGGGGTAGGTAAGTATGCGTACATGTATGTATAGATATGTAGGCGTATGTAGTCTACAGTAGCCAGCTTAATCAGCAAGACACAGCAGCTCTTGCCGGACCGGACCGGACCGTCGGTTCGGCTCGATTGGTTTGGTTTGGTTTGGTTTCGGCTCGGTTATGAGCAACCGAACAAAATCGTAGGGTTTTCACTGACGGATCAACGGACCGAATCGAACCGTAGCAATTTTGCATGTGCGTTTCTGAACCGAACCGAACAGTGACAACATACCACGCAAGAGTCACGAATCCGAACCGAACTGAACTGAGCCGAACCGTAAAAAAAAAAAACAAGGTGCGGATTGGATACGTGAAACGCGGTTCTTCGGTTCGGTTCAATGGAACCGTGAGGGGAAATCTCGATTCTGCGTTGATGGAACCGTAGGAAAAAGGCACCTTTCTGTCATTCCGACAGTACGCTTCTTTAAAATCGCAGAAAGGACCAATATTCCATACCGACCAAAACAAAAATAGTTATTAATAACATCCGTACGAAGGATCATGATCCGTCATTAATGTGCCTGGGGAACAAAATAAAAAAAAGAACTTAAATTGTTTTGTTTCAGGCCCGTTTATCGGTTCTGATACGGTTCTAATATCATTCTCATGCACGGTTTACTGCCGTGGGGATTTTCCTATGGTTGTAGACTAACCACTCGTAGAAGAACCACCATTTTACGGGTGGGTAGGGAGTAACACAACACCATGGTACCAGGCAGCCACTGTTGCCGTGTGACGGGAATTTATGCTGGTCTAATGTTAAAATTTAGTAAACACTATAGAGGGCCGCCACTGGATTTTCGCCGATGGATGGCTGCCACAAGACGGCTTTGGCGAGAATGAAGGGCGTGGGTCGCCTTTTATAGCATGCTTGGTAGGTAGCGAATTCGTTGCTTTCAAACCTGAAAACTGAAATAGTTTTAGACAACTCTAAAAACCCACACATCCCGCAGAACGCGTGATCGAACTATCACACCAAGCTTGCAAAGATAAGATTTTTTGGAATATTTTTTCGATCTCACAGCTCCGAATATTTTTCTATTATCTTCTATACATATTTCCAAAGGCACAGCACGCTGTTGGCAAAAAGCTGGTGTGAGGAGGGAGTCACGCTAACTCACCCCAGACGAAAGTGTTCGCATATCGGAGAGATCATCTGATTCTACTACTGTACAGATCATCCCTATTCCACGATCGAGATATATCAGCGCATATATGTGTATGATTAGTACTTCGAAGTGTGATCTGCATGATCTAGATCATATTGCCGGGTGGGAGCTGTTCAATCCAGCAATGGTGTCAGGAGACATACATGTCACGCTAGGCAAAATGTGCGCTGTCAAGGGTGCAGGGCCGAGTGTTCCACACTAAAGCCTAGTAGTTTGGTGTCAGTCGAGGCGTGTCAAGGCAAAGTTACTGTCTGTCGAGGGGTGAAAGTGCTGTCTGCCGACATCTTTGGTATGATCTGCATGACCTGGGACATTGTTCCCGGATTGATATCTGTACTGAACATATCCTGCACAACTATCAATGTTAATAATCATAACGACAGGTCGGGGATCTTGGCGATCTGCCAGATCGTGATGTGTCTGTCCAAGGGCTGAGAAAGCGTGAACTTACCCCGCTGTTGGGACCGAACCGGGTCTCAGGCATATCGAAGAACAGCTCAGCTCCTGCTTCAACTGTGAACCGGAGATTGACGAACCTGTGTGAACGCCGTGGTGGTGCACGGGTATATATCATGTTATGTCGTGACACGTGGGGGGAAGAGCGGAGCGCACCACTTGATGCTTCGCATGTGACATCGTCGACGAGCAACCGGTCTCGATTTACTTACTATTATAACATTTCTTGCGCAATGTGCAAAGGTCGAGAGAGCAGTCCTCGTTAGTTTCGAGAGAGCAGTCCTCGTTAATTTAGTACAAACATAAAACACGTCAGGTGTGGGTCCGACTGATTGGATAGTTGATATTCAACTTTGCAAGCCGCATGATACGACGTGGACATTTGGACCTTTGTGCGGTAATCTTGTGAATTCCGGCATCGCCTCGTATTTTACTCAGTTTCAGAATGGAATCGACTTTCGACCAGAATCAAATAACACCTAATTTGATCGTCATATGTTTTGGCGAGTCAAATATTCGAATATTAGCGTGATATTTTGCTCAAACATGCCTTGGACCACCTGAAAGCGGCTCGTTCAGAAAAAAAATGGGAAACAAAATAATTGTTCCTACGAAACGCCTGACTATGATTGATCTCTCTGAATTCCTGTGATTGGTCGGCTCACATTTTCGGCGGTAACGTCAGTACTATTTACGGGGGACCATAGCAAATAGGACCTACGGTACACACAAAACCTATACATTTCCCTATTTTTACTAACAAGATATGGTCCCCCGTAATAGCTGCGTCCTTAACAACAAAACTGGCCATGTCACCCCCCTAGACCTACTATGCCTATGGAAAAGCAAAGTTTCCATAAAAAGTCTAATTCCAAAGATACCGGCCAGAATTTTTCAGGTACAGCTTGCTATGAGCACGATTCTTCACAACGAAAGTTCCAAACTCTTGGAAAACCCCGACAAACAAGAAAAAATCTGGGACCTATATTTGGCCAAGACCAGAAAAAACTCAGGCGGATATTTAGTTTGAAGTGGGGAGATTCCGCCAATCGACAAAACCAACGATTGCGTCGTGAATTCTGAACGGAGTGCTCGATAAGGGCTCCGACCCACCCTAGGTATGTGGCGGGCGCTGGGCAGGCGTATGATAAAGAAACAATTGGCCGGTGGTGTCTACAAATCAGATGACAAACAAAAAAAAAATCTCGATCCGTCTCGAATGGCAACAAATAGTTTTTTTTTTTTCAGGTTTGGGAGAAGACCGTAGGACGCCGCCGGCTAGATCTCGCTCCCTAGACCATGGAACCACTTGATATCTTGAAGGCCGTCATTTGTGTTCGTTGGCCTTGCCCGACACCAAGCGGGTTGGCCGTCGGCTGAATTAATGTCGAGATTGAAGATCTATTGTCGCACGAGCTGATTTTCATCAGCGTGTTGACAATATGTAACGAGAAAAAAAATTGCGCCGCTTGCAGCCGTTTAAAAAAAAAGGAAGAAAAAACAAATATTTTTTCCCATTTTTCCCACAGCGGCGGTACGAGAATACCTCCGGCTGTTTCTTGAAAGCGATACCAGGCATTATTTTTTCATAGAAAACTTTTTGACTTCGCGTCCCCATTGTCATATTATATTACACCGATTTTTATACCATACCAGATACCAAAATGTGACATTTGAGCTGCTATTATTTTTTTCCGTTTCGTTTTCGTCTGCCCGAACTTGGAATTTAAACAATTAACTCTTATCTATTTCCAGTACCATTTGGAGTGAAACTCCGTGAACGTACCTGCGTCTCCTTACAAACTGGGAGGTAGGATCTTCAAGTTGGTAGACTGTTCAGGCATTTTGGTTCCTGTTGGGATCAAGATACGGGCGAAGACCCAACCCAACCCCTAACCCTGCTGGCCCCGAACCACAGCCAAAACGGGCCAAAACTGGTTACGAGGTATAAACGCGGCTGCGCCGCGTTTGCATCGAACCAGGAAATTTCTCAATTGCGGACGACGTTTCCGAATTCAGACCGCGCTGCGCAATTCCCAAGACAAAAACACCAGATCCTACCTCCCAGATTTTATAAATTTTGAAATACGTCAGCTGTGAGTTCGACTGATTAAATAGTAGATCGCAAAACCTACTCTACGTATGTATGAAAATATTGTACCTTCGTGGTAAAATATTGAACGGCATGACGGAGGAAATCTGAACGGAGGATATCTGGGGTTGGTGGAGAGGTATTGCATCGTCGGCATGCGTGAACAGAGGGGTCACACAGAGGGGATGGGCAAGAGGTTCATAGAGTTGATGACGGGTGCTGGTTGAATTAGGAAGGCAGGCTGGGAAGGTGAAGAAGAAGACCATACCATCTACCTTGTGTACTGCTGTACTCGTGCGACCAAAAAAAACGAAAACCTTGCCTTCCGACAACAACGCATACTGTGCAGGGCTTTTTTTTTTATTCAGAATAGAAAAGCTGACGCAATTCGCGGAATACCACCTGTAGCAGATAGAACAGCTGGTACTCGTAACCCGTACAAGTACACACCACCACCCTTCACCCAACTATTTTATTAAATACTTACCTGCTGTGATATCATGTTACACATTGCTATACTCGTGCGTACGTGTATACTACACACATCTATTCGCCGTGCGTCCTACTCCGCATCTACTGTTTAACACGACACTCCACGCCCACGCCATGGGAAGTGATCCTTGCTGCATCCTTATCATTGCTACGAATTGCTATAGCATGCGGCATTCGTGACTGACGAATTTTGGGGCGATATGCTTGAAAAAAACTCGTATTAATATTAATAGTCCGTACTCGTACTTCTAAAAAGTACCAGGTATGCCGTAGACACCCACACGCGAAAGATGAGATACGTGTCTCGTCAAGCCAACAGGATAAACCCCCCCACCCCCCGCTGCGCAATCCCCAAATGTGTGCTTCCAATAACACAATTCGAGGGTACCCGCCATGTACCTGCGGTACCTCGTATACACACGAGTATCTCAAGCGATAACTTGTACAAGGTACGTACTCGTACCTGGTATCAACAAACGAGGTTGAAGAACAAATCTATACGAGATTTCACGATATTATACTGAACTCGCTGCGCGGTGCGCGACGAGAGTCGTCCAAATGACTTGATTCAGATGATATCTACATAAACGTATCAGGACGGAAGTTGACTGGGTGTACTGAAGAAGGTGGTTTAGAACGGACGATTTATGAAGACAACACACACACCGCACGTAGTCCTGTGTGGACTTGATGGTGAGGGTCTTGCCGCTCTCGATGAGGACCTCGTCCAGCATCCCGCCTTCATCATTCGCAGGGCACTCAACGGTGGTTACGTCGCCCAGGTCGATCTCGCTCACAGAGTTCACGTCTCCGAAGTACTGATCGATGTCGTCGCATTCTGACCTGTGATGGAGTTGAGATATTACAGCACAGACAGGGGAAGATGAAATAGTGGGTGCGCATCGCCGCAGGGCCCACGCGAACAAGACGCTCGCTTGTGCTCAAGCACGAAAGGTGGAAGCTCGAAGCAGACAGCGTACGAACGTACTGAATCTCTAGACTCATGCATACTGTTGTATACTGCTGCTGTGTATGTACCTACCTGACTGCCGACAATGTAGCCAGCGCCATGAGAGCACATAGCACCCAGGACTTGGTCGGCATCATCCTGCACGTCGTGTGAATGAACCGCAGATCCAGGTACTGCACCACCAGTAGTCTTTTCGTATATCTGTATGGTAAGTACTCTCGTTCGCGCAGAGAGACGGCAGAGGGCTGTCGCGTGGTGGCACGCCGAGTGCAAGCTTGCTTGCTGTGTAAACTCTTCTGTGCTGTTCTTTGTCTTGTGAGCGGCAACTTTGTGGTCCGGGTGGACACTTCGCGAACTGAAATGCTGGATTCGTAGCGTAGATGGTAGAACTCCACAAAGTTCCCTTTTTTTCGTAGATCATCGTACCTCGACCTTGGTCGTACCTCGCATGTTCCGGATGTTTTTTTTGAGGATTCGACTGGATTCGGGCTGTTGATGCATGACCCAGAAAGGCACGAGAAAACATCTTGAATCTTTGGGCTGAAGCTATTAAGTTGTGCCGGCACACGCCACACGCCTGCCTGCCCGGTACAACAGCAGCAGCAGTTAGTTGCTGTAGTGTTGTGTAGTACCCTCGTCACCAGGTACCAGTTATCTGGCACGTATATACGTATTTTTCGATGAGAGGTATGATATATAACGCATGCAAATGTACAGGGTACAGTCTGTACGAGATAATTGCTGTGGGTGGTGCCCAGCTTGATGCCGTTTGCTCCGTATCTGGTATGCTGTAGGGGTATTATTATATTATGGTGCTGTGCTCACAGCTTGAAGGTTTATTTATTCACAATTTACCCCGCTTTCGTTCAGTCTGTGGACTGCTCTGCTGCTGTGAGGACTGCGGGCCACACCAGTGGTCACCAGCACGTCTCGGGGTATTTCAGCACCATCACCAACAACCAACAATTGATTAATTGTTTTGCGTTTCGGTTTGCTGGCCCTGCTCCACTTACCGGGGAGTCGAACCAAGAGGCGACAGGGGGTCGCGTTGTTGGTGGAGAGCAGGGACATAATCCTCCTTCCTGCTCCCTTACCATGGCTGATGGCGTGCACCAGGCGAGGGGACTCGAGGCAACGGGATGCTGCCCTAGAAAAGGTTCGGAGCAGGCGAAGCTCGAACGGGTGTCGTCGACTTGTCGCCACCAGGGAGGCAGCACGGAATCTTCTGGGAAAGCCACGCCGAGTTCCCCCATAATGACCACGCGGTAGTGCCCGCGGCAGCGGTGACTCCAATTAATTCTAGCGAGCACCACCTACGTGGAAGGATTTTTTTCTTCATTTTTTTCAGCATCACTTTCACTTGTCAGCTTTGTTATTAACTCGTAGGAGGTTTTTACCCTTTAGCGATTTTCTGGACAAGCCGTGGTCACAGATGTCGCCCCTTCTCCCCCCCGGTACGTACCTTTATTTTTCGTCGCCCATCGGGTCCAGCATTCCCAATGCTCGTCGATTTTCATCGAATGTTGCTATTAATAATCAATTTCCACGCAAGAAAAAGTCCCTACGAGTATGCGCAGAGACTCGGTGAGACTCGAACCCACGAAATTGATCCTGAAATGTCCCCTCGTGGCGCCCGGATGATGAGTGCGCTTCCGAGGTGCCCCTCGTCGTCATCAGGTCCCGCAGCGCCCCATCGGGTCCCTGACACGACGGTCAACGGTTCGCGCGCACCTACAGTCTATCATCCATATTGCTGACAGAATCGTCGACGCACCAGACGCGTTCCTGCCAGACTTTTGGAAGCTCATTCTGCAATCGAACCTCACCGCGCGCTGGAAAAAAGTAACGGCCGGTTTGCGTGGGCATGGCATCATCATGGAGGAGGCTTTTGTCATACCGCAGGGGCCATGAGACAGTGGCGGCCGATATTGGAAGAGATCTACCGAGAGGTGTGAGGTTGGTTGGCGTCTCCGTACCGGCAGGAACGGAGCATGTAGGACTGAGGGCACGAGCGCTATACGCACACAAGACGGGCAGCTGACTCGTTATCAGCGATTGCCCCAACGCGTTTAACAATGTGAAAAAGACGGTGGTGCTTGCGGAGGTGGCCAACTGCGCGCCAGCGCTCACGCCGTTTGTGGTGGAGTGCTATGTTACAAGACCACAAACAAGCCGACGTGTTGTTGTTTCGGATGAACTCCGGGGAGACCAGGACGAGATCGCTTGCGCCATCGGCGTTCAGCTGAGGGACCCCATGAGATCGGCAATGTTCCGTCTAGCGGTGCGACTGGGACTGAAGCGTGTCAGAGAGGAGTCCGAGGGAGGAGAAGAGGAAGCTTTTGCGTGCATATGTACGATGTCTCTCTCGATCTTAAGGGGGTCACGGCCAACATGGTCATAACCTTTTCCTTCTCCCGGCGAGAGCTACAATGGACGAAAACGGCATCGTGGTCAACTCCACCAAGACCGTGGCACTACCATCGAAAGCCCCGACGGCCGAGGAGTTTTCGCTCCTGCGAGATGCCCGCAGTGCAGATGAAGGTGGGGTGACGGTAGTTGGTGTCCCGATCGGTACAAACGAATGCACAGCGGAGCGAGCAATGAAAGTACAATAGTATAGGATAGAGGGGCGGACCGCCTGGCGCGCTACCTCGCTAATATGCCGGAGAAGCAAACAGCGGCTCTTACCGTCATCGAATCCCTCAGGCAGAGGACAAGCTACCACGAAAGGATTATCGAAATGGGGCTGTCCGTCGAAGCTCGCAGGAGGGCAGACAGCGGGGCGCAGTGGGTGTACGAGAAACTCTTCTCGAGCTACCGAGTGCGGCGAAGGCACAGTCACGTTTTGAGGAAGTAAGTACTTGTAGTCGTTGATGACGGGGGGAGGGTAGTCTTGTGGGCGGCGGACTGGGTCGTCTTAGGGGCGGTGGACGTCGCATCGTGGGAATAGCGGTTGTCGTGGGGGCAGTAGCTGTCGAGGAGGGGGCGGAGAGTTGCCTTGGCGGCGGCGGGCGGCTGGTTGGTGCCCCGAACGGCAGCGTGCACTGGCTTCCCCGTGTCCAGCTCATATTCGGACTCCTCGTAGTCTAGTTGGTCCTTGGCTTTGATCATGATGCAAGAGTAGCTGCCGACAGGAGCAGCGGTGTCGGCGGCGAGGGGGTGTACTCGATATAGGAGAGATGTACTCGATCTCATGCATGGCCGTAGTCGTACGGCCATAGACCCTCGTATCCCTACAATGCCGGGACGGAGTTCGTCGGGTTTTCACCGACCAGGCAGACATTGCTTGCACCAAGCGTGAAGCGCCGTGAGGTGTCCGGCGAGTCGCATGGAGGGTGAATTGCATCCTAGCATGAACCGTTTGTGAGGCGGAAGTGCATGCGGATGTACAGTTTCAATGAGTCTATTTATTTTCCGGTGTACTGTAGTCAGAGACAGCACTGGGAGTGCTATGTAACTGCCTCTTAGGTGCCTTACCATATAAACACTACGTGATACGGTCATTCCCTTTGTGCGGAGGAAAGTTTCTTCACCTCGCACAAATTATATAACTACGAGTAGATCACCAGCTGTGACTGACCGCAAAAAATAAAAAGCGGTGCCGTGGTTGTCTAGCTCAAGTGGTAAGCGGCATATTTTACAGCTTCGTTGCCAACCGACGCCAACCTAACCTATATATATAACGGGGGGCGCGTACTCATTTGTTGCTTGCCTTAGTCATTTGAACATTGACCATCCCTTTCGAGACGGAGCACCGTTCCTACTTCTACCTCCAACATTTGGGCGCCCATTACGTTGTTTCCATATATTACATATAAACCTTTTGCTAGTCATATCCCCTTCCTGTTTGGCCACCTGTGGCTACCATCTACCTCCTAGGATAGCGGTCGTTTTCTCGCTGTTATTAGCGTATCAAACTCCTCCATATCACATTCATCTATTTCCCTCATCTCCTCTTCTAACACATCCCGTTCCTCCTTGTACATTTCACATTCGCCTACTACTGTGTGAGTTCTACTCCCTCTTGCTTTGCCACACGGGCACGTCTCTGTCCATCTACTTCCTCCTCCTCCCGGGTACTGGTATACCTCCTTCTTTTTTCTAGCAGGTTCAGGTCACGTACACGAAATTGCAGTTACAGCGTAATCGCGAAGTCCATTGGGCCGTGCAAATTAGTTTTCATTCCTATTCCTTTCCTCAATCCCCCGTATATCGAAGTGTTTTTCCGACTCCACATTGGTTCTTAGCGCTAGCTTTTCCCTTGTTTCTATCCTTTCTTCTATTACTTTTGCCTTGTACCTCTAAAACTTCCCGGCGGACATCACCTCTTCTTTTGGTTTCCCCTATATCCCTCCATACTTACTTTCTCATCTACGCCATCCCACCTTATTCCAGCTCGTCCTCTGGTTGCTTTCTCCCACATAGCTCTATCAACTATAGCTGGCAACCTCTTTTGACGCGTTCTACGATAGAGGTAGTACAGTTCGGCTATTTTTTTTTCATGATGACGGGATTTCTTAACCCAAAGTCGTCGGAATGGCAATCTTGTTTCGAAAAATGACGCCTTTGTATACTATTTGGACCATGGGATTATTCATCGGGATGAAATTTCATGTTTGCTGAAATCAGTTTTCGGGTTCAAGGTGTCGAGCTCCTCAAGTGAGGAGCCTCAGAAAAATTAGGGTGAACCCCTATCGTAAAACGCCTCTTTTGTGGCATGTTCCTTACTATATATTGCCATTTCAACTCTCTCACGTCTCTATTTGTCGTGAGTGGGTACATTCCCAGTTTTGCTCTTAATACTGTATTGCTAGTCGTACTTGAGCATCTTAGGAGTTTTTCTAGCTTCTGTCATCTGTACTATATGTTTCCAGCTGTTTTACGAACTTCGCGTTCACTTCCCATACTTCTCCTGCATATTCTAGCTTTGGTACTATCATATTCATCAGGGTACATCTCCTAATCCTAGTGTCAAGGTGCGAGTCTGTTAGGACCGTATCCATCTTGCCTACGTGTGCTTTACCCTTTCCTATTACTTTTGCTATATGTGTATCCCAAGAGGTCTTTTGATATCTCTACGCCCAGTTACGTATACTGGTCTATGATCGGCAATTCATCTTCTCCCCACCTCCAACCGAAATTTATCGGGTTCACCTTGTCTTCGTTACAAACAGCTACTCCGCATTCCTTGATGTTCGCCGTCACCCTCCATTTCCTAGTGTATTCTAGCTAGCGCCTGCTCTATTTGTTTCTGCAATCATTCGGGTGTTTATGATATCCCCACTCAGCCATCCGCAAACATCAATCCCGACACCGTATCTTCCCCTACCGTGACTCCCTGCCTTGCTGCTTCAATTGCTACTATCAGGTCGTTAGTATATGTCTGGAATAGGTTAGGTGACAATGTACATCCCTGTGCAACTCCTTGTAAAATATCAACATACTTCATGGATATTTCCCCTTCCAGCATCACAGCACTTCTCGCCTACTCCGTCATATTTTCATCATCCTCCACATCTTTCCTCTGATTCCTAATTCCCACAGTTTTTTCCACATTCCATCTCTCCGCACTGTGTCCTAGGCTTTCTGTACATCTAGCAATTAACAGTAGTTATTAGTCCCGCGTCTTTCCTACCTTGAATAATCTTACCTAAGGTGTACACATGGTCTACGCAGCTACAGTTTGGCCTAAACCCTGCTTGCCCTTCGCTTATTTAGTTTTCCTTCTCTATCAGTGTTCCCATTCTATCGTTCAAAATCGTACAAAATGTTTTGCCTACTGTGCTTAGTAGCGTTATCCCTCTATAGTTCCCCGGGTCAGCCTTATCTTCTTTCTTGAATAAGTTTACTACTACTCCTTCTCTCCACCTCCTAGGTGCGTACACGTTATTTCCATATCCAGTTATCAACATAATCATCATTGTAAGCATTCCTTCTTCCCCGTGTACGTCGTAAATTCGTTCACTATTTGGTGTGCCCCTGCTGCCTTTCTATTCTTAAGTTTAGCTACACACTTCTGTACTTCTTCCCTTGTGAACTCTCTCCGTAACCCTCCTGAACCACTGCCTTCCCTTTTTGATGCATCTACAGTGCGTTGGCCTCTGCCCATGCGTTGATTTCCTTCTCCAATTCAGCGTCGGACGTTTCGTTGGCTGTGGGTGTTCCTAGCTTACGGTGATGCTCTACTAGTACTTCCTTTTTCCCGTTCGAACTACTGACCATTTTACCGTTCTGTGATCTTAAGGTAGCTATTCCCGTATCTGTCCCTCCTGCTTGTTCGTCCAGTATCCCTTTATTCCTACCCACATCTGCTTCATTCCGCCCTCAAAGTCTTCATTCGTTTTATATACTATGTCATAACGATAATCCCTTCCTTCTTATTCTCTACCATCTCTTATACTTTCTATCAGGCTGAGGCATATTCCTCCCATCCTGTCGTAGTTTTACTCGAGTTTTATTTTGCGTGTGCTTTTCTCCTTACTCTTATAGTCTGTTTCACTTCCCTATCCTACCGCTTTACTGCTCAGTTGCATACTCTCAACTTCTTCCCTATTACTTTACTTGCTGTGGTCTTGACCAATTGCTCCCATCTTTCTATAATCCTAGCTCCTGCAGTATCCCGCTCTATATCATTCCTTGTTCTACCTATTATTTCCAACAGCTCGGCAAATTGCCCTGCACTTTTGGTCATCTCTTCTTGGAACTCTTCCCGTTTTTCTTTTACTTCTAGTTCATCCATCCTCCATTTGTACGATTTCCTATCTCGCCTATTTTTTACAACTCTCCTCTGTTGATTGTCTGTCCATATTAGACAGTGATCCGCAGTTCCTATGTCCGCTGCGCATACATGTGGTTCCGTTTCCTTACCACTCCCATTTTCTACTACTATAAAGTCAAGGATAGAGCTTTCTCTCTTTTGTATGCACCTATAATGCCTCTGCCTTTTTTACTCTGTCCTTTAACGCCTTCATCTCGTTGTGCTTAAGGAACTTAACATATATTCCCCATTCTTATTCTTTATGACTTCCCCATATTGTCCGATGTTCTCATTCAGTTTGCTTACCTTCCCAATTCTTGAACTAAAATTTCCCTCTAGGACAACTTGTCCTTGCCTTTTATACTTCTGTTACATCTACTGCTACGTCTCCGAACTTTCTCTGCATTTCTTTTATCGTATTCTTCGACTCAGGGGGCATACATATGTTTCCTAAGAAGTAATCTTCCGCTCCCCGCTCCCTTGGTATTTATCCATATGCTTTCGTCGAATTTAGTGTCTTTGATCACCTCTATTATGTCACACAGGTATTCTTTGACTACGAACCCCACACCCCCCGCCCTCCTATTCTTGCTATTCTGTTCCTTCCTCTTTTTCCCTATCCATGCGTACTCTCCAACTTTGCATCCTATCCCCCGCCCCTCTTTATACTACGGCTCTTGAGTTTCCACTATTTCTAGATCGCGCTTATTTACTTGTTCGGCAATTTCTATCCTTTTGCGCTTTTCTGTGGCGAATCCACAGACGTTCCATAATCCTATTCCCAGCCTCTTTTTCGTTTCACTATCCGCTCTAGTCTTGTCTGTTGTATCTTCTCCGTTGTCGCTACCAGTATTTCTATTATCTCTTCTTCGAGCATTGTTTCCGTTTCCGTTTCAGGTTTTGTCCGCTTGTTGTGCACCCCTATGTTTCCCCCCCATTTCCTTCGATCTATGTGCTATTTCCTGCTTCCCCTTACCTTCGTGCACCCTTGAACTACGCCTTAGTTTCGCTCTTCCATCCTAGTCTTCTCACCCATGCCGACACTTTTTCTGCCTCTATCCTCTGCCACTCCATGCTCGCTTTCGGCTTTGGCGTGATTCGAAAGTGTTTCCCTCTCGTTCTACGTTCCCTATTGCAAGGCAGTATAGTCCTACTTCGTCGTACTTCCTATTGATCTCAATCTTCGTCATGTCACTAGGAATCCCAAATATTAGCGCCACTAGTATTTTACCCTGCCAATCTTTCTTTCTCCTCCCACCCTGCCTCGCCGTCTTTCTCTTAATCTTTTGCGAGAATATCTCAAGCTTGTTTGTGTTCGTATTGGTGTACTGAGAATTGTTCAGGTAACTGGGGCTTCCCAATTTTAGTACTCGTTGGGGGTCTGGTGTCTTTCCGTTCTTTTGCCGGCGCGTCACGTTAAATAGTGTCTCCAACACGAGCTCGTAGCCTGGAGCCAAGTTCAACACCCTTAATATAAGTCCTCTACGTTTGTGTCAGGCGATCTGCATGGTAACTATCCTGGCGTCCTACGATCGTATCTTCTACCTTCTTGCCCCGCTGCTGTACTGGTTACTATCCTCCATGGTGATCACCTTTACCGTGCGAGGTTCAAGGACGGCTTGCATAACACAAAATCTTGCTCACACATTGGGATGCCCCGTACGTCGCTTTCTCCGTCATATGTACGTTTCACCATGGGTAACTACCCCACTAATGCTCCCCAGTAGACCTTCGCTGTCGAAAGCTAGGCCAAAGATCATCCCACATTTTGTACCCCTTCTATCCTTCAAGATATCAAGATATCTACGTACCGCTTGGTGCTCCTTCTCTTTGGTCATGTGGTCGGTCACATCCAAGGTGTTTTGTTTCATGAGTATAATAGGTCTTAACTTAATGTCATGCATCATCCACCGCTCCCCTTCATTTGCAGCTTGTATGTGTACCTAAAGTCGGGGATTTTAGGCATCATTTCAGACCAGACTTCCACCGCCCAACGGAAATCGGTAAAGGGTTTATGGGTATCTTACCACGAGACCCAACCCTCACGCGAATTGGCGGGGGGGGGGGGGGGGGGTGGGCACAGAAGGCGGAAGGAGCAGTGTGTGCAAGGGTGCAACGTTACGCTCTTCGAGGCAAGGCGTTCAGGATGGGCTGGAGAATGGCAAGACTCGAAGGTAACGCGCGGCAGAGCGCAAGGCTTGTCGAGTTGGGGCGATGTGGGGTGGTGGGACGACATTGTAACATGAAAGTGCCCCCCTGACGTGCGATAGGAGAGATATTCGGATGAAGGAAGAGTTCGTGTCGTAGGGGGCGGGGGGGGGGGGGGGGTGTGAGGACTCCTCCCGCGGCAGGGGTTGCACTTTTTGCCTTCTGAGGCAATATTTTCACACCCTTTGAGCTCCTGAAGCGAGAACCTACCGGTTACTATGATGATTTTATTAGAGTGTTCGTTTTAGGATTATTACTAGCGCATAGAAATGTTGGTCGGGTTGCGCGCACAAACTTCTTGGAAGTCATGTTTTGGGACACATTTTAAGTTTTTCATGTGAGGAGCTCAGGAAATGAGGCACCTCCCTCGCCGTGACATTGCTCTGAGGAGAGCGTGTTGCAGCGAGGATGTACTCCCGTGTTGACGTTTGTGCCTTCATAGCCACCTATGTCCAACGATTCTCCAGTCTCACGCACGTCAGAAGTAGAAGGCCCTCGGAAGTCAAGTGCCGTTGCCGTCTTTGATCCTCGAAAATAACGAACGGGTGTCGAGGATTAGGGGAGGGAGGGTCCTGTGCCCAGAAAGAAAGTGGTGGGTAGAGGACTAGGGGAGAGGAGCGGGGAGGGGGCGGGGTCGTACAGGTGTGTAGAAGGCTGGGGGGACTCGTACAGTTTAGAGTAGTTGGATGGGTGAATCAAGGGCCGAGGGTGGGGCCCAATCGGGGTTATGACCTGCAACAAAAATCAACATGGTCTACGGGGGCCGGAGGTGGAACAGGCGCCTGTGGCAGCGCCGTTGGTGGGACACACAGGGCTGAAACGGTGGAGCGCGATGATCGGTGTCCAACGCGTTCAAGAGATGTTGACGACGAGAATGGGAATCAAGGATGGGAGTGGGTCGAATAGTTACAAAGACTAAGAAGAAACGTCACCGAGGGGTTGCGGCCGTCTTCATTTAAATTGGGCCGATACACCCAACGATGAAGGGCATCAGAGTGCCCTACTAAATTTCGGCGACGGACAATGAGTGAATCACGCCAGAGAGACAAAAATGTAAGGCATATTTCTGTCTGTAGGAGTGTGTCTGATGTCGAGATCTTTATGCCCCATTAAGAACAAGGGACGCGGGGTTCACGCCGTGGCACGTGGTACTTCTGTCGACATTGAAAATGCAGCATTGAAACAGCTTCGTAAATGGAAAATATGTGACTTCTCTTGTGTAGTGGACGACATTGCAGCATACCGATCGGTAGAGGCACTCCGTGGGGAAATACGCCGTTTGTAAGGACACGTCGTCATGCCGTACAATTTGCAGGCTACGTGGCGATGTTCTATTGGCCAAACACCCGAAAATTGCCAAATCGAACCCTAGGGGGGCCGTCCAAGTGACGAAAAACATACGGGAGAAAACCTCATCGACTTGGTATGTATCCGACAAAAACAATATTGGGCTATACCATCAGGCCGGGGCATCACGAAACATCGGGAGGCGGGCGCGCGCGAGGGAGAGCGTACCTTTAACCTCCCGTAGCGCGCAAACGAACGGTCGGCGGGCAGAGCGGAAGCACCACATCGAGCGGTAGCCGTTCGATCGCGTTCGAAAAAATCTCGAAATTGCACGAAGATCGGAGGAATCCAAGCTGGTAAGGTCTATCCGCGAAACCGCTGCTACTCTAATATTCGTAGCTAAAATACAAGTTATCCCGGCGCATTCGCAGCCACGCCGCAAGTAGTCCCCGAAGCATCAAGGAGCTATGTGGCCATGAGGGTCTTAAGTACCTGACTACTGTAGGGGATGTCATGAGCCGCAAGGAACCCACGAACGATACGGGAGGCAACAGGCGTTACGAGGGGCAGGCAGACTCTGGGCTAGTCCACTGAAACGGCGGGCGAGCCAGACTATACAGATACCGGTACAAAACTACTCTAAAACATCAATTCCTTCCACGAACAGCGGCAAAACAAAAATCAAAGCAACCCCACCATAGGTTCGGGGAGATAAGCGGGTCAAACAATTGAGTCGGGACGGAATTTTAGCCGTTGTCGAAGTAACACCGCGTGGGGCGGAGGAAGATGATCTTCTCTTGACAGATCAGAGGCACAGGTAAGTCTACTGCGCTCGTTGGTCTTCTTCTCGATATTTTGATGTTTTTTGGTTAACATTCTGAGGCTTGGGTACTTAGAGCGGAGTGAGAGTAAGGGGGATAGTCGGGGCACGCGTCCAGCCCTCGGGATGTGCCCCCTTCTCTATCCCCGCTGTTCGTAGCCTCACGAGGCTCACTTCGTCTCTGCCCCTACTCTGTGGGAGACCAATAATACATGACCTGAAGCACACAATATTCTAGAATGTTCGTCGCCTCAGGCAACGGTAGCCCAAACTGCATAGCAGTCTATGGATGGATGGTTCAGGTCATGTACTATAGACCTCCAACGGGGTAGGGGCAGAGAAGGAGTGAGCCTCGTGCGTCACCACTTACAAGCTCAGATGTCAAGAGTCACATAGTCCACAATAGGCAATGATACCAACCTGTACGTAACTGTCATCTGAAGAGACCAAACGAACACCCGCACCTCTGGACCCAATCGCTTAACCCTCATCCTTCCATATAATTTTTCTTCAAGGCTCCCTGTCTCTAAGTCTTTATACTTGGGGCGTCCCTAGATATCCTTAGATTTCTACGACTTTGATCCATTTGCATAGGGCGTCGGGCTTCTGAGTACACCAGGTGGATACATTCTTTGTTAAGGCTATTGATAATCGCGTTGGACCTGTGAGCTGATACTCCGAAGCAGTCGTGGGTATCGATAGCCAGACCTACTCAATGCTACTTTCAAAACAATCGCGCCTGTAGATATGCACGATATCGTAAAACGCTTAATGGCGTAGAAAATCTATTGGAATGACCAACCCAAGGTCTCGTATAACGCTTCACACCGCCGTGATTGTCTAGATATACAACCATCCCTGCTCTACTGCACATGGACGAACACATGGTGAAATTGATGCCGCCTACAGTACTAAACAAAATTAGTTGCCCCAACAAGTAGGTGTTGGGCCGTCACCATCGAACACTAAAAGTCCAAGAAGGGAACATATGCGCATCTCGCGATGATGCACTGGGACCGAGATAAACATTCCCTGGTGAACGTTGTTGCTCATTCAATTTGTTTATACAGGTGCCTCTCTGAGACTCCCGAGTACTACGCGGCAGTCACAGCTAAACTATGTATGCATTGCAAAGAGGGCTTTGCCGCGGCGGGCTGACGCTTGCCTGTGGCTACGCGCATGCCCCAAACTGTCAAGATCGGTAGGTAAGACGAAGCCGCACGGAAGCGGCTGTACTTCCAAGGGGTGTACTAAATGATAGTGCTCAATATGCGGCGTAAGTGCCGAAAGACGCACAAGACCGTTACACGAAGTTGATCGTCATTTGTGGAGTCATTGGCAAAAAAACACTAATCGGCTTGCAGCAAGGGAGTATCGACATCCACACGCAAATCATCAAGGAACGTTTGCTGAAGATCGGTCAGTATATCGAGAGGTAGAGTGCACCCACACATACATCTGACCGTAGAGTGGGTATGTTGCTGAGTTGGTCGAGGATGGTTGCACCCCCTCCAGCCAACTGCTTTTCCTCTCTATCGTATTTTACTTTGTGTTTCCGCCTGTGGTCGAGAGAGAGCAACCTTTGAACATCACACATTTCTTCTGGGCTAAGCTTCCGAGCTTGTTTACCATTTGGTCGCGTCCAGCCTCGGGGCTATAAGGAGCACATCCACCACAACACTGCCACATGTGGTTACACTGGTAACAACACCGTACCAGGTAGAAGAGTAGATATCATCTGCTCAGTTGATGGCTGTTGTTTTCCAGGGTCGTCGCGTCCCAAGCTCGTGTGCCAGGTCATTGTGGAGGACCTTTTTCTCTAGCGTATTGCCCACCTCGAGCTACATACCCCCGGCCTGCACCTCTCATCCGGGTAGCTTCCACCAACCACCCCCGTTTGCGAGCGCGGCGTCTGTACTTCTTCCTCGTGCTGTTTGTCGGGGGTGCCTCTTGCTTCATGCAGAAAGGAGCATGCCATACACGGCGTGTCCTACACATACCAGGTATTATACACATAAGGAGTTCAAACGTAATCCATGGGTTCACCAGGTTAAAGCTGTTGTCACCCCTCGGGCACGCTTCAATCAGACAAGGATACGCACACTTGTGGCTGGTTCATCTGCTGTGTGAGCTTGAACATAAGTTATTCTCCAGGTTCGCTGGTGAGGTATCCACAACTCCCCCATGGTTCTAGTATATCAGAAACAAGTCGACGCAGGCAGCGGTCGATTAACAATGAGTTCAACACGTTCATAACGATGACGTTGGTGGTAGTATAAACGATCCACAGTTTTTGGTCTTGCTTTTTTGTTTTGGTCTTAAAGGGCACAACGAACAAATCCCGACGAGCTCCACTGTACTCTACACCGCAGGCGGTCACAATTTCTTCGATGCTGATCATATCCTACGTCGTCCTTGTGTGTGGTCGAAGATGAAGTTGTCCGAGACCCTGATCGCATCAGGTTTTTGAAAGTCAGCATACCAGGACCAATCTCTGGGTCGGGGCTGCGAGAAACACATAAAACATGCAACGACGAACGGGTACAGTGAACGATTTTAGCAGAAAGTCGAGCAGACTGGAGGTGGAAGGCACCGCTCGGAGACTTGCAGTAGTAGCGCTTGCGACATCACAACCATTGGAGCACTTCGACCACCGTGCACCGCATCATGGCACCGACAATGGCTGTTCATGACGCATATATCATGAATGCCTCACACGTACACCCCAGCGCGGTTTGCCGTGCCACAAGATGCCAAACATGCCATAATCGTTTGGCGCGTTCGTATCGAAAGGCACGGTGATATGTACAATGTGTTGCCGTCCGTGTCTCGCGTGTTGCACAAAACCGTAAAATCTTCATGAGTGGGAGGAACGAGCCTCTATCCCCCACTCCCTTCCACAGCATGCTATGATACCGCACAATAATGCGCTGTACGTAGGAGGCTCCCCTGGCAATATGGGTTGTTCTCACCTTTCGTTCCGACCACCGAATGTGAGGGCAAAGGCGCCGCCGTGGTAGTCAGTCCCGTTGGCATCGAACTGGACCGCCTTGTTGAATCTACGACCGGTGTTATTTGTATCGTGTACAGTTTCGGAACGACCTTGAGCGATCGCATCGTCGAACAAATTTAAAGCAAGCGCCATTGCCGTCATGCGGGGACAACTCTGGAGATGGTTCACCGCGCAGATCTGCGATGTAGTCACTCGAAACCAACTGCCGCCAAGCTTTCTAGCTCTATGGTACGCGAAACGTAGCACGGTTGAGTTGGCGTCAAAAGAGGCCGTCCAGTTAGTTGCTTGTCCAAGGAGTTGGCCTATTAATGGCCGACACGTCTACTATACTCTACTAAAGTCTTGTATTGTTTCCCGACCAGCCCTCACGTGACGTCACCGCCGGTCACAGCAATGCCCCTGCCGTGTTTAGCTTCACTTCTGTTGAACTGAACGACACCCTTGAAGCCGGACGTTAACACGGGCACGAAGCGTTATTAGGCGGCCGAGGTAGAGAGTAGAAGGTGTGGTCACGGTCTCAGTTGTGGGGACAACATACTGTAGTCCAGAGGATCGATGCTCAGCAATATCAAGCTGCCGCGAACCAATAATTCGGCCTGGAAAGCTATCATTCCCTTCCCGAAGTGCTTGCTGAAGCCACGAATACGAACAGAGTGAGAAGAACGACATTTGGGCATTTTTTAATTGCCGTCAGGTGTGCTTCCGTTTCTGGCCGGAATAACAGTTTTTGCTTTCGATGATTCCGGCAGCCAGCCAAGTTGCGCCAACGTCTTTTGCATGCAGTGATGATATGTCAAGCAATGCCATCCATATCAAAGAAAGGACAGCCGTCAGGAAAAACGCGCGACGGGCTGTTCCAATACTCTTGCTCTAGAATGACCTATAGCAAATCAAATAGTTAGGGAGTGGTGCCGCCACAAGAGAAAAACTTTGCCTTCCTGTACAGTCTAAGGCTTGAACTGACACAAACGACTTGCACTCACAGGAGGTTTCCGTTGGCGTTTCGAATACTCCCGCCCCAGTCTAAGAAGTTGCTGTTGTCGTTGAAATAGTCTTTTCCGCAGAGGCTATATTCCGGCGATTTGCCCATGGAATGGGATATAATGCAGTACGAGAGAGTTCGCCAGCGAGAACAAGAGCCTGAAACAAACCCGCCTAAATTACATATGGTTCAAGAGTACGCCGAAGGCTAATATCGAAGGGAAGATACCTGTGACCACAGTTTATCAACAATGCAGCAGAAGGTACGGTAGAACCTCCCATATACAGCGACAGGGACAGTAGAACCTCCCATGAGTTGAGCGGAAGAGGGGTGAGCAAAAACTACGACGAAAACACAAAACGTCCGTCCGAGACACATTCTTCGTGGACCACCAAACAACTAAGATCGCAAAGTAGGAGATTGACCCACGTCATTTTGCCCTCGTTGAGGACGGCTGCTCCCTTATCGCAGTTGTGGTTCATGAATCGGCATCGTCGCGGAAGCTGTTGTTGAACAGACACAGGGGGGGGGGGGGGGGTGTACTCCTCATCATGAGCAGCCGTAGTCGTAAGACCATAGACACAGGGGGGGGTACTTATTTGTTTCGTGTCATGGATATTTGACCATTGACCACGCATCGCTTTCGAGACGGCGTGACACAGGGGGGGGGGGGGTACTCATTTGTTGCTTGCCCTAGTCATTTGACCGTTGACCACGCATTCCTTTCGAGCCGGAGCACCATTCCTACTCCTAATAGAGGCATTTCCAACAACTGGGCACTCAATAGGTTGTTTCCATATATTACATGGATTGTTTTTGCCAATCTTATCCCCTTCCTGTCTGGTCACCTGTGGCCACCATCCATCTCCTAGGATAGCGATTGTTTTCTCGCTGCTATTAGTGTATCAAACTCCTCCATGTCACATTCGGCTATTTCCCTCATCTCCTCTTCTAACACATCCCGTTCCTCCTTTTATATTTCACATTCTCCTACTATGTGAATTCTACGCTCTATTTGCTTTGCCATATGGGCACATCTGTGCACCTACTTCCTCCTCCTCCCGGCTACTGGTATACCTCTTTTTTTTTTTTTCTGGCAGGTCCAGTTCACCTACACGAAAGCGCAGTTTCAGCGTTTTCGCGAAGTCCATTGGGCCGTGCAAATACATTTTCATTTGTATTCCTTCCCTCAATCCCCCGTATATCTCGAAGTGTTTTTCCGATTCCACCTTGTTTCTTAGTGCTAGCCTTCCCCTTCTATCCTTTGTTCTACTTCTGCCTTGTACCTCCCAAACTTCCCGGCGGACATCATATTTTCTTGGTTTCCCTCTGTATCCTTACATACTTTCTCAACTACGCTATCCTACCTTATTCCAGCTCGCCCTTTTGACACAGGGAGGGGGTTAAGCGGGGAGAAGCCGCGACTGAAGCATGCAAATGCGAGGAGACGAAACAAAACATTCTCAACTATTACGGGGAAACATAGTAAATAGGACCAAATATTGTTAGTAAAGATAGGGAATCATATATATTTTTGTGTGTACCGTGAGTCCTATTAACTATGGTCTCCCGTAACAGTGGAAATAACTGTACATACATACTACTGTTGCACCTCACTGCTTTGAACAGCCGACGAGTGAACGAGTATAAAATCGGTTTCCCGGAGTGCATGGAGCGATAGTGTCGAAGGCTGTTCTTCGATCTTGAAGCCTCGGTCAATCAGTGTGATACGTATAGTAAAAAGGGCGCCGCGCTCAGCGCTTTTTGTATGAGACTCTGGGATGCACCGTCGTCTACTTGTGGTAATTCGCTCACATGCCTGTGCCCTCCCTATTGGCGACTCCACAGCCCCCGGCGTCATCGAAACCCTCAGCGCAAGTGCTCAAGGTAGGTTCAACGGTTTGAGGCATGCGGTAAGTAACTACAGGCACATATTGAGCACATCGACACATTGTTTGTTCGAGCTGTATACGGATGTTTCGCCGTTCGAAACGCATATAGTTTGTCACGGGCCCCCTTTCCGGATAAACTAGAACTTTCCGCTCCATTTAAGCTCTATACGGCGCATGTGTTGTTCTGCGGAGATGCTGTAGTTCTTGTTGTGGTCGTTCTTCGTAAACCAGCCCCAGATGACGCAACGTGACAGCTTTGTGGAGGAGCTGACAGAGGATGCAGCATCTCGGGGCTTCACTCGTAGTCTTGAACCTGATCCTAACGGCTGAAAGCTCTGCAGATACGTGAATCGAGACTCTAAATCTATTGGCGGGATCTCCGCGTGGGGCGTGTGGTGCGCGGCTCCTGAGTAACGCCAGGCAGTCCGCGGGAGGCAGTCACTATCAGTCGGGATCAGCCGACTGGTTGCTGCCTAAGTCTTAGCTCTGAATATCCTATGACATAGTGGCACTCAAGGTCAGTTGTGTTGATTATCGGTCTTGCCAAATATACCAGGACGAGGAGAAGAAGAGAAGGAGTAGCAGGGTGCGCGAGGCACGCGCTTTGTCTCCCCTCGAGTAAGCCAAAACAGTTTCTCTTCGTAAGATACAGCATAAAACAATCCTGTCCTAGACCCTAGTTCCGCAGTTTGATCCTTTGCGGTTCTCCCGAGGCTCTGTTCTGAGTTCCTCATCTAAGAAACGGCAGTTGATTGTACCGAATAACTACTAAATCGGTATTGGACATATCGTGCTGCTTATACGGCCCTAGCACGTTGTGTTGCCGATCACTGTCTCGGCATAGGTTAACGGCTTCTGCTAGGAAGAAAGGTAGCTAGTTATACATATAGTTCGTAAGGATACTACCCTTCGCATGTACGAACGGTTGAAACGAAGAACACGTAGCTTTTGGCGAAGTCACAGGATAAATGTGATATATCGTTGTTTCCTTTTCGAACGCTTCTTCTGAAAAAATTGCGAGGGTAGGCGGAGTGTACAGCTCAACCACTACATTTGCACGGCTCGTTCCACAATAATTGAGATGACGAGACTCCTGTGAACACGTGAACATACTCTACGAGGCCACTGCCCCCCCCGAAAACATGCCAACACAACTGTACTAGTGTACTAGTGACGGACGCGACTATGTCTCAGTGCAGGGTATGCACGTACCAATCATTTGAGCTTACCGCAGCATGCCGTATACCAGTAGTAGCTGAGACTCGAGTGCATGCCTTGACATGCTAGCCCCTTTGAATGCACGCTTATAATTGGCGTTCATCCGTCTCTCACGATTTGCATCATTATTACTGTTTTTTATCGTACCTCCATTGTTGTCGAAGGTCACCATCTTCGAAAATCTGTCGTGCGTCATGGCAAAGTTTGGGCTAGGCACATTGCGGTAGGGCCTCCCATGAGAATCGTCTCGATGTACTCGCTATTCACAAACAGGCAAAGTTGGGTCAAGCACGTGTGTTGAAGCAGCCGCGTGCGTGTAAAACTAGAAAATCAGTCAATTCTTAGAAAAACAACGAATGGGAAACGAGCCGTTGCTTGTGTGGTTAACCTATTGTACGAGCTCAACATATTATACAACCTCACGCTGCGCTAAGCAGCATCGTGTCGTTCAGCGGCGTTGGAATACCATACCAAACCTGACGTAAGCATCCTCGCTGTTGTTGTCGAGGGCATGCCAGCTATTGCCCTTGAAGATGCTGTTGCCACGGAACCTTTAAGACCAAACAAAACACTCCAGGCAAACCCACTTTAAAAATGTCACGTCTTTTCCGGTTAGGGTTGGCATAATCAAAATGGTGTAAAACGACACCACCCACGGCAGTGCAGGACCCCTTGTCGATTAAATCTACCAGGTGGGTATCATAGCTGGTAACAGCACTAAACGCGTCAGTCCTACAGGTGGGGTGACATATTAAACGCCGAACGGGTATGCGTGTATGTTGACGTAGGGCGTCCCATGGACCATGCTCTGGTATATAAACACGATTGATGAACAATAATCGGTGGTGCGATGGCCCACCTGTATACTGCCGTGTTCTCCCTCGAATCCGTGGACACCTTTTTGGGTTCATACATTGAAACATATCACAACCCCACCTTCAATCAAGATATTAAAACATCCTACGAGTCGTATACTGGTACGCTGCTGTGTGTTGCAGGGCCTTTATTCCCAGCCCAATGTTGGCTATTGGAGGCTGGTGCATCCATCCTTCTCCAATAAGCACTATTTGTAAACACTCTTGCAGGGAATGCCCCTGCTTCCAATGGATTAGGTGCAAGGGCCCCTCATGCCCGACCGATATACAAATACGTACGTATTGACATTAAACCCCGATTGTCTCATCTTAAAGTGCCGAGGTTGCCCCGGAACACGTTGCCGTTGTTGTTGAAGAGCGTGTCGCCCTTGAAGCTGTCAAGGTGAAAAACACGATACTTACACTCACCCATTAGTTGGTCCTACAGTAAACCGGTGCCGTTTTAGAGAGCAATGTGTGACAAACATGCAATGAAAAAGTAGCGTACTCCCGCAATGGTGTGGCTGGATGCTGGATCCGTGTAGATTTTTTGGTGAAGGAGTGGCTCTTTGGGTAGGGGAGAAATGGCAAGCCTACCCCGGGGAAAATACGCCCTTCTAATTCTATGGGAGGAACAAGTGTACACCCCCATGTAAGCCACTTGTTCTATTGCCTGTCCTGTTGCTTCTTCTAGCCTCAGCCTCGACCACTAGGGCAGAGGAGCAACGACTGCCTCGAGGAGACATGATGGCCCTCAGTACAGTTGGTCTTACACGTATTCCGTCGGCGTGAGCGTGATGGGATATTGAGATGTTGCTTTTAGGTGTGTCGCGGGGTCACGAATGTACCCGACCGGAAATTACAACAGATGTTCTTAGGTGTTTACCATTGATGCCATTGACACCAGAGTGGCCTCCACTACACATGGTCTGTGTGCAGCCCTCATTCGCCACATGGTGTCCAATCCGAGAATCGAACTCGCGTTTCCACGTATGTGTTATCTGATTTTTCCATGATCGTATCATGACACTGCCACGGACTGCCATTTGCGTTCAAGGCGCTGCCAAGACACTAGAGTAAAACCCGCCATGGCACTGCCAAGGGACTGTTATGACAAGACTTTGGTGGCACTGCTGTGGCACTGCCATTCATTGCACTGCGCATGGATCTTTTGTAGCGTCTCACCAGGCACCACTACGGTACGAGTATTTGCCGTGGAACAGACAAAGGACTGCCGATCGTTGCACCGCGCAGCAGTCTTGCAGACTCTTACCAAGCGCATCTGTCAAGCATCGAATCCAGGTTATGGCTAGGTTCATGGTAGGACATCGCCATGGAACTGGCATGGGGCTCTCATGTGGTACTACCACGGCACTGCCCTTGCACTGCCCTTGCACTGCCCTGAAAAAGGAGAACCTATCGATAGCAATAGAAGCAGTCGTCACGAAACCGGAGGCATGCGTTTGGCCATGGTAAGGTGTGGACGGGGAGGGAGGCGCCGGACGGGGGGCTCGACTCACTCGATTGTGCAAGAGTTGTAGAACATGGAATAGGTGTTCAATACCTGGCTTCCACGGAAGTTCCCCACGAACGTAGCGCTAGCGCCGGTATCGACTTCGAGCACGTATCCTGATCCACCTCCACTGACCGGGAACGGAACGGCGGAGAACGCATACACACATACATGCAGCGCGGGGTAGGGAGATTCACGTGATTGTAGGCGCATTCTCGCTCAGTCCACAAGGTTCAACAAACAACGGATCAATCAACAAGTCCTAGTACTATTAAAACAATCAACGCACTCACAGTCAGTAGCACCCTTTGTATACTCTCCAAACAAAGCAGCAACTAGTTGGTAACAATTTGCAGTGTTTGTCCGTCGGGGATAGCTTGTGACTGTTCCTTGTTTTTAATGGTAGATAGCATCAGCCGTCGACGTCAAATAACCAACATCAACTGCACGTTTTCCCGCCACTTGCCCGCAACCGAAAACATTAAAGTGTCACCAAGTCCATATACAGCAACTTGATACCTACCAAAGTGTTTTTTCTATTTATCTCTGTCCATCTTCACTCAACCTGCCGTCAATTTTTGTCTCGCTGACGCCTGCACTGCCGCTTTCAGTTCTGACATTGATGCACAATGTTTACAGTTTAGTGAGTGGTGGTCAATTTCTTCGCAACTCATGAAGGGACACATTGGTCAACGTGGATCATCCTTTTATTTCAGCTGAAGAACCTTCCGGAGATGAGCGCTTAACTTACCTCGGCGTTAGGACCGAACCGGGTTACGGGCATATCGAAGATCAGCTCGGCCCTTCTTCTACTGTAAACCGGAGATTGACTAACCGAAGCAATCAATACGTCGCGGTTTCGTGGCCGTGGCACGTGGGGCGCGGGAGGGGGGGGAAGCGAAGTGCAACAAACGCTCCATGTCATCGTCGACGAGCAGCAACCGGTTTGATAACAGACTGCACGTACCAGGCACCGATACAGTAATAAGCCTAGGGCTGTGAGCAAGCCATGCCTTGCCTGGACCTCACGGCTGCATATATAATAGTTGGGTGGCGAAATAAGCCAACCAACTGAATTGCGCAACACACACACGCCGAGCAACGAACGCGTCAATCAGATACCTGGTATATAGAAACACGATAACGTACATTACCGCACGCAAGAATTCTGAACGGAAACGTACGTTATGTTTGAATCACACCATGTCTCAGACACTTGTGATGCTCGTCAACGCAAGACCAAACGACTGGGACGCCCAGTCACCACACTGCATTTCCATCGGCGCCGCCACCGGGATATCCGCCAACGAGGTGCACATGAACCGCCTTTACCGGCTCTCCCTTACCATCTTTGAAGACTACCACGCTCGAGGCCATCAAAGTCTCCCCCGTGGTCACCCGGAGTACTGCGACCTCGCAGCCGATCCCCAATGGCGTGCGTATGCGCTGGTGTACGAATAATACGCCGCCAGTCGTGGAACACCGTAGTTCAGCGCTCTCGGACGCGTTTAAATAACTTTCTATGTACTATCTACACCGTCGGTGGCTGGAAATAGTCCTACAACGCCGCCGCTACACAGTTAACAGGGCTCCACATCTGGCCATGATGCCATGGTTCTCAAGGCGAAGAAATCGATAATCTGGACGGGTTTTTCGAGATTTCAGCCAATAGTTCCTCGCCCTCCGAAGCCACGCTGGACGGCCGCCCCCTGGCCGCTAAATGGCTTTACTCGGGCCTTCCTAATATTACTTATCGGTAGATCGCTGGAACCCCTGCACGAATCCACGCGATACAACCGAAATTCCCCGATACCTCCCCGCTGGGATAGCACAACACCTGGTACATCCTTAACCTTTGTGCGTCCCCCCCCCGCCCCAGGCTTCCACGTCACCAAAGACGATGTCTCCGCGCCCGTCGAGCGTTCGGAAATTGACATAACGCACTGGAAAGGTCTGCTGCGGCCATCGTGAATCAGACCTCCTTCACTCTCGCCAGTACATCCATCCTCGAGTACTCTGCCGGCGCGCCCCTGCAACTTAGACAGGCGAATCGAGTATATCGCCGTATACGCGAGGATGCCGCTCAACGCGAGCTCGCCCGCGAAAAGGGCGCCCGTTTCCTGCCTCCCAGATACAGCTACGCATGGATTACCAAGCTTGGACTCGCCGATGAAGTGACACTGTCCTGTCCGTCGGCGCTTCTATCTGTGATACAAGGGTCAATACAACATTTGGTGGCTCGGCAACAATTCCACGCCAACATCAACGGACAATACGTAGTTCGCTCCCCTGTCTCCTGGTCGGTATGCTGCGGCTCTTGGAACCGTTCGCGGCTCGTGGTCTCTGCAAGTGCATCAAGGAAGCTCCCTCATGCGTGGTATTGTACGCAACGTCGATGAATAAAGCGCGCTGGTTAGAGGCTCCGACCCACACTAGTATCACAGTTCTCACACATCGGTCGGTGATATGTGGCGTGGGTGGGCCAGGTGTCTACTAAAAACATATTTGGCAGTTGGTGTGTAGAAAACAGACGACAAAAACGCTCGATTCCTCTCTGTTGGCACGAAACAGAACTTCTTGAAAGCTCGGACGAAGAGCATAGGACGCTGCGGCCACCTCTCGCCCCCTAGACGACGGATTCCAATTATACCTCCCAGGCTATAATTTACACTCATCGGCCTTGCCCGGTACCAAGCTCGTTGGCCGTGGGTGGATTATACGTCGAGATCGAAGGTCAATCGTCGCGTGACTGCGGGTGTGCGAGCTGCGAGCTGTGTCTTTCTTCTTCTAGTTTTTGTGTGCGGCGTGATTTCCCGTGGTTCCCGTGGTTCCCGTTAATACAGCGATATTATTGGAAGATGGCTCCCGTCGTTTTCAGCCATTTGATTGGAAGATAGCTGGCGTCAACTGCCCCGTGTTATTTTGGACTTGCCGGGGTGATTACCATAACTCTACTGACATTGCAATATTATACTTTTTCTGTTTGCCGGGAATTTGACATTCATTCGTAAACGAGTATCTGAAAATTCGAAAATTCATATCGGTAGACCAAGTATCTCGCGAAAACAAGAAAAAAAAACAACAAAGGTTGGGGTCAATTTTGGATTTATCGAACGTTCGGACTATTTTATAAATTTTGAAATACGTCAGCTGTGAGTTCGACTGATTAAATAGTTGATACTCAACTTTGCAAGCTGCGTAATACGCCTCGTCTATATTCCATTTTTACCTAATTTTACAATTATTGTGATAAACCGAGCGCGCGTATTCTATATGTGATTCTATAATAAATCAATTTGGATCGAACTATTAATAGCAAAAAAAACATGTATTGGTCAATTTTGCTTCAACATTTCGACTATCTTGAACGTTCGGACTAATTCAATCTATTTTTAACCAGCACGAAGTACGTTTCTTATACAATGAAGATAAAAGATGAATAGCAAAACAGCCCGAGAATCCCAAAGATCCGTTTTAGAAGAAAACCACCAGTAGGTGGTATGATACGCACGAGCGCGGACCTCACTTTTTATGTTTGTCTGAGGTGTAGACGTGGTATTACTATTAATAGGGTTATCATGTGTACCGGTATTATTCTTTGCCTGATTTTTTTTCTACCGAGAGCAAGGAACTCTTCCACTCCAGAGTTATTGGAGCCTGCAGATGTCCTGCCACCACAGAGTGCATTGCGTTGTGGCGATGAGTTAATGTGAGAACAGCGGCAACAACAACAACAACAACCTGGTACAGGCGTCCCCGGTGGCTTGGTAGGTAGTCCGCGTGCCTACTATAAGATCATATTTCGTGTGTTCGAGTCTCACCGAGCGCATACTGATGGTATCAATAGGGACTTTTTGTTGCCTGCATAAAAAATGATTAGCGAAACACGCGAGAGCGTGAGTTAGCAACATTCGATGATAATCGACGAACAACAGCTGTAACATGTTGTAGTAGTAGAAGTAGTAGTCGTAACTAAGATCCGTCGTCACATAACGGGTATGTATGTAGCAGGTTCTCCCCTCCCCCCCCCCCTCCCCCTCCGGTTGTCCCTTGCATTTTTATCACCAGAAGACTTGAGACTCCAGCCCTTTCTTCCCTCGTCTGGGTGTTACAGGATTACACGAACGAGTGATGATGCAGTCAATATTAACGCGAGAGGTTTGAAACTTCAAGATTCAAGCGTCAAGGATCTTCACCTCCTCGGACTCAATATTTTAATATTCTGAACACTGCGTGAGTAAATGTGGAGAACAACAACACTACGAAGGTGCACGACGAAAAACCCTTTTTTTTTTTATTACGTACTGATACATACATGTGTTTTTTTTTTTGCGAAATACCAGGTAGTGTAATTTTCGAAGAACTCGCGACAACAGTCCGCCGGCATGTACGTATAATACGTACCGCGGGGTATAATAGATACGCAAGTATAGCGCGAGCACCTGGTACGAGTATAGGGTTCCCATGTCCCAATAAATTATGACCGTTTTGGTAAAATAGTAAATTTCAAACTGTCCAACTATTCTGGTGCAGGGTGGTAATCCCAGTGCCAAGTGTCCGAGGGCCGATTTATGCTACCCTTTACAAGAGACAGAGAGAGAGAGCACAGCAAGCGCAGCAAGCACAGCAAGCACAGCAAGCACAGCAAGCACAGCAGCACGGACACTTCTGAGCCCGCCACCACGTAACCTGTCTCTCCTCTCTGTAGACGTGCCCGGTACCCATCCATACAGACATACCAGCACCTCTACCTATTATCTGCAGTGCATTCTGCCGTCAACGCCATGATGTGCCCAAGAATAATGCTGCCGACCAAGTCCTGGGCGCTGTGCGCTCTGGCGCTGGCTTCAACATTTTCACCAGCCAGGTACCTGTTATTACTACTATTAATACTGCTGTATACCAGGTACTTATGATGCTACCGTAGGAGTAGAGCTCTACGCACGTTATTTGTGCTGTCCCGCTTTCATCGGGCTTTTATAATCCCGATGCCGATTTTGATAGGACTGGGCCCTATTAGTAGTCATCACCAGGGTTACTGGAGCCTGTCCTGTGACCACATGCTGTTGTGGCGATGAGTTAGTGCAGTACGGGTCCGCCAACAAGACACACCTAATCTGGGCAAGCCTGAGGTTCTTATTATTGGGGCGCCATCAAACAACCGGGTTCACCACTTCTGAGCCGTTTTTCTTATCCCCATTTTCTTAGCGTTCTCCAAAACGTGAGCATCATGTTCTGTATTGGGCACTTCCTGCGACCTAATACCTCGTGCGGCGGGATAGCCTCGTCTTTTTGGCCAATCCTGAACTTCGTGTGCTGGATCTCACTGGGATCCGCGTGCAGTGCAACTGCACGCTGTGGGGTATTGTTTTTTTGTGGTTGTGTGTGGTTGTGTCTGGCACAACATCGAAAGCGCACACCCCGAATCTCCCGAGTTGATAACGCGCCGATACTTGTGTACAAAAACCGCCCCAAGCCCACAGCAATGGGATGGGAACAATGGGAATGACTAGGATAGAGTCATTCCCATTGAGCCACTCATATCAGTATCCACCAACACTGTATCTCAAACCATCTACCACCAACAAACACCTGACGGCACAACGGGAAAACGAGAGTCACAGAGAGCAGCGGGCACACAAGCACAATTATTAACATCTCCTGTCCACATCAATCTCACCATGTCTGGCCACCAAGCTCGCAAAAGCACACGGAGTGGTGAGGGTTACCATGGGAATCGCGCTGGGGATGACTATGATGACCAGCATCATCACGGTCACTCGGGCGATGAGTCAACGCCGTCAACTCCTGCTGTTCAAACCCTCCGAAGCAGAAGAGAGAAAAGAGGTCCCGCCCGAAAAGGCAAAGGAAAAAAGCGTCAACAAGGTGGTGCTGTACAAGGCCGGAGCGGCAAGGTGTGTGCTACAAACACGTATCGGATACTCAGATATGCTGTGTGTGGTGTGCGCGCGGGCCTCCTGCTGTGGATTTTCCTGATTTTGTTACATCTGTAGTCGCTGTGTGTGCTCTGTCTTTGAACTGAGCGAGAAACTCCCAAATACTGGTATACCAGGTATTGAGTTGTAATATACCAGGTAGCAAGATACCTTTGGTACATATTAATAGCAAAACCAAGCATATCGGACGCAAAGCGGAGTGCACGATCCTGCGCTCAGCCGTGCTGAGTTCGCACGTGGTGTGTATGGTGGTGCTGCGGTATAGCGCAGCGAACAAATCTTGGGGGTCTTCCGGCCTACGTTTGATAATTCTTTCGTTTAGGCTGTTTCCTATGCGGTTCGATTTCGAGCTTCAGATTTGTATTTTTCGATCTCTAAAACGAATGACCCTGCCTGTGCCAATGGGAACGCGAAGTATCAATAAAAGTTCGAATTCCAAAAATACCCCGCCAAAAAAACGTCGAACACGCTTCCTATAGGCACGTTTAGAAAAAAAGGGCAAATGCCAAAATCAGGTATACCTGATCCGTTTGCGCCAAAATCAGGTACATACTAAAACCAAGTAAAAACGCGCGCCACGAGCGGTGTGTTGTCCATGACAATCCGAAAAAAAAAAAGAATGCGCCTACAGCATTAAGCGTGCCACATGGCCTCCAAAATCTGAATTGTTTTGTTTCCTTCAGGGTGTAGGTACCACGGGCTCCACTTGGACCTGCAAAGAGTCACTATTAAATATTAATATGCTTCATTTGTTTCGCCACGACGGGAGCGCCAAGAGTATTTACTCCGTGTCTGGCGCGCCCCCCCCCCCCGTTGACAGCTTTAAAGCTTCCAGACCGTCCTCGCGGAACTGCCTGCTCGGCACGAAATTATCTTGCCGTACCAAACCTGGGACCACCTCGACGCGGGGTGGTGCAGACGAAATGCCGAGTGTCCATGATGGTGCTGTGAAGACTGCTGTGAACATAGAAAACAACAGAGTACACACAACTAACTGAAGCACATCGCACACCCCAAAGGAGAAAAAGTGAATAAGCCAGCGTACGCATGTATGCATTGTATACCGGCGTCCCCGGTGGCTTGGTAGGTGGTCCGCGAGCCTGTCAAGATCAATTTCGTGAGTTCGAGTCTCACCGAGTGCATGCTCATAGGGACTTTTTCTTGCATAAAAAATTGATAAGCGGAAAGCGCGAAAGCGTGAGTTGGCTACATTCGATGAAAATCGACGAGCAGTGGGAATGCTGAACCCTACGCGCGATAAAAACTCAAGGCACGTACCGGGGGGGAGAAGGGACGACACCTGTGACCACGGCTTGTCCAGAAGATCGTCGAGGGTAAAACCTCCTACGTACGAGTGAGCTAGAAAGTAAAAGTGATGATTAAAAAAAAAAATATATATATATATATGCAAAAAATAAAGGCACGTACCGGGGGGGAGAAGGGACGACACCTGTGAGCACGGCTTGTCCAGAAGATCGTCGAGGGTAAAACCTCGCCGTACGAGTGGGCTGGAAAGTAAAAGTGATGAGTAAAAAAAAAAATAAAAAAATAAAAAATATGCGTACTTTTGCGTACGACGTACGAGTACGGTCAGAGTTTAAAATTATACGTCAAATACAAAGAATTTCAACCGAGGGAGGGCAGACGCATACGGAGAGAAAACACAGTGTACGTACGATGGCCTCTCTGATTGGCTCAAAGTTAGCCAAAATCAGTTGAAAGCTAGACAGAGTAGACAAAATCAGGTGTACCTTGGCCTTTTCGTGCCAAAATCAGTTACAATGTCAGCTTGGCCAGTAGCAGGGCTCCTGGTGTGTGTTTTGTACTTGATTTCAGTGTTTAACTGTTTTTGGCACAAAAGTGGCCAGGTATACCTGATTTTGGCAAAAAACCCAAGAAAAAAGTTCCCAACTTCTGGAAAAGCCCGAAAAAAAAAAGCAAATCTGGGGCCGATATTGGGCCAAGATCGGCTTGAGAAAAACTCAGGCCGATCTTTGGTTCGAAGCGGCGAGATTCCGAGTCCTCGACAGACATCGATCGACAAAACCAACGATTGCGTCATGAATTCTGAATGGAGTGCGCTCTTTAGGGGATCCGACCCACCCTTGGGTCACCGTCTTCACACAATGGCCAGTGACGTGTGGCGGGCGCTGGCGAGGCGTACGATTAAAAAACAATTAGCCGCTGGTGTGTACCAAACAGAAGACAAAATTTCACGATCCACCTCGAATGGCCAAGACATTTTTTTTTTTTCAGGTTTGGGAGGATACCGCAGGACGCCGCCGGCAAGCTCTCGCCCCCTAGAGCATTCATCCACTTTATATCTTAGATGCCGTCATCATCTATACTCGTTGGCCTTGCCCGACACCAAACGGGTTGGCCGTGGGCTGAGTCTATGTTGAGATCGAGCATCTATCGTCGCACGAGCTGACTTTTATCAGCATGTTGACAATTTGCAACGAGAGAATACAAATTGCGCCGCCTGCAGCCGTTAGAAAAAAAAAAACGAGAAAAATCAAACATTTTTTCCCTTTTTTCCCACAGAGCGGCGGTACGAGGATATTTTCGGCTGTTTTTTTAAAGCAATATTTTCGATTTTTATTTTTTGAACTTCGCGTTACCATTGGCATAGCTCTTATGCAGTCCAAATATGCAAAATCCGACTGGAATTTTTTCGATCTGAGAATCAGATGACCCAAAAGTCGTCGGATATTGGGCCAAAATCCGACGACCTGGGTCATCAGATTTTCAAATAGAAAAATGGCATGCTCTCTAAATTCAAGATGTTATCCACGACAGCAAACAGCAGCAGAACGATCGATGAGTTGGATGGTGATACAGCTGTATAGCGACTTTGCTTCGCGCCCGACGCGCGGACGGCGCGTCCCTCCGTGGCCATACTAGAGTGGGCTGGCGCGGGCTCGGGCCCAGAGACCAAGAGAAGAGCACTCGCACGCGCCTCTCCGTGGATACGTACTCGTAGACTACACCTCAGCTGTACAGCAGCAGCAGCAGCAGTCAAGTCACGAAATGTAACACAAAATACCAAGACAGGGTGACTCTAGCGCACTCGCCACGTCTCTTCGCCACCGGATTAAAGGCAGTCAGCGTGGGCTCGGACGCTTGGGTCCTACGCGCAGGGCAGCGCACCCAGCGCGTCTCTTCGCGGCGCCAAATCACAAAAACAGCAGTTCGTCTCGGGGTTTGCTCGAATCTCTACACGCACAATGAATCTGATTTTTCCGCATGTGAAGACCCTTTCGATTTGTCAAGCTCATATCTGAAAATGCGATGGAGTCAAAATCTCAGGCTCGAAAATCGAACCGCATAGGAAACGGCCTTACAGTACACACCAACAACCTGATTTTTGTTTCACCACAAGTTCACTCCACATTTTTGGGAAATTTGAAATTTTCCTGGCAGTTGGGAACAGAAAAAAACTAAATACACGAGACGAAGCAAAAAAAAATCGCACACATAATGGAATCAACACGCGTGCAGAAACTGCTGTGTATATAATACTCCGCTCATATAGCACCACAGAGGTCTATCCTACTATACCGCTGCAGGTATGTGTACTCCACAGGTATTATTATACTTTATACCTGGTACGAAAAAATTTAGAACCAAGAAATATTTTATACTATTGATGGCTGTAACCGCCCCAACAGCGTCTTTCATCCGACTTGAACAGTATAGCACTCGGCTATGTACCTTGCGAAGACCCTGTCAAGTGTGTTGTGACCTTGTGAAGACCGCGTGTGATAGCGCAGCATCTTGAACCCTGCCAGATTTTATGTCAGACCACCTTGTCAGGGTAACCACCATGTCAGGGTCCTGTCGGCTGACCCTGTGCGTGTCAACATCCTGTGTTGGGTCAGACGATTACAGGAAATTAACCGCAGAAAAGTCCCCACGCCTGTCCGGTCGATAGCGCACTGTCGCTGGCCCGCTCGCGCCGTCGCTCTTCTTGTACGCGTAGTAAGCAAAACCACGTGATGTGATGGTCCTCGTAGTAATGACGGAACTGGCCTGTACCAGAAGCATGGTATGCGATAGTCGCGACACTGGAGGCACCGGTCTATACTAATGATATACATTTGATACTGCGAGTACTGGGCTATAGTTACATAGTTTCCACAGCCTTCCCATATACTGCGAGCACTGGGACACAGCCACTAGTTTGGACGCCGTGATGCGGTAGTACTGCGAATCTTAGAGAGTGCTGCTCCAGAACACTGGCAGACCTAGGTATGCCCAGTATACCTTATATACCGGTGCGACCTACCATGTATGCATTGTGTTTCAAAGCAGCAAGCACATTCGTAGTTGTCGATGTATACGCTGTCTTATTCGGGTTGGCATGGGCATGGGGCTCCGTCGTACTGTAGGACACGATGCGCCCCGGGTTTAGCCGTGAGGTCGGTGCGGGGGGGGGGGGCGTGAGGTGCACCCAAGGGGAGAAAGCCGTCGCGGCAACGTCTCGTCGCTGCTAGGAAGACCTGAGGGTGACCGTGAGCTGGCCCGACGTGTGACGGGTTGAACACATTCCGACCCGATCCTGCCCCGACACACGAGATTTTTTTGAACTTCTGATTGTCCGAACCGATCCGACCGATCCTTGACATGTATAATGGCAGATGACCCCGCCGTTAAGAACCTTTGCTGTTTCCGTTTCGACAGAACTGATGTTGGTGACGATCCGAGACTTTCGTTGTACTTTAACTTCGATGAAATTATAACTACAAGTGCGTATTTTCAGGTAGCAAATTTGTGCTCGTACTAGGTGCTGTACACAGAAGCACATTATTGTTTTCGTCTTCGTTTCTCAGACCGGAATAACTTGTCGGCTGTGGACTTTGGAATATGTTGAATAAACCTTCATTATGGTGCTATAGGCTTTACCTACAATCCCCATCCCTGTCCCTTCTGTCGCATCTTCTCAAAACCGAATATAAACAGCATGGAGGTGACGTGGAAGACGATGACGCAGGGTATGGGGAACATAGAGCGGGCCTAGACCGTCTCGAGGTGGGACCAGGGAAAAGGGCAAAGCCTTCGTCCTCATCGTCGATCAACAACGATCACCCATCGAGCACGGGAGGGGCAGGTTCCACCCGCAATATGTCGGAAGAGCCGAGTGCTGAACGGCTAGATGCCGACAGACACAGTTTCGGGCGCAGGTCTCCGACCGGCACGGCATCCACCGACGACTCTGTTCGTCAACCCGCAGGGTTTGGCCGGCTTGGGCCTTTGGCGCCGGGTAAGGATCACGGTGGTCCTTCGTCGAAGTCCCCATCGCACCGGCGTGGTGTTATGCACGCTAAGATGAAGTCGAAGGATGTCTGTGACGTGATACAGGCGGTGATGCCGCCTGAGGACATTCCCGGCATCTTCGGGCATATATGCTGGTGTCTTCGCCGGAACATGTACGTGTGTAGGCGAATGCACCCTGAGAATAGTTATCTATTTAGGTATAATGGGTTTATACACTCGAGTCCAATTACAACTGGAAATCCGTTTATGGGACATATTCCAAATGCATTTGTATCAGGAAGGGATTGTGGTCGTTTCACAAATGATGATTCCTAAACTGATTGGGGTTGTATCCCTGGTGATGATTCCTCCACAAAGGTGTCGTATTGAATAAATATTATGGAGTGCTCGTAGTGACACCCGACGTGTCAGAGTCGTATGTGGCGCGCTATTAATAGTGTTCAGACATACAAATTCGTATCGCTCGGCTGCCGACGCAGGGCTTTAGGAGTGCGTGATGTTTGGGTCTTAGTTGCAACTAGAAGTAACACAAACCCTCCGCCCTGTTTTGTGTTGTCCTCCAGTTCGGCCGTTTCCTAGCGGCGGTGCAGTCTCCCCAGCAACACACGTGAACATTCGGCTCCGTCCACAGGGTGCATGGCACAGGACCTTGAAAGGGTACCTATTTGGACGGACCTTACCAGGGTATACCACCTACCGGGGTGTCACGGATTCTGGGTACCCTGCACAAGGTTATACCTTGCACAAGGTGGACATTCAAGACCTTGCACAACGCACTACTTAGAACGGGACCCTGTACAAGGTAGCGTTTTGCAGACCCTGCCAAGGTATATAACCTACCAAGGTGTCACCATTGGGGGTACCCTGCACAAGGTGGACATTCTAGACCTTGCACAAGGCACTACTTAGAACGGGACCCTGTAAAAGGTAGCCTTTTGCGGACCCTGCCAGGGTATATAACCTACCAAGGTGTCACCATTGGGGGTACCTTGTTCACCTTGTGCAAGGTGAAGGTTCGGGTCCTTGCACAGGGTGTATGGAAAAGGACCCTCCACAAGGCAGTACCTTGTGCAGGGCAACAGGGTAGGGCGAATATACACCATGTGCGAGGTTGTACCCTGTGTACTCCAACGCTTTAGAGACCCTAGTGTATGGTTGGACCCTGTGTAGGGTTGTGCCTATAATTTGTATGCTATCGCAGGGCTCGTGTTACACGGCGGAAGACCCTGTGAACGAAAAACTCAGTTGACACTCATTATATATGCCCGTATCTCCTGAAAGACGCCGGTAGGAACTTTTCCCCGTTTTGCTGTGTGCATGCCATCGTACATACATACTCTTGGAGTTGCCCCATAATTATATCTTTCGGGCTTTCCCAAAAGTTCGAAACTTTCAGTTTTAATTAACGTGCTTACAGCAACCTGCACAATTATGACGGGTATCTTCGGAATTATAAACTTTTTGTGGGAACTTCGCGTTTCCATTGGCATAGGTCGAAGGGGCTAGGGGTTGCCCGCGACGTCCTACTTCTCCAGAACATGAAAAATGACCTATTTCTCGCCGTCGGAGAAGGATGCTGATTTTTTTGTCTCTGTTTCGTCTGTTTTCGACACAGCAGCGGTCAATTTTTTTATTGTCCAGATACCTTACCGGTGCCCGTACCATATCAACGGCCGTCATGTGGACATTATGGGTCGGAGCCACTAACGAACGCGCCGCGTTGAAATTCCATGACTCCCGACGACTTGTGCTCTTCGAGTTAAATGTTTTGTTGAGTCTTTCTCGAACAGATCTTGCCCCAACATCCGTCCGGGTTTTGTTTTGTTTTTTTTCCCAGAAAATTCCTTGTTTTTCATGAATATTCGTGCCCATGGCCTGCCGTACAGCAGTAATAGGACCGATATCTTTGGAAAACATGATAGGCCAAAACCATCGCGTTTCCATTAGCACCTGTGTAACGGGGTATCATGCTTTCTCCGCTTTGTCGTGGCAGGTGCCCACAAGAGCACCCAACAGCAACAACGACCGCCGGCGGCGTCCCCGACCATACTAGGGGCGTTTGCAGCAGGAGAGGCCGAGCGCAAAAAGGCAAAAGCATCCGCTGCCGCACGCAAGACTGCAGCGGCCGCGGCCGCGCCCAGGTTGGCCTCGACCGTGGCGGCTGCGGCATCCGCTGCAGAGGCGGCCGCGCGCAAGGTGTCCTTGACCGAGACGGTTGCGGCATCTGCGGCAGAGGAATGCCAGACGGCGAGCGAGGTGGGCTCGCGTGCGGATGATGCCGCGCCCGGAGCAGGCGTGATGGAGCGCACAACGAATACCTCTTCGGAATTGCCGGAATACCCGCAGCAATCATCGACCGTGCCCGCGCACTCTGCCTGAAGTCCACGCTGGGGATGTCCCTCAACTCGAGATCCCGCAGCCCCGAAGCTGGACGATTTTTTCCAGTAGGAAAGTCGAAGACCCGGCTCCACATCCCATTTTTTTTTAAAACAGACACGGGCGTGTTTACATACGAATAGACTTTTAGCCGTAGACTTGTGCGCACGATTGTGTTTCAGACAACTCCAACACTTCTCCTAGTCCCGCAAGGGGAGTAGTTTCCCTTTCGGCACGGTGCGAAAGGATGAATATACTTGTACCCATGCAAAAGTTGCCCTCACTCATCCTGAAACGCTCGGTCCGATCTGGACGAGTAGCCCCCGTTGTTCTTGGCGCTCCAGGCCGCACACTGCAGCTGCGCACGCAACAGCGGGGTTTTGGTGCTTGGTCCAGTTTGGCGTCTTGTATTTCTGACATCGCGTGGCGCAGAAGCGGAACAGCGACCTGTGGATGAGTAACAGCACGTCGTCGACGAGTTCACAAGACGAAAACCCACGGCTTTTGCAAGAAAGTCATAACACCTGTAATATAGACTACATATATCCCCAATCATGCGCGTGTACCATACCTGGTATGCAATAGGTGTACCTATGGGGTGGGCTGACTTCCCCCGTTCATGTTCACCAAGAAAAGCTGCATGTTGAACGGTCTATTTTCGTAAAATCAATGGAAAGCCTGTACCTCGACCACGAAGTCTTCCAGTAGATCTTTCGCGCCAAAAACATCTCCTGGGCGCAACGTGCGGTCTTTGCTCTTGTGAGCCTTCATGGGGCGGGCGAGCATGTCGTCTAGCAAAGTTTGCATTTCCTGAAAAAATAAAGTCAACACAGGCAGATGTGAAAGAGGGGTCGTGGGGGGTTTGAATTATAAATACTGGAATATACAAATACTTGTCGCAGCATTTGTACATAACACTAAAAAGACTATAGTATATCCTATATTTTCAGTCTACTAGACAGCCCACGTGTGTCGGCGACCAGCGCGGGAGAAACTCATCGCTACAATACACAGGCTTGGTTATTGCGAAACAAGAAAAGCTAGAAGGCTTGAATCCAAGCGCGTATGATACAGCAACAGTGATGGATGCCCACTCTACTGCCCCGTCGATGCAGTGAGAACCAAAAAAAGGACTCGCCGGCACATTCCACTTTTCTCTGAGGTCCTGCATGGACAGTGGATGCTCGCACAGCCCGGAAGAGAATCTTAGAGCTGTATTTCTCCTTGTCTTTGAGGCTGTTGTCCTGTGCTGCGAAGAAGCCCAAGAGGTATTTCACAATGCCATTGCGGCAATCGCCGTGGAAGAAGCTCCTGGTGGATGTGACGCTGGTCTTGAATTCACCTTAACCACGAATAGACACGCTAAGAGGGAACAGCAATGTTGGTCGGAACACACAAGCATGCCATCAAAACAGGCTTGTGTGTTTCGCCTGTATGCACGATACAACAAAACGGGCGTTGAGTTTACGTACATGCCAATGGCGTGGTGTAGGAAAGAATGTGAGCCGTGTTTTGTTACAAACTGCCACAGAGCGAGAACGATTGAAGAACACAATTTCAGGACCCTCCAAGACAAAAACCACAGTAAAAGTCGCACGAAAGGAACGCCGCTCAGAGACGCAAGCGATTTGGAAAATGCGTGGGTTTCCCGTAGGATCGGCATGTCTCACTACTAGGTGTCTTACTCGGATTCGCTCTGTACAGTGATATCATGGTAGATTGTACGGGTGGAGTTTCCCATAGAAAAGGCAGGAACGCGGTACAGGTTTCGTTGTAAAAGATTTAGAGGGTCACGTACAAGAACGTTTATATTTACTGGCAACACTTCTTCGGTAAATTACACTTATCCGGATTCCCAAAGACGATCGCTCGGCATCGTGTACAAATCGCAAAGAGAGACTTCTGCCTTGCGGGTATCCATGAAAAAGACCAAAATAAAGGTTGTGCATAGTGCCCCCGACAAAACAACCCCTACAGTACAATACCCCTGTCGACACCTGTTGGTAAAAACACTACAACAGAGCTTAACGATGTCCCTAAAAAACATGGTGGACCGAGAATATAGCCAAGACGTACGCTATGGTGTACATATAATGAGAGCAGTGCACATGACATTGCATGGAACCTATTGACCTTGTTTGACCGATGCCTTAATCTATGATACTTTCCCCCCCCCCCCCCCCCCCCCCCCCCCCCCACCCCCCCGCCAAAATGTGTGAAGCAAGAGTGCGAAATCTGCAAAATATTGGCTAAACCTGTGCAAGTTTTTCCTCGGCCGCATGATCTGGAGTACGCCGGCCTTGCGCACGCGAGGAACGGGTGGTTGGACGGATCCGCGGCCTGGAGATTCTTATCCAGGCAGAAATCGCAGCTGTTTTCGCCAATTATTGCGTAGGAGAAAATCACGAGGCCCCCCGCGGCGAATCCGCGCTCGTTGGCCGAGCCCGTCTTCACCGAGGAAGAAGCTTTTAATCAAAAGGAAAACAAAAAACAAAAAAAACAAAAGTGTGTGCCCCTCATAGGGGATGTGGCGGATTATACATAACGCGCTAAGGAAACAATACCACTAGGTATAAACAGAGTGAGACTAAGAATCAAGGGCAACAACAGGCAAACCGAAGGACAACAAAAAAAAACACCCTACAGGCAGCCGCAACAAAAAGTTTGTGGTACGGGTTTATAGCATAGATAGGCACGTTCAACCTACTACTTCAGTCGGTTTTTGCTACCTTGTTTGCTGTCGGCTGTCGGCCGTCTCCGTTCTGCTTTCTTTCGTCGACCATGCTCCATTACGCCCCGCGGGAGAGGATTCGCGCACATACATAGGTACCGCATACTCTGGTACAGCTGAATCCACGTTCAACTTCCCCTTTGATCCTCACAGGTCAGAATGTTTCGACTTCGATGAATACTTCGGAGACGTGAGTTCCGTGAGCGAGGTCGACGTGAGCCCCGTTGTGAGGGTGGACTGCCCCGCGAACGATGAAGGCGAGATGCTGCAGGAGGTCCTCATCGAGAGTGGCAAGACCCTCACCATCAAGTCCACCAGGGGCTTCGCGAGGTATTGAGAGCCGTCATCATAGTCGTAATTTTCCTGCTTTCCCTTTATTTCTTTGTCCTATTTTTTATTCATGTATTTCCCGTGCGTACTGATTTTATTTCCTAGCAACTATTAACAGAGGAAATCAAAAAGCGTTCCTGATTTTTGCCCTCTGTTAAATTTCGGAGACAGGGATATCAGGGGGGAAATTATAAATAGTTATTGGTCGATAAAGATGGAGAGTGAAATAATATTATTATTAATAGTAGTAATAATAATTGTCAGATGACATGTGGAACACTGTACATTAATACTACTAAATATTATCATACTGGTGGCCCCAAGGATAAGGAAGAACGCCATCGCATATCAGATCTCATCGCACAGAGTATTTAAATGTTATTTCCTTTCTTCAACCGAGTTTCGTTGATTGATGTACGTTACATTGTACACAAACTGTTCCGCAGAAAGTAATAGTGATGGGTTTCAGCCATCATCAGGGCATGTATGTATAATATAATACCTGTCCAGTTTGGGCCAGAAAGTACGTAGTCCAAAAGTTCGGGCCATGATCTACTATTACGGGGGACCATAGTAAATAGGACCTATGGTACACACACAAAACTATATATATTCACCTATTTTTTCTAACAAAATTTGGTCCCATTTGCTATGGTCTGTAGCCAAAAGATACCAAGCCGTGGAGGTTTCAGTGTAATCGCATGTGTGAGTGGAGCAGTGGCCGGGGATCCTGTGTGATGTCCCCTAGCCACCTGGCTCGTGGTCCGATGAGGATCACTCCGTGATAATACAAGCTCTAAGAACAAGACTTACTGAGTGCGAGGCCAGCGAGACTGGTGGAGTCCCTCGCTGGAAGCCCTCTTGCTGATATCATCTGGCAGAGGCCATAATATCTAGATATTCGCGGAACTTCTGTTGGAGGAGTTTTCGGCTGCGGAGTATTGGGTCACAGCTGGGAAGGCAGTTGGCCCGTTGGACGGATCGAAACGGCTTGAAGCGCACAGCAGGGGAGGACGCTCCGGGAGCTGGAGGACGCACAGGTCAGGCGGCAGTTTCTCCGTTATTACAGTAGAGTCCAGGTGGACTGCTGTGGATTATGGCGCACACGGCAAGCACGCCGCTGGTGGTAGGGGAGTCTCTGACTCCACCGAAATACGGAGAGGTGTGGACCGAGCAGGCCTCTCGTGTTTTTTACGCAGCGTACCTCGATTATGAGGAACGGCTGCAGCTCGCCAACGCTCAGGGGGTGGTTCAGCACTCCAAAGTGAGCATGGGCCAGCTTATCCCCAATTACATTCATCGGTGTTTTGAGGGATTTTACAAGCATCAGACTACGATGACCGCCTCGGAGTTGTTGGACGCTGTTAGGCAGCACGCTGGTTACACAACCACCAGCAACAGATTTGACACCTCGCGGGCGGCAGCGGACTTGCGTCGCGTTCTCTCAATGAGGCGCGATGAAAAGCAGGGCGGTGAAACATCCGTCAAAGACCGCGCGATGATGGTAAACTCCGCTATGGAAAAGTATTTTGCGGAGAATCACGCGGTGCATGCCATGTACCGCGCGCAGGACCGTTCGTGGTTGCCCGGACCGGCGGAATTTGTGAGCATGGCGTTGGTGGATGGCTTATGGCCGTCCGAGTTCAAAAAGTACGTAAAAGGTCAGCTAACGTACGCTGCAGGGTGGAAGAAGGACCCGGCATTGGTCATGGACCAAATTTTTTCTGCTGCAGAACAGTGGAAATTCATCGAGGCGTATGGTCGGAAAGATGCTGCAGGGGCAGCTGAACCGCGACGCCAACAGCAGCAGAAACCGAAACAGCAGCAGTCCGCGAAAAAGTCGTTTGTTCGCGTCTGTTTCGAGTGCGACCTACTTCAAGGGTACTGGCAGATGCCTTTGGCTCCGGAGGCGCAAGACGTCTTCACCATGGCGACAAGCGACGGTTTGTTCACGCCTACCCGTGTTCCCCAAGGTGTTTTGAATGCGACTTCTTATTTCCAAGGTGTCATGACTGAAGTGTTGCGTGGTTTGGATTGCAAAGTTTGGGTCGATGACGTTTTCTTTTTCGCAGACACCGAAGAAGCTCTTCTGCAGCTGCTTGATGACATTCTTGAACGCCTGGAGAATGTTGGACTGTTTGTCGCCGCCCACAAGTGTACCTTCTTCTCTCGTGAACTGGTCTGGTGTGGTAAGGTGTATTCCAATGGTGTCGTGTCCCATGACCCCGCTCGAGTGCAAGGTTTAAGTGAAATGCGTCGTCCCGAAAACGCTGGAGAACTAATGCAATTCTTGCAGGCTGTCAACTGGTTGCGTACATCGTTACCACGTTTAGCGGAAACGGTAGCACCGTTACGTGATTTTTTGGAGGAGCTCCTTGTTGGGGCTACACGTCGGACTAAGCGAGTGGCGCGCAATCGTGTCATCAAGGATACCGCGTGGACGGAGGATCGGGTGCGGGCGTGGAATGCCGCACGGGGTTTGGTGGCGCAAGCAGTGCCGCTTCATCATCCTCGTCCCGGGTGCGTTGTTTTGATGTTTCCTGACGCTTCTGATTTCCATTGGGGTAGTTTTCTCACCCAAGTGCCTGAACACGAATTTCGCAGTGGATTGGCGTTGGAAAGCATGTCTCACGAGCCTCTCGGATTTCTGAGTGGTTCGTTCACAGGTTCGCAGTTGCGCTGGGCGACTGTCGACAAAGAAGGTTTTGCGATCGTTAATACGTTCCGGAGGCTCGAATACCTGCTTTGGGGTGGTGTTCATATCTTTACTGATCATCGAAACTTGCAGTACATTTTCAATCCGGAGAAGTGTGTCACGACGGTCACAAAGACCATGGCACAACGCCTAGAGAATTGGAAGGGTGTTTTAGGACAATACCGCTATGCAATCGAACACATCCCTGGCGATCGAAACTGTTGGGGGGATCTGTTGTCTCGTTGGGTCACAGTTCCTACGGTGCCTGTTCGTTCGGTTGCCGTGCACAGCCCATGTAATGCTGACGATTCGCTTCCCGCATTGGATGTGATTCGTGCCTCGCAACAAAGGTCTGTCGCTCGTATCGGCGTTGGTGTTCATGAATTTTCGACAACCTTCGGTCAAGCTACCTTGGCCGATGATGGTTTGTTTCGTGTGCGTGTTGGGGTGCGTGACGTCTTGTGGATTCCGCCGGATGATCTTGCTCTTCAAACTCGTTTGATGGTGTGCGCGCACATGCGCTCGGCTGGTCACCGTGGTGTGGCGCCGACTTTGTTTCGCCTGAAGGAATATTGTGTTTGGCCTCACATGGATTCTCAGGTTCGCGAATTCGTTCGCCAGTGTTTGCACTGTGTAGACACGCGTGCAGGTGCACTCATTCCTCGTCCCTACGGAGACACGGTGCATGGTACCGCTCCGGGAGAAGTGGTGCACTTTGATTTTTTGTATGTTGGCCACAGCGGGCCCGAAGGTAGCGATGGCCTGCCTGATGAGGATGGTTTCCGATGTGTTTTGGTCATCATGGATGATTTGTCCAACTACGTGGCGTTGGAACCGGCCGAGGCTTGTACAGCCGAGGTCACAGCGAAGCATTTGCTAGCCTGGTGTAAGACTTTGGGGGTGCCGCGTGTGTGGGTGAGTGATACCGCCACGCATTTCAAGAACAGGGTGCTTGCTTTGTTGAGCGACGCGTTGCACATCGAACATCGTTTTGCTGTCGCTTACACGCCGTGGTCGAACGGTACGTGTGAACGCATGGTAAAAGAGGTGGTACGTGCTCTGCGTTCCATTCTGTCAGAACAGCGTCGTCAGGTTTCGGAGTGGGTTGATGTTTTGCCGGCCGCTCAGTGGGCCTTGAACACTTCGTTTCGTGAACGTTACCGAAGCACTCCGTACAGCGTGATGTTTGGGCGTGCTCCGCGTACCGATTTCTCGGCGCTCGTTTCTGAGTCTGATGGCAGGTGGAATGTTGACGTGATGAATGCTGACTTGTTGCGTGCGAACGTCCGTGAAGTCGTTGCAGAGCAGGAGAGATTTTGCGCCGATATTCGCGCAGCTGTTGCCGTGTCTCGCGACAACAAACGTAAACAGGCTCAGGGCCAGGTGGTGTTGCCAAAATTTGCGGTTGGTGATTTCGTGTTGTATGCTCGTGTTCGTCGGCAGGGTGTCACACCGAAATTGTTGTCCACATGGACTGGTCCGTGGCGTGTGGTGGCAGCTGATCATGATCATGTGTACTCAGTTCAGAACATCGTTTCTGGGAAGGTGCATCAAGCTCACGTGGCGTTTACGATTTTATGCGGATGCGACGTTGAACGTCACCGCTGATCTGAAGGATGTTTTCCAACATTCCTTTGCGCAGGGTGAATGCCGCATGAATGCTTTGGTGCATGTGGCCGAAGATGATGCCAACGAGGTGATTGTCTTGGTCGATTGGGATGGTTTCGAAGCAGAGGAGCGCACGTGGGAGTCTTTGCGGTCGATTTATTCTGCTGCGCCTGAATTCGTCGTGAAGGAATTGCGCAAATTACGGATGACCCGTGCGCTCAAGATTAAAATTGCTTCAGAGTTCAGCATTGATTTGTGATTTGCCGCATGCGATTTCGTCTTGGTTTTTTGGTTTTGTCAAGCTCGTTCGTGTCGAGTGAACTCGCTTTGGGGGTGCTGTAGCCAAAAGATACCAAGCCGTGGAGGTTTCAGTGTAATCGCATGTGTGAGTGGAGCAGTGGCCGGGGATCCTGTGTGATGTCCCCTAGCCACCTGGCTCGTGGTCCGATGAGGATCACTCCGTGATAATACAAGCTCTAAGAACAAGACTTACTGAGTGCGAGGCCAGCGAGACTGGTGGAGTCCCTCGCTGGAAGCCCTCTTGCTGATATCATCTGGCAGAGGCCATAGGTCCCCCGTAATACTTCCTACTTGTACTACTGACTGCAGTCTACACTGAAACCAAGTAAAACTCACACGCCAGGTGGCCCCAAGGATAAAGAAGCCATCGCTTACCAGATCCCATCGCACAGAGTATTCAAATGCTATTTGCTTTCTTCAACCGAGTTTCGTCGATTGATGTACATCACATTGTATGCAAACTGTTCCGCAGAAAGTAATAGTGCGATGGGTTTCAGCCACCATTAGGGCATGTGTGTATAATATAATACCTGCCCAACTTAAGCCAGAATCTAGTCCAAACGTTCGGGCCATGATCTACCTCTACTTGTACTACTGACTGTAGTCCACACTGAAACCAAGTAAAACTCACACGCCAGGAGCGCTGCGGTTGGCCAAAAACAGACCGTATTTCGTACCAACTATATATGGTACGTACGTGTTTTTGGCTTCAGACAGACTCTAGGTACCCCCGCTTTGCCTACTCTGTACCAAGTATGATACTTCAGAGTTTCGATGCTCCTGTTGATACGACCGAAGACGTGGTACTGCGGTATACTCAGTACAGGAGAAGTATCAAAGGACTCTCATCTTATCGTACTATAGTAAACAACAACACGGCGGGCTGATATTTATATCATACGAGACTCCAAAAATATGAAAATAGATGTGTAATGCACTCGTTTCCAAGTACCAGGTAGTGAAAGTGATGATTTAAAAAAGAAAAAACCAACAACAACGACACCAATTTCATAAATTCCCTTCTTACATTACAGATATATTACCTGGTACCAGGTACTGCAGTACACAGATATGCATATCAGAAGTATATGATAGACGCCTTGACATTGATGGGCTCCGCAAAACTGTCGAAGGGCGTCGTTTGATGCGAGCTTCTCCCTGCTACCTTCTTGCACGACACAGCCACGGAGGAGGTGCTCGAGCTGACCCGTGCCGTCCCCCTAAACTCCCCGCGCGCTGCCCTCTCGCACGCACACTCTCACCCATATGACCATCGTTAATTTCTTTTTTAGGTTTGTGAACCTCCGTTTCACCGTCGAGGATAGTGCTTCACTCGTATTCGACATTGGCCTCGTCGTGTTCGGTCCCAACACAGGGGTGAGCAGGGAAGGGGAGGCCCCAGTTTGCGAATACTTCCGGCGTCACGGCTAGAGGGAGAGGAGGGCACTCGGAGCTGATACGCGACTATGAAAAGCTATGGCATCTGGCTACAGTAGGCACAGTGCCCTCTAAAAGTCGAGGACTCACCTTTTTTCTTTGTGTGCTGAAAACTGTACGTACCGAGGTCAGCACCCACCGGAGTAGTGCCCCATGCTTGGAGCGATAGGTCGTGCGCCTTCGAGGCCAACAAATCCAATAGTTTACCTCGAGTATCGCAATCCTCATCGTTCCTTTCTTGGCAAAGCCTGGTTTGTTCCGTTTTCATGTGGGGTCTAACGCGCGAATAGTGTATGTTGCGCCGATTTGCATGGTCCGTCCTCCCAGTCCATCGAGAACCCGCAGGGGTCCATGATGGATGTGAAAGAAGGTGGCAGTGTCACCTTCCTAGGCGATTTCATAGGGAAGGAAGTGCGGAACGTCCGCTCCGTGTTCGCCAACGCTGGGACCATGGAGTGAGTCAAGCCCCGGACCATTTCTCGTGGTCGCCGTCCACTATCAGCCGGCTCCGTTTAACAGATTGGTACCAGTAACTCTCAATCGCCAGAATTACTGTAGATCGCAGATTATTTCGCTCGTTTCAATCTCTTGCTTGAGTGTTCAGTGTCCTTTGCTATATTCTTATGTTGCATGGTGCCCCGGGAATGCTGTGCCCATGTCTCCTCGCCAGCATCATCTTCACTCCCGCCGCTTTTCTTGTCGGTGATCCTGCGGCAGCATCGACATTACGAGTCAAAACTGTATCTGGGATACCTGCTTGCGCCTCACGAGGCAAATCGAAATAACGAGCAACTGAGCAGTTAAAATTTGTATCTTGCACACGGTTTGCTTCATCACGGGGGGCGGAGATATTTGTCGGCAGCAACCTTGACCCTACTAATGGTCGCCTTCTGTTATGCGAGAATGCCGTGAATAAACGCGTGGATATAGTTTCGGGTTTGAATCTCACCATGCTGCATAAATCTCCAGGAAACCCACCTCGCCATGGTCAAGGACCTTCTAGTCGTTATCAATCTAGAAAACAAATGATCATGATCTTTTGGGATTCGAACTCACGCATACCGTGCTCAAAAGCGGACGATGTGATCCACCAACGAATCCTACTCGGTACACAGCCACGTTGACACGAAGAATGACGCCGTTCTGCCGTGGCGTACTATACACTGTAAGGTAATCCTGACTGTGTTTTGCAAACTTGTGTGACAGGTTCAAGGGTACAGGAGAGTTTAAGTTAAACGCCAGCGTATTCCTGAGCAACAGTGGCGATCTGAAGTGAGTACCTTCTAGTATATCGGTATACGAGGTGCGAGTAAGATTGATGGTCTTGTTAGTCGGTGGATAACTTTCCCGCGTCCCCCGGCCGTACGCTATGCGGGGGGATGATTGCCGATGCTGGTGAGAATCTTGGACATGGTGTTGCGTTTGCGTCCGGTCTAAGCTGTGCTTGTACCATATTTCTCCGTTTTGGAGCCCATGCGAAATAGGCTAATCCGAGACGAAAGCTCGTACATTGTGAACAGCCTGCGGTTTGATACGCTTGCGTTCGAGAGGGACAATCTTTTCCCGTTTCGGAGTCCAGGCATACGGTAGACTGGCCCGAGACAATGTACATATGCCTGAATTCCCCAAGGAACACACCACAGCAGTATCACATGTACCATCGCGGATAGTGTCACGAATCTCGTGCAAGACGCATGCTACGGTAGCGGTTGTCTTATAGGGGTAGCGCTTAAATATTGCATATAATTACTGCCAGGTAGTAAATAACCCTAAAACTGGTTTCGAGAAAAGTTAAAAAATGCAACCCCGATGAACGATCCCAAGGCCTACTCCCTGTTCGAGGCATATCACGAGAGTACTATAGTACTCGTACGCAAAACACTTACCGCAGTCTATAGTATACATCTCAACGACGTCGTTTCCCTCTCTCTGTTGGCAAAATGAATTGATCCACGCCTACAGCCAGTAAGTAGCTCAAGGCAGTAACTGATTAAATATCGTCCCCAACCTACCCCTTCATCTTACGGTATGTACACACTTGGTAAAATATATTTAAAACGAAAACGCGTCCCTCTTTTAGCCAAAGCTACAGTACTTAATCCACATCTGCTGTAACCCAAGTGACCAAATGTTTCATCTCATCCACCCTCACCCCTATATGCATACACACTTACGAGGCGGACTCGTGCTACGGTAGAGTTAGGTCCTACTTTTTCTGAGGCCTCTCACTTAAGCATTGTGTAGGATATCCCTCGATCCCACCCAAAAAAAGTACCAGATAGCAGCCTAATACTATCGATCAAGATGAACAATCCCGTGGCCTTGGTATACATACAGCAAGTATAAGACGAATGTCATTCCCAGTGACAGTGTGTGGTGTTGTCGGTGCCCTAGAGGCCCCGTCAGTCAGAAATATTTTTGCGAAAGCGCTATATATACGTATATCGTAGCACGGGTCGACGTCTACGGTTTGTAACGGTAGCTTACTTACCACTTAATTTTACACTCAAAAAGTATATGGTAAATCGACCAGGTATATCTCCGGGTTTATCACGAAAGGTAAAATTTTAAGTTCGTCTCGGTTTGTCAAACTTCATTTCCACTTGGTAGCTGCCACTAGCTTCCACTAGCTTCCAAAATGGAAACTTCTATGGAAGTGCATGGAAGTTTCCATCTACTTCCAGTCCACTTCCAACTGTGTCCATGAACTTCCATCAACAAGTAGCTTACACTCGACTTCCATTCAATCTCCAAACCTTCCATTCGACTTCAAAAATATCTATTTGATCTCTTTTCCACTTCCATTTGGAAGTCGAATGTTTTTTTAGGTCAATTGGAAGTTGAATGGGAGTCGAATAGAAATTTCCACTCATTTACCAAAAAATGAGGAACACCGCACACACGGCACCAATGCCGGTCCCGACGGGCTCTGTGCACGAAGATACACTAACGAAACCTTCTTGTGCTGGTGCGGTTGTATGTCGTTGAGAGATGTTCGAGCTACGTACAGTAGGTACGGCAACGTGTATAGGCACATGGCTGGGCCATGACGGTTGTAAAAAAAAAAGCAGCACCGTAAAACATCATAACGGTTTTGTTTTTGGAAATCTACCTAACAAAAAAAGCCACCTCCACAGGTACTCGTAGGCAAGAATGTGCCTGTCCACAACAACGTTCGGGACATGTCCCTAAGACATGTTGCAGGTGGTATTGTCAGGCCCAGCTTCCTACTGACGGAAAAGCAGGAGAAGCTTTGCTGCAGATGCCGTACGGATGTAGTAGTTGTAGCACCTGCTAGGAGAAGCTCTCTCTGTTGTTGAACACATGTCAGGTGCAGAATTTTTGTCTTCAAATTATGCCGAATTTCGAGTTGGGGAACCAAGAAACACATGAAAAAACCGAGCACGTGCACAAAGGATTCAAGGGTTAGACTGGCAAGCCGAGCGCATAGCGACGCTGACCCTGGCCTCGTCTGCCCTATTGCTGCTGCTGCTAGCTGCTGCTGCTGCCCTCCTGCTTCTTCCTCTCCTTTGGTCTCCCTTTTAGTGGTTATTCTCAGTGAACACGCCGCCTTCTTCGTGATGTTTGGGTCTTATTACGAGGTGTGGGGAAATCTATAGCCTCATTTCTTTGGTTTCGAATAGCCGCATCTTCAGACGGCGTCCCCGGTGGCTTGGTAGGTGGTCCGCGTGCCTATCAAGATCAATTTCGTGGGTTCAAGTCTCACCGAGTGCATGCTCGTAGGGGCTTTTTCTTGCATAAAAGAGATTGATTAGCGGAAAGCGCGAGAGCGTGAGTTAGCTACATTCGATGAAAATCGACGAGCAGCGGGAATGCTGAACCCTATGCGCGATAAAAAATAAAGGCACGTACCGGGGGGGAGAAGAGAAGACACTTGTGACCACGGCTTGTCCAGAAGGTCGTCGAGGGTAAAATCTCTTACGAATTAGGCTGGAAAGTAACAGTGATGATCAAAAAAACAAAAAAAAAAATCTTCGACCACCTTTTTCTGGTCGTTTGGGATAAGCTTTGTCATCGTCCTTCGACCATCTTGTGGTCTGGATATACGACCATTTAGGGTGGGCTAATGTGATATGAGAGAAGTACTCGTGGGCTATAGATATAGAAAATATAGTCTGCAGTTTTGTATTCTCACGAATACGAGAATAATCCAAAGAATGGATTAAACCGGCGGATATTCCGTTAGTCGAGAGTAACGTTCTTTTAGGAATGTTTTCCGTTAGACGAGAGTAATGATCCTTAACGGAGATAGGACCATAAAATGATAAGTTCTTAGAATAGTAGAAGAACGATCGGTAGCCATAGGAAAGTTCTTTAAGAGCACATCAGACGAGAGGAATTTAGGAGAGCTTGTGGCGTGGGGTGGGACGAGTATATCTGGGTGTCGAGTCCCGCCCCCCTACCTCACTTCTCTACTGGAGCACCTCCACAGCTCTTGCCATCAACAAAGAACATCTAAATCAGAAGAAGCGAAGCACTGCTTCGCAGCTGCCAGATATACCTGCGTCCCTTACCCTTACCCAACCTCGGCCATCACTTAACATGCTGCTGTTGTTGCCGCCGCCACGTCTGCTGCTGTTGACTATTTTTTTTTCTTGAAAGATTGAACCCAAACGTAACTGACATATACGACCGCTTATGTTGGTAGTCGTTCGTGTTGGTTTTGCACACCAATCCGTAATCGCCCAGCATGATGTACCGCAGATTTGACTACTGCAGGTACTGAGGTCGCGCTTCATTACCACCAGTTACTGCGTTCTGTAGGTGCATACCACTCTAGTAGCAACAAACTACAGGTATGATATATGCAACGACCTGAAGATGTGGTGCATGCGATGTACTGCTGTAGGTATGGAGGCATTCTCAACGATGTATATTTTTCATTGAGTTGAACTCTGCGGTAACCATTGTGACATATGGAAACATCTGTGTGATTTTTCTTCAAGTGTGTGGGAGGCTCAGCACGTTTGTGGCAATCTAGGGAAGAGAGCAAGAATGGGACTCCGTCATAGTTACTCGTTTAACTCCCTTTCTTGCTTTTTCCTTACTTGTCTTTTTTTCGATCCTTCGGGGCCCAATGAGACCTCAATATACACGTTTTCCACATCTTCTTTGTGCTTGGCCTTCTACTTCTGCCTGAACCATGACGGCTACGTGATCCGCCCAACCATTTTCGTGCGGAAGCCATACCATGTCCACGAGTTATTCAATTAGGACAACCCCATAGCTAATGTATACATCAACAAACACTTAGTAAAACCCTTAGAGAAACGGCGTTCCAACGGTACTGGGTTGAGGAGCCCGGCCAGTCAAAAACATTTTTGGCCAAAACGTGATACACCCCTGTTGTAGTACGCTATTGGGTTAAGGAGCCCAGTCAGCCAGTAAAATTACCGATGACAGCAAAGGAAATGATTTGGCACAAATCATGGAACTATGGGTGCCATCAAAAACGTCTTGAAACTGTATTGTGGAGTGGTCGCTCACGATCACTCGTCATTTTCGTTCCCAACACCTCGTGAGCAGAGGTGGACACGAAATTTTCATGAGAGGTAGTACGAGTAGGCCTAGGTTCACGCGGTCGACACCGACACCAACGCCTCCGGCTGACGCGATGGCTCCGGTCCGCGTCGCCCTTGAGCCAGCCGAACCCCAACCCTCGGGCATCAGCTACGTTTGTGGACGCCGCGAATCCTTTCGAGGATCTCCCCTGCTTCATGTAGGATGCTTCGGGTGCCGGGATGGTGCTCGATCTGGAGCGCGTGCTTTTGGCGACGGGAAACAGCTGTGCCGTCGGCTCGCAGTTCCAAGTGCCGTGCGCCCTAGGCTCCAATAGTCTAGGGGCTTGATCTTTAATTTTCAGTTTGGTAAGAGTCTTCGGGCTTCTAGCGAGGCGGTCGTCGTGTTGGCAGGCAGGGAGTGCCCGGAGATGTGCGCCTTCCGGGCAGTTACGGCATACATATCCGTCGCGCAGCGGATTGGGTGGGATTTAACCGCCGGGTATCTTCTCCCCGTGGTTACGACGGAGGGTGGCCGGGGTTCTCGGCCCCTCGCCGCAGCCCGAATGACCGCTTCCCTGCAAGTCCACTTGCTGGAGGCAGGCAACCATTTCACGATGCACTCCTTTCGAGTGGGAGGTTCCCTCACCAGATCCTTGGCCGGGACGGCGGTGGACGAGATCTTGAAGATAGCTGGTTGGGAGACGGAATCGACAGCAAAGTACTACATCGGGGCTAACTCTAGTGGCAGAGTCCGGGTGGCAAGAGAAAACACTACCAGGGCTATGTGGACGCTAGGCGGCTTACTCTGTTGCCCGAGTTTGAGAAATATTTCGCAGCATGTGCGCGAAAAGATCGAGGCAAGAGTCAGGAAGTTTGGGTGCGACAACTATTACGGGGGTCCATAGTAAACAGGACCAAATATTGTTAGTAAAAATAGGTAAATATATAGGGTTTTTGTGTATACCATAGTTCCTGTTAACTATGGACCCCCGTAATAAGTATCCGACCAGTGGTCCATTAAGAGCACAAAACAAAATACTATCCAACGACGCAACGTATGGGCGAGACCACGGGTCGGCGCAGGAGGCCTCATCCAAAAAGCCAATACTTACATCAAATGATCCAGGACATCCAGACAAAATACTACAGAAATATGTTTGCTGACAACTACAGCTACCCCTATCGCAGCGCACCTAAAAAAAAGTTATTTTTTCTTCTGCGATCTGCGATATTCGCGACTTCCTTTCACAGATTCCGGGGCAAGACTTCCTTCACGGGAAACTGGGGTCTCGCCATCGAAAACGTTGACTCTGGATTCGTCAGGTGGGTGTCCGGGTGCCCTTCACCTCGGACAGATAATCGATTCTCGCACTAAAGGATCTACTCTAGATGTTTTCGAGACAGTGGATTGTCTACACAGATCTTGATCTGCGAGAGGTATCGAATGTTGGGCTTCAGTAGGCCGCTCTATTGTGGCACAAGGGCTTGCTGCTCTTGGTCGAGATTCTTGCTATTGCTGCAAGCTCGAAGACTGCAGTTGTGGGCTCTGACAATAAGGCCAACCACAATCGCGCCTTTCTCGCGAGGGTAAATTCGTTTCCGTATTGGAAGCTTTCTTTTCGTGTGGTAAGGGTATCAGCTACGCAAGGTTATAACAGCCGTACTAGTGTAATACAGTACTGTAGTATAATAGTGTTTCCAGATCTGATGGTATTCACTTTCGTCAAATTAGGAAGGAAAAAAGGAGTTCCTTCTTCAGATTTGGTCCTTTTGCCGGTCCCTCGTTCAAACCCTACCCCCCCCCGCCTGTCGATCCGACTGGAGCTTCGTCATTGCTTTGACTTCGACGTTTTCCCCATCGTGTGCAACGCTTGCCATTGCTGCCAGATTCTCAGTGAGATCGGCCTTCAGGAGAAACGCCAAGATTTTCGACGGAGAGGGCGGCTGCGCTATCTCCAACAATTCGCCGGAGGGAAAGTTAACGTGTGTCAGTTTTCGCCGCCCCCATGTCGGTCATCAGAGTGTTCGCGGGATTTTCCTATGCCCACGATTTGATATAGTGGCGCTTTTTGTTGAATATCATCATTGGTACGAATGGTATACCGGATGTGATTTTCGGCATTTCTGCGTTCAGGGTGTTTTACGTATTCTTCCTTGCTGGGAACAATGCGTGACGGATGGTTTAAGCGAAATCCTCCCAGGTGTGGTTCTCGCTGTTGTTGTCGTTTCTTTTCCCTTCGCGTGCTACATTGTAACTATTCCCATTTTGTCGCCTGCTCCCCGCTGCTGATATTTCGACCTTGGCTATAGCTTCCGAGGTGACGCGACGTTCTTAGAGAACAGCTGCGACGGTCCTGGAGCGATAAGCTCTTCTGGAAATGTGAAGTGAGTTTTCTACCTGTACCCTCTATGCTTGCTTCGTACCCGGTACGATACTGTCGATGGACGAGTTCCACGCGTGATGTGTCCGGGCGCCTTTGACCTGATATTGGTTTCGTCGCAAGCGGCCAACCCTTTTGCTGTGAGTCGACTATGATCACGAGCTTCATGCATTCGCGCAATCTTGACCCTTGCCCACGGCGCCTTGTTTACGTGGCGATTCGGTCATTCCACGCCATAGATTCTATGGGAAGGCATTCTTCCATGACAACTCGAGCACCGGCGCAAACGGCGGAGCTGTGCGGAACATCATGGGATCCATGACGTAAGCTGGCGATGCTCGGTTCGAATGCTCTAGAGCGCTTAGGTGCTGGTGCAGACGCGAATGTGCCATTTGCCGGAGAAGCGCCGCCACAAGCCGATAGCTATGTTACAGTATAGTAGTATGCGACACCAGGCACAGTATGGCTGCCCCGTCCATTTCGCTTGACATAAGAGCAGCACCCGACTCGCTACGAGTCTGAGAGCGCGGGTGATATTAGGGATTGCGAGCAGCAGCAACCCTGTAGAATGTTTACCGGGTTCACGCCACGTTTCGCTCTAGATCTGTGCACGTACGGATCAACTCTCTCACACACGACCTCTTCTTCCTTCTACTTTCTTCTATTCGGCACTTCAGTTTCAAGGCAGCCGTGCAATTTACCGGCAATACGGCGGACTTTGGTGGTGGCCTCGCGGTCGAGGGCGGCGATGTCACGTGAGAAAAACAGCACGAGTGCATGGCACTGCACGTGCCATTGAGGAGTGTACAATACCCATTCTACCTTCTATTTGTTTATCGTGGACGCTCCGGACTCCACACAGTAGACTCCCCGTATCCCAACACAACACCCCATCACGCGATGGGTCTCGAAGTGTGCCGCTCGTGTTGGCATTCGCGTGTGTGTTTCGATAGAATGCGCGATAGCACATTCGACAATCTCCTACTTTGGCTGTATAAGGCTCGTGGCTCATTGTGACGTCAACGTTGAGCATTGGCCCTTAACGTTTAAGGGTGCTGTGCAAAGTCTGGAATTTAGGGTATGCTGGAACTTCTTAAGACAAAACGTCTCAGCCTGGAATTCTTGACTCTCAAAATTACCAAAATTATTAACCCGTGTCGATTACTATACCGCAAGACCAATCGTTTCGCGTGCTATTGTAATCTGTCTTCTGAGAAACCGCGCAACTTCTGGAGCGAGCTATCCGGCATGTCCCCTATAGTATCCTCATTGTTGGTCCTACGAAGCGGCGCACATCGTTTATGATGGATGCTCCACTACATACTGTATGGCTTTGACGAGTGGTTGCCGGCTTTGTCTATACACAACTACCGGCGCATATACCGTGCACTTACACGATGTGTTGGCTACTCAAAGGGCGTTTCCCACGCTATTGCAGTTTGCTTACACTTCGGATGCGTTGCGTGCCGCAGGTTCGACAAGTTTGTGACGTTTGACGGAAATACAGCCAGGGCAACGGGGGGCGCGTTCAGCGTTATGTACGGCAGCAGGTCCGAAGGGTAAGTACAGCAAGTACGAACAAGAGTGAATCCTTCGAAGTACACATAAAAGCACCCCAACAACTGTAGATGGCACGGTATAGCCGGCATGGTGGCAGTCATTTGCGGTCTTCGGCATGGGGCGGAAGCTGCGAGGAGCCGCCGCGTGGACGATCGATGCGTGCCTAGCGTATATACCGACCACGTGCAATGCCTTTCTCTTCCCCGCACTCGGTTGTGCGTTGTTCGTTGCCGCAAAGCGGCGAAACGACCAGCGGTTACGGATCGCTTACGTTCAAGAAGCCTGAGGCCCTGAAGGCCCAGTTGAACTCTGTCATTCCTGTCGAGGACACAGAGGTGAGAACAAAAAAAAGCAGAACGCCTCATTTTTACCCACAAACTGGCGATCCCTGTCCTGAGCCCCGCCATGGTTTAGATATGGCGCAATTTCATCGAACGGTACGGGACCACACTCCAGTGGCATCACAGTCCTCGAGGATCGACCTCATGGCAACCTGAAGACGAAAACTCCGGAAGATGTACCCGTTGACTCTCGCGAAGTGCCGACGTACGGTAATGACCCCCATGAGGAGCATTTCTGCACTGCCATTAAAGTACTGGAACACCACATTCTCCTTGGTTTCGTGAGGTCCAGTGATTGGCTTATGCTATCGGGGAAACTACCACCACTGCAGCTACCTAGGATCACGAGTTAATAGAGAGAATGTTCCCGGTGGCCTGCCGAACACAGCCTACATTTCGCTAAATCTGCTTCAGATCATGTGGTGAAGCATAAGTACAATCTTCACCACGAGGTTACGGCGAATGTTTCTCGCCGTTGCATGCTCAAAGCAAAGCGGGCAGGGACTTGGCGCATCTCGGCGTGCAGCCATCTCTCTTTTGGCACCGTCAGATGTTGCTTGCATGCGTTCAGTTGGGCCCCTTCTCTTCGTGAATGCTATTCAGAGGCAATGTTCCAAATCACCAGCGATCAGTATTGGCAGGTGGGTGCACTGTACACCTTACCTATACAATGCTCAGCTGGGACTACTTTTAATTGTGTAAGAAGAGCTGGTACGTTAGCACGGCAGTCCTCAGTAGTCAGGTAGTCAACATGTGGCGTAACTACAGTACTACTGTACTGGACAGTACCAGTCCAGTAGTTCCTGTCCAGTATTCGGCAAGTATGACATACAAACACGTTAAAGTAAAATACTACACACGTCGGATAGACCATCGATTCCGACTCTACGATCTACAGTAGATATCGTCTAGGGAAGATATATCCCTGAGCTATACATGGTACCAGGTATGATATACTGTACAGTAGCTCATGTTGCCACGTGGGAGCCGTAAAATCTACATGGTCTTACACGTGTTTCCTGGGCCGGATCTGTATACCAAACAGATACTGCACGGCACCTCATAATGGCAGGCTATGATCTATCTGATCGATCTGATCTATCTGGTCTATCTGCAGATCATATGCGTGACGTGTGTAAGAATATCAGGAAGTAGCTCACTTGCCACGAGCATTTATCGACGTCCACAAGCAAGCGTCACGGAAAGTTTGCTGTCGGTCGATCAGTGCAATGGCCCGGGTATGTGCGGTACATCTTGCCGTAGAGCGCGCCTGCTGGCGAGAATGATCAAATTATCGCTTTCGTCCGTCTTCTCGCTCTCATTTTACATCCATCCTTTCTGATCCGAGAGCGTTTTTTTCCAACATCAACATGTTTCGTCTGGGCGAAGCTTGGCGAAGTTCACGAGCCCGCTTGATGGTAGGTCGCGACAAGTATCTGAGCTGGCACGCCCACCACACTGTCACATGCGGGGGGGGGCATTTTATCACACCCCTTCTTTGGCTCGGCAAGGAGGTCTGCTAGCGCTAAGGCGTCGTGAGTATTAGACATTGCTGTCAGGACCTTGCCACGGACTTTAAACGCTTTGGAACCGTCATGGATTCAATATAATTTCGATTCGGTCTGTGCGTTCATGCCCATCAACTAGTAGACGAAGTATACCGGTTGCAAACTGAATGTCACCCCTCTCTCACTCGGCGGTAGAGCGCGCTTTGGCCGTAACACGAAACACCCACAGCTGAGCACCCTCTCAGATTAAGCGGTTCTCGACGAGTGCCAGCTCCATCTGCATCCCCTGCCCCCTCCGCGCCAACGCTCCCCATGCCCCAATAAACACAGTAAGCACGGTCGTTTCATTACATTTCGCTCCCTTCAACTCACCCTTTCTGTTCGTCCGGTGTTGCTGTCCTCTGTTGCGACTGCTTGATGTGTTCAGTTATCCTTTCCCACGTGCGACTTTGGCTACGTCGAAGATGGCTCGACCGTGGTCGGCATTCCTGAAGACGATGTTTGCGTCGAGCCCTAACTTGAAATAAGGAAAAACCCCGACGAGGAAGTGGCCACTGCTACGTACCGCCGAGGCGACCGGAACGTTCATCTGCTTCGACGATTGCATACATGGCGTCCTGGCTGAAACTAAATCGATATCGCGGTCGGGTACAGGGTTATTCAGAGTACGGGGGGGGGGGGGGGGGGGGGGGGGTTAACCCGATAGAAGAGATGCACTCGATCTCATGCATGGCCGTAGTCGTATGACCATAGACCCTCGCATCCGTACAATGCCGAGACCGAGTATGTCGGGTGTTCACAGACCGGGCAGATATGCTTGCACCAAGCGCGTAGCGCCGTGAGGTGTCCGACGAGTCGCTTGAAGGGTGAGCTGCCGCCTACTAAGGACCACTTGTGAGGCGGATTTACATACGGATGACAGCTTCATGACTTGGTTTTGTTTCCGGTGTAGCCACTTCCAGAGACAGCAATGGGAGTACTACGTAACTGCCTCTTAGGTGCCTTACCATAGACACTGCCAGGTACGTGATACGAGCATTCCCCTTGAGCCGAGCAAATGTTCTTAACCTCTCACAAATGATCTAACTAGACCACCAGCTGTGACCGACCGCCAAAAAAAAAAACAAAAACAGTACACTGGTTGTCTCGCTCAAGTTGTGAGCGGCACGTTTGACAATGTCGTTGCCAACTGATGCCAACCCAACCTATGTATAATAGGGAGGGGCGGGGGGGGGGAGGTACTCAATATGATGCATGGTCGAGGTGGTGTGACCATAGACCCTCGAATCCCTACAATGCCGGGACGGAGCGCGTCGGGTTTTCACCGACCAGGCAGACATTGCTTTCACCAAGCGCGAAGCGCCGTGAGGTGTTGGGCGAGTCGCATGACGGGTGAGCTGCATCCTACTAAGAACCACTTTTGAGGGGGATTTTCTTGCAAATGGATGACATCGTCAATTAATTGATTTAATGTCTGGTGTGGTCACTTCCAGAGACAGCAATGGGTTTACTATGTAACTGCCTCGTGGGTGTATCACCATATACACACTACGTGATACGATCATCCCCCTTGTGCGGAGTAAAGACACTCCCCGAACAAAAAGGACCAAACTTGAGGGGGGGGGGGGGGGTGTACTCATTATCGTGCATGGCCGTAGTCATATGACCATAGACCCTCGCATCCCTACAATGCCGGGACGGAGCACGTGGGGTTTTCACTGACCAGGCAGACATTGATTTCACCAAGCGCGAAGCGCCGTGAGGTGTTGGGCGAGTCGCATGAAGGGTGAGCTGCATCCTACTAAGAACCGCTTTAGAGGCGCATTTTCTTGCATATGGATGACAGCACCAATGAATTGATTTAATGTCTGGTGTGGCCACTTCCAGAGGCAGCAATAGGGTTACTATGTAACTGCCTCGTGGGTGCTTCACCATATACACACTACGTGATACGATCATCTTCCTTGTGCGGAGTGAAGGTTCTCCCCGCACAAAAATGATCCAACTTGACCGCCAGCCATGGTAACCGCCAAAAAAAAACAAACGGTACCCTGGCTGTCTAGCTCACGCAGTGAGATGCGTGTTTTACAGCGTCGTCGCCAACCGACGCCAACCCCAACCAATCTTTATACCGAGAATATAATATAGGAGGGAGGGGGAGGGGGGAGGGATGGAAAAGATGCCCCAGAGCCCCCCGAAATCTTTGTTGCGTTAGCCTCAGCCGGCCCCCCACCCCCGTGAAGGAAGGTTAATTTCTAGAGTCCACCAGCCCCCAGTTCTGCGATTGTTGTCGCACTAGTCTACCAGATAAGCGTTTACTCTTAGAGCAGAAGCCGTTTGTGTTAGGTGTAGCCCTCGCGACATGCAGTCCCTTTTCAGTTTTCGTTCTTGTTTCTTCTTTTTCTGTTCTTGTTTCGTTAGTTTGAAAGTATTTCCTGCGCTCATAGGCAGGGTGAGGTAGCTAATGCTATGCCCGCGAGGTTGCTCAGTGAACCACATGGAATACACGCTGCATGATATTATACATGGCATCGCCGGCAGAGCTACGAGGTCTCGAGTTCGACTCTCTCCAGACTAAATGTGATGTGGAGGCGTTGTTTCTGCGTCAGGAAAAATGGCCTTTCGTTTATTTTCTCCCTGCGTAGTGTACACGTTGAGAGGAGACATAAGGGCGAGACGAATATCAGAAACATCGAGCACGTGTGAATGACCCAAACGTTACCATAGACGACCTGTATCGCGGTACGGATCAATTTCTAGGTAAAAACTGTTGTGCGATATCGTAAAAATATCTTTCGACGGATCACTATAGTGGTTGACGTGTGCATCACCTGTTCGTGTTTGGATGTGTCTTGTCTCTTGCGGTACGCCGTGGTACCCACCCACCCACCAGTGCTGCCGCTGTGCTGGCTCGTGCTCGTAAAATGATTTGCGTGCGTTTGATTCTGAGTATATTTGCACTTTTGCCGTTTGTTCCGTATATGATTTGCCGCGCGTTGACGCTTCTGATAGTTCTGAGTTTGTTTGCACTTTTTATGCAGGAACCCCGCGAGCGCTAGCCCACTCGTAAGCCAAACCAACAACCCACCGGGGCCTCTACACCACCTTCCGATGCCATTCTCTCTCCATATTATCACCCCAAGTCACATACATTTCTAGCGAAGATGGACGTGAGGCGCATTACGGAGGGGGCGGTGTGGAGTCTGCCGCTCGTGGTATGTCATCGTAATTTTCGGCAGCATGGTCCGATTGATGCGTTCGAAGCCGTGGTTGGCGCTGAAGTGGCAGGAGCTGGGGTACCGTTGAGACCGGGGCACTCGCGGATGGCGCGGGAATAGCGAAGAAGAAACGTAGTCCGATTCTGGACAGGAGCGTGACGGGAACCACTAGTAAATACTTGTGGCTCGCGACCGCGCTTGACAATGTCGGCGTGGTGGCCGAAGCGGACTGCGTAGAGGATGTCGTATGCGTTGCAACGTAGTTGATGCTCAAGATGATACCGAGGGTCGTTTTGAAACGGCAAGGCAAGGGTAGCCCAGCTGATTGTATGGTTCGAACAATTGTGCGATTGGAACTAGCAACGGTGGTGATCCCTGTGGCATCGATGTCCACCCCAACCCACCCTGACCTTTTCGAGTGTACTGAGCGTCCGCAAAGTGATAACAAGTTATGTGGTCTAACGCATGCGCAGAACCCATATAATCCATACGAGGTACACCAACTTTGGAACGTGACCAGGTTGGGCTGTATGCTCACTGGTTTCGGCTATGTCTGACGGATCTTGTGCTATGTGCAATGTGGTCGAATCCCCCCACGGTCCCTCTTGGTCCTTTTCGTTGCTTGTTGGAAATTGCAGAGGTACACACCTGACCGTCATGATGGAAGCACAGCAAATAAATAATATAGATTTTAGCCCCGCCTGTTAGGGGCGGTGCCGGCTATCAACAAAGGGACTGCAGTCCTTGGCGGTAAATCGAAGGTCCAGGCCAAACTGATCATGTATTCCTTTTTTGTCACATGTATACTTCAAAAGCACCGACATAACGGCCACTATAGTGTACAGTGAACAGCACATAAAACCGAGCGGCTGAATCGTGCAGAACAACGGACGATCAAAGGCTGACAATAAATCTCGTCGACGCTGTTTACAGCCGACTTCAGTTCTAAGAGCGCCTGTAATCCCGCAACCAGGATGGTAATCTTTTGGCACTTCCGAAACAATGTTTCTGGAATCACGGTAGCATAATCGTTAGGATCTGCGAAACATCGTTTCTGGAGTCGCTGCATCGTCCAGAGAACAATGCCTGAGGTCGCTGCAACATCATCGCTTGGAGTCACGGGACAAACTGTCTTGGCTGCGCCGCAGCCTAATCGTATGGGCCGCCTGGTTATCATCAGCGGGGTCGCACCTATTTCACCGAAAGCTTAGTTGTACCCCCGCGCCAGACGTCTTTCTTTGTCCCGGGGGGGCAGAAATGTGGCAATGACCGATCTACAGGCAACGTTCTTTGATACTTGCTTTGTGGACATTGGTTCACTTCTTGCTCGTGGAAAATTAGCCAAAAAAGTTGAGTTGAGTTGTCAATTTCCCGATGACGGCGTGCGTAATGTGCTTCGGCGTGCTACTTCCTGGATACGAACAGCAACTACTGAACATGTTTTTACACTTCATGCTGACTACCAGAACGTACAGAACCCCCCGCGAGGGATGTCACGGGGTCCCATAGTACCCCATAGGGTCCCACGCGATTCGTTCTGTATTTCTCACCTCGGGAATCCTCGCGTTACTTCCCATAAGACTTGTAGCGCAACATCCTACGGAACTTCGCGGGGGCAAATTCACGACACTCCATGGGACTCTACGGGATTCCACAAGATTCCACCGACTGCATTCCTCCCCTCGAAGTTGAGGTCGACAAGCTTTGGGGGTATATACCCCTAGATCCTGGACTTCACCGTAGTTCCGCGGGACGCAGGTAGCCTGCAGAACGCAGCGGTCAGTCTTACGAGATGCCACGGGGTTCCACAAGATCCCATGGGATCATATCGCGTCTCATGAGATGTCATGGAATCCCATTAAACGTCTCATTGTGACCCATGGGATGCCATAGGAATTCTCGGGGGATTTCAGCATCTCATTGGAAGCCCCATCATGTTGATATCTCACGAAGTTTCCAGGGGATCCCACGAGCCTTCCCACGGGGGCCCGTTCCTTTGGATCACACTAACTTGACATGGGATTCCAAGGGATTTCTCGCTGAGTCCCATGGAATCCCATGGTAAGTTGATGGGACCCCATGCTAAATTTATGTGATCACACTATGACCCGTGGGACATTCCAGGGGATCATATGGATGGTTAAGGTTTTCCCCCATGGATCCCATGTATGGTTAGGGTTTTCTCATGGGATCTCATCGAGAGTCAGGGTTCCCCATGGGATTTCATCGATGGATAGGGCTTTCACATGGAATCTCGTAGATCGTTGTGAACTTCCTAAAAGTCCACTGGGACGTCCATGTGGATTCCGCAACCACCCATGGATCCACAGGATCGCAATGATGGCCAGGGATTTTCCACGCAACCGCGTGGATGGTTAGGGTGTTCCCATGGGACGTGCCATAGGATCCCATGGGTGGTCAGAGATTTCACATCGGACGCCGTGGGTGGCTATGAAATTTTCACCATAGGATCTGCCATGGGATGTTGTGGGATCCCACGGGGCGTCCCATCTATTGGGATTCTAGCCACGTGAAGTCCCATGGTATATACTCGGAAGATCCATTGGATCCGATACTAAAAAAATTCCAGTGGGATCCCATGGGAGACCATGAGATTCCATGGGATGCCATGCAACCCCTTGAAATCCCATGTTCCGCTGGTACCCACCGGACCCCATGGAACCTGCGTGACACATTATCCTATAGCACCTCATGGCATTCCGTGAGACCCCACGGGATTCCGTGAGATGTGCCATCCCATCTCATGGTACCTCACGGGACTTCCTATCCCATTGCGCCCCGTGGAGCTTCCCATGACACCCGATGACATCCGGTGACATCCCATGGCATCCCAGGGGAATTATCATGGGATCCTGTAGGATCCATGGACTCCTATCTTGGGTCCCATGGGAATCTTCTATATAAGGATGCCGTTGACTGACAATAAGAGTCCCGTGGAACTTGGCGGGACTCCACGAGGTTTCTTGAAATGTCTCATGGCAGCTGAATCACGCGCTCTGGTGATGGTATTCCCTACTGAGTTTTAGGGTGTAAGATCGATCGATTACCCAGCCCAGGGTAATCATTATACTGTAACACTCTCCTCCTCTCTGAACGGTGAGGTATCTGGGGCGTTGGTACCGTATACGGCCGTCCGCTGACCTATCCACATCGTTTTAAACACCTGGGGAGCCAGGCAGACATGTTTTAGGGACGCAAGCCCACGCGTCTATCCAAAAGAAACGTTCGAAGTGAGACTCGAACCTGTGTCCTCGACGATGACAAATGTGATGGTACTACCTACGGTGAGCTATAGGGTTAACGTATCGATCGATTACCCACCCAGCCCAGGGTAATCCTTACAACACCTTAGCGCTAAATCTCACGCAATGCTATATCTGGCGAATCCACTATACGCATTCCCTCTCCCATACATCCTTCCTCCAATGGGAACATCATCTCATGACATCTCACAGGATCCTACCGGGCTTCCAACGGAGGGCTCCCGGGGCGGGTTCCAGTGGCAATTTAAACTAGAAGTCCGACGAGATTCCATAGAATCCCATGAATTCCTATGGGATCCCATGGAATTTCCTAGGGGACAAATCATGGAATGTGGCCGATGATTATGCGTCTCGTGAAGAGACTCGCTGATGGGTGATGACACCCAGTGATGGTGAGATACACTTGGGTTACTCAATAGAACAGAAGAGAAAGATGGTTAAAAGTGTGGCGCTTATGTGACTAGGCTCAAGAGAGTGGTGATGATGGAGCGTGGGGTTGTGGGGCTCGCGTCTCTGGTGGGATCACCTGCTTGACGTGATTTACTCCTGTGATCACCCTGATAAGTCGTGCAGAACTTATTCTACATGACCTCGTACCCCTTTCTTGTTCCTGTACCCTATGATATGATATACTACGAGTGTTTTTATGGTTTGTCCTACTGACACAGTACGTATACGTATGTTTGTCAATTTTTCGTTACTTTTGCTAACTTTTCTCTGCGCACAAGCACTTTTCGGCAAAACACTAAGTACTCGGACACGGGAAGCCCGGCCGGACACATTGATCGAGGTCTCGGCGTGATCCGTGCACTCTGGAGCGCGTGGCGGGCGCTCAACGATTTTGTTTTCGGCGGGAGTGGATAAGACGATTTCCCTGGCTTCAGTACGAGAGGCCTTACTTTGTACGTACGTACCGGTATACTGATGCTGTCTGTTTTCTTCCCTAGGCTCTCATGAGCTGTGAGCACAAAGTCCGGACGTATACCAGGCACACAACAGACAACATGCACAGATCCCATCGTTATAACGCTGCCGCCCACACGCCGTGCGTGTGCGACACACCCATATGCGCAGTATTGCTGTGGCTGGTTGTGTTCATCGGAGCCTGCCGTCCGTATTCCATCGTCTGCCATACCAGGCGCCAGATTTTTTTCATGGAACTACTATTTTAGATCTCGATCTCTGAGCGTGCTCGGTTGGTACATCCCTGGCCTCTCAGAGCTCCCAGTTGGGAATCGCCTCCTTTTATTACTTGCCGGACCTTTCCAGCGGGTCTTTGTTTTCTCCATTTCTGTTTGCACTTTCAGTCCTTCTTTCCTTTTTTCTTCTTTCGTCTCGTGTGCATGCGTGTACTCCGAGCACGGTTCCGCGGACGAGCGCGGCACCGTCGCGGGTGTCAGCGGGTGCTCTGGCGGGTAGAAGGGGGGTTGCCAGGAGCGACGTCGCCGCTTTCGTGGCTAGGCGTCGCGTGTGCCTTGAGACACGGGGGAAGCATGAATGGGCTCTGTCTGGCCTCCTGGTGTGGTTCCGGTTATTCTGTGTACGAGTATATAAGGGTCGTTTTGAGGAGCAAAATAAAATTCAAGTGGTACTTATTTTTGCGACGAGTGTAAAAATAACAGTGAGAGTGGGGCAGTCTGAGCACCAACATTGCGAGCTGGCGAACGAAGTCCACGGTGAGCACCGGGCTTCACGCGAAGCGGGCGACGGGGCTCATTGTGGAAGAGAGGGAGGAAAGCTTTACGCGAACTGAATTGGTGGAGAGATGGTCGCGAGAGGGGCGGGCTACGTATGAGGCTGAGAGCGAAGCTCTGCTGCTTGATTTTTTATTTTTTATTTTTGACCGGTGTACGAGAGGTGTTCCAATCAGGCAGGAAATTAATACACGAGAGGGGACGGGGATTTTTTTCCTGCCGAAATTTTCGGTTGCATTTTCATTGTTTTTGGGGTGCTGCTGTGGCGTGTTGTGTGCTTTATCTCTCTAACATACGAGTATAGACATAGAGCATAATAGTTATCGAAAATAAGAAACTAAGTACCCTACCTGGGGTATGTACGTACGTACGACATGTGAGCGAGAGTAGCGATAAACCGCCCGCGACGAAAAGCCTATGTGGCGCCCGAGTTTTTTTCTCCTGAAGCATGGCGGCGGGACTCTTAGCATTATCAAGTCGCCAGTTTGCAACTACGATCCATCATGAGAAACACTATACTCAATCATGGACCTCCTTCCACTTCGCATATTTTGATGTACTTTTCCTTCCTTAGCGAAGCGCCTTGTACGTAGTCGTACCCAGGCTGACGTACCTGCCGGTATCATCAGCACCTCTTTTCCTGCTGCTTCTTCTGCGTATTGCTGTGCGTGATCCAACATTGCCACTGCTCTAGCTGTGCTCAGCACAGTGCGCCAACAGCAGCTGCAGGCAGCATACTATGCGCATGTGGCAGATCCGCGCTGTCCTATCAGTACTCAGTAGTGTTAGGTGTTGTCATCGCGGCATTGACCTACGCACGTACCCCTTGCAGTGTGTGACCGGCATTTTTTGCTTCGTGCCGTTCATCCCCGCATCGTGTACATTCGTTGAGTCCAGTACAACCAATCGTTCGTACGCAAGCATCGTGTACCAAATATAGATATACTTACTTAGATCTCAATCTCTGAGCGTGCTCGGTTGGTACATCCCTGGCCTCTCAGAGCTCCCACTTGGGAATCGCCTCCGTTTATTACTTGCCGGACCGTTCCAGCGAGTCTTTGTTTTCTCCATTTCTCGTCGTACTTTCAGTCCTTCTTTCCTTTTTTCTTCTTTCGTTTCGTGTGCGTGCGTGTACTCCGAGCACGGTTGCGCGGGCGAACCCGGCACCGTCGCGGGTGTCAGTGGATGCTGGCGAGTAGAGGGGGAGTTGCAAGGAGCGCGGTCGCCGCTTTCGTGCCTAGGCGTCGCGTGTGCCTCGAGACACGACGGATGCATCAATAGGCTCTGTCTGGCCTCCATTTGTGATTTTGGATAGAGTACGTTCGAGTATTTAAGGGTCGTTCGGGATTGTAAGATAATACTCAAGCGGTGCTTATTTTTGCGACCGGGCTGAGAGTCACAAGGGGGAGGTACCCCGAATGAGCACCAACATTGTCGAGCTTGCGTCGAGGTCCACGGTGAGCACCGGGCTTCACGCGAGGCGGGCGGCGGGGCTCACTGTGGAAGACAGGGAGGGAAGCTTTACCCGGACTGAATCGGTGGCGAGATGGTCGCGAGAGGGGCGGGCGGCGTACGAGGCTGAGAGAGAAGCTCTGCTGTAAGATTTTTTTATTTTTTTCATTTTTTTATTTTTTTGACTGGTGTAAGGTGCTCCACTCAGGTAGTAAATTATTACACGAAAGGGGACGGGGATTTTATTTCTTTTGGAAATTTTCGGTTTCATTTTCAATGTTTTTGCTGTGTTGCTGTGCCGTTCTGTGATCTATCTTTCGCACATACGACGAGTACACAGACACAGAGCATATCGAAAGAAGAAAATAATTACCCTACCTGGGGTATGTACGTATGTACGACGTGTGAGCGAGCGTAGCGGAAAACCGCCCGCGACGCGAAGCATATATGGCGTCCGAGCTGTTTTCTCCTGAAGCATGGCGGCGGGACTCTTGGCATTTTCAAGTCGCCAGTTTGCAGCTAACTACAGGGGCCATTAAAAAAATCAATCATGAACCTCTGTCCGCTTCGCATAATTTGATGTTTCCTTCCTGAGCGAGCGTAGCGGGCGGCGTAGGCCGCCCGCGAAGCGAAGCGCCTTGTATATACTTCCAGTTATTACGGACTGTTGTGTGTCCTCCGCCGCTGACCGATAGATCCCATAGAGCCGGCTGAAAAGGCAGCAGTACACCTTCCTTTGTCGCAGTACGCGTATCTTCTGTTGTCGTACCATATGGCGTGGCATTTTACAGCAGTACTGCTATACATGCAGTTGTACCCGTACAAGCTACTCTACACCTTCCTTTGTCGCAGTACGCGTGCTGTCGTATCATATCATATGGAATTTTACGGCAGTACTGCTGTACATTCAGTTAAGTTGTACCTGTACAAGCTAGTATAATAATACGAGATCCTGCACTGCGTTTTAAGTTTCGTGAAAAATGCATCGGGCCAGTTGTATGAGTACTTCTGTAGCGTAGATGACAAACTGCTTTTAATAGTATTTTCGATGCCCGGAAATTCGACTCCCACGATCTTCGTTTTTTTATTTTCAACTTTTGACCTATTTTGTGCCAGTACATCCACCTTTCTTTTCTGACCTACTGTTTATACGTATGATGCAATACAAGTTTTGTGGTTTTACGCAAGGCCACGGAGTTTGGGCGCGCTCACGTGTGGCGTGCGTTCATACCTCAACCTTTCACGGTTGCTCCCAATACTTGGCACTAAAGCAAAGTATGTTCGAGAAAATACTGTAGGTACTTCGTGCACTCGCAGTCTTTCGGGTTTGTTGCAGCAGATACCGCGAGTACTCGCAGTATTTCGAGGTTCTGTACTACTGCCGATGCTCCTCTGCAGATAGTTTCGGGCTCGCACTATAATTCGGGATTCGCTACTGCTGCTGCTGTGGATACTCCCTGTTTTGCTTCAAGCATCTCGGGGTTATGTACTGCGGGTACTGCAAGTACGATCAGCATTTCGTCCGTTGGTAGTGTTCGTACTGCGAGTACTCGCAGTCCCGAAAATCTCTCAAAACGCCCAGTATACTTGGAGCATGACGTATACTTCGACCGTCTGCGCACCGTGTCGACAATTCTCAGGCCCTTTGTTCGACACAAAACCCTCACAGATGGTCCTACGAGTGGGAATTTGAGCAAATTTCTTTCGCTTGGGACAACTCGAGTCCTTAAAGCACTAACTGGCAATTCTTCGAGAGTATGTACTGCAAGGAGTGTGTACTGCGAGTACTCTCAGTATCTCGAGGTTCTGTACTGCGGATATTGCCTCTACTCCAAGTATTTCGTGTTTTGGTACTGCGGGTACGTGCATATTTGCCTGTGCTCTCGGGGTTCCGTACTGCTCATCCTCTCAGTACTTTCAGTAGTTGTTGGATCTTTTCTCAGAACTCGCATTATGTGGGCCTTCTCAGTATTCGCAACATTTTTGGCCTGTTCGTAGAGTCCAAGCCTGGATGCCCTGACCATCACGTGGTCTGATGAGATTCTTTATAGTCGTTGTATTAGAGGACAGAGGAGGGTAGAGAGAGCGGAGCCTGGCTCGTAGCTCGGAGCAGAGAACGGGGTGCTCAAGCTCTCCTTATGAACACACAGCATAATTCATCACAACGCCTGCGAAGATATGCGCAACCCTCTACAACTTGTAACCGTCGCTGCTGGAACGATCCAAACGAACACCCTCCCTGGCGCTTCATAGCAGTGATGAGACCGAAAAGACATTCAAGACTTGCTAGGACCTAAGAACAGCCAACGGCAGTCCCGCAGGGGAAAACCCGGCCACCGGGTCAAAACCCCCTGTATAACACATAAACTCCAAACCATTGCAATTGAGACAACGGCCGCATTCGAAAATGATGACCATGGCCAGAAAATAAAATGCCAAGCGGTGCCCTAGTCCCCCATGCCCCTCAACGTAGCGCAGGGTTCGCGACCTGACACATTATTCCTCGCATCACTCAAACATGGTTCTCATTGAATAATGCTCATACCCCCTTATTCACCCTCCAAAGGCAGAAGAACCTACGGTGAGACTTAAAAGGGGTCGCAGCAAGGGATTTCGTCAAAATATCCGCGTGCTGCTCTTCCGAAGCTACGAACTGAGTGTCGATCTTCTTAGCACGAAGTAGCTCTCTGACAAATGAAAACGCACGTCGATATGCTTACTCCAAGCAGAACTAAGAGGGTTCTCAGCCAACGCTATGGCCCCCTGGTTATCCTCGAAAACCCGGACACATGATCCGCTTAGCTGTGGACAAATAAACGACAGCACCGCGCCCGTAAACAAAGCTTCCTTCACCCCATTCACCCAGGGCGACATACTCTGCTCCTGCTGTCGACAACGTAACACATCTCTGCGTGCTACTTGCCCAACTGACGGCCACACCCCCTGGGGTAATTACCGTCTCCGATACCGAGCGCCTATCGTTCGAAATATCCGCATAATCAGCATCACTATACGCAGTCAAATCCAATCCCGAGCCCCGCACAAAAGTCAATCCCATAAACCTGGTGCCGTAGAGGTAAGCCATAATCTTCGTAACTGCCTTCCAGTGCCTCTCCGTTGGGTTGTGGGAGTGGCGCGCCACAGCACGCACAGCGTTCGAGATGTCCGGCCTCGTCATGGTCGACAGTCGCATCACGCTGCCCACAGCCTCCCTCTACGGCTAGTCTACTCCAAGTTCGTCCTCCTCTCTTGGACCTAGTTCCACACCGGGGGTCGCGGGGATGTTAGAGGATGAATTATCACCGAAACGATTCAGCATGCTCTCAATGAACGCCTTCTGCGTAATCTCTAATGTCCCCAGTTCCCAGTCGCGTTTGAAAGCACAAACAGTGTACCAAGTAAGTTCGCCGAGGTTATTCATGGGAAATTTCATGGCTAGCCCGGCATGGAGATCCCTGCATGTCTCATCTGATCCTGCGATCACGATGTCATCTACATGGACGACCATGATTAGTTCTACCTTGCCGTCCACAACCATGCGAAGCACACACGGGTCAGACCTACACTGCTCCATTCCATACTCTACCACGGTCTCTACCAATAATCCGGCCCACTGCCGTCCGCTCTGCTTTAGACCATACAGTGATCTGTTTAGGCGGACGATCTTTCCTGACATGTCACCACACCCATCGGGTAGTTTCATGCATATCTCGGCGTCGAGTTTCGCGCGAACAAAACCTTTTGCACATCTAGATGAAAAATCTTTGAACCATGTTCATTTCCAGCAGCCGCCAGAATTTTAACTGACGCTGACGAGGGAGTTGGTGCAAACGTTTGAAAATAATCTACATCCTGCACCTGACTAAAACCCTTAGCCACAAGTCTGGCCTTTGTCCTTACTATCGAGCCATCCTTATCCGTCTTGTAGGTAAACACTCACTTCGCACCTGCAGGTTTCCGCCCTTGTGGCGGTGTCGCGGCTTCGCACGTACCGGTCGTTTTGTGACCGTCCAACTCAGTTTTCATGGCCTCGTGCCACGCCGCTTTGTATTGAGAACGCTCTACATCTGTTACGGACTGTGGAGGCGGTTCTACGTCTTCCGGGAAACCACTCGGCATGCACACGCTCAACTCCCCTTTATTCTCCACAGCAGGACCTTCGGCCATCAAAGCCACGGCGTCCTCCGTCGTCCAGGACGTACGATTCGGGATGCTCCCAGGCTTCGTCCACGACTCGTACGCTGCCGCAAGCAGCGTCTGCGGCTCCTTCATCCATCCTTACCTGGTGCACAGCAGGTTCACCCTCCAGGCGTTGGCTCTGACCCCGGGTTCAGCCCTGTACTGTCGGGGGGAGCCGGCCCAAGCTGCTGAGCTCGTGTGCTGGTCTCCCCGACAGGACCACGGGGGGATCCTCACCGTCCCCTTGGTCGGTGTCGGAGGCTGATGCTGCGCCGGGTCGCTTCCGGCCCTCCCTGCCGGGACCAAAGAGGCGTCCACGGCGCCCCCTTGAGACGAACCCATCGTCTCGGCTGTTTCGGCCCTCCCTGCCAGGACCGAGGAGGCGTCCACGGCGCCCCCTTGAGACGAACCCATCGTCTCGGGTGCTTCGCCGCCGGCCTCGCCGGCGGCAGGTGCCTGCTGTGCGCGCTCCTGCATAAACGCGTCCAGGTCAAAACCCCACGTCACGTCGAGGTCGTTCAAGTGAGCCAGACCGTCGTCCAGCTCATCCACCACCCCCCCACCACCTTCATCCGACGCGCTCACGTTGTATGCCTCTGACCCCCCCCCCTTTCCATACACAGGGAGTCATTCGCCTCGGCAGGTACAGGTGGTGCAGGCGACACGCGTTGCCAACTGACATTGCGCGTGATTAGCACAGTGTGCGTTTCCTGGTCAGTACTTGTACTGAGTCTCGGGGGTAGTTAGGTGCAGGGCCAAGGTAAAAGCACTCTTGGGCTTTCGCCTGTGCCTTGTTTTCCCTCTTCACCTTGCTGTAGCGAGCCTTGAGGAAGGGCAGTAGTACTACCGGGGGGGGGCTACCATACCACATCTCATGCGGCGACTTGCTCTCAGGGTTAGCTGTTGTTGCTGTGTGGTTCAAGGCGTCACACACCCAGTGGGACGCTTCCGCCCACAACGACGTAGTGGCCGGGAGTTTCGCGCCAGGGAAAATCTCTTGAGCCTGGATTCGGCCCGCCATTGCGGCCGTCTCAATCAAACCTAGCGCGCGCTCGGCTACTCCATTGAATTAGGGACTTTGGCCTTCGTGAATTCCTGCTTGATCTACACATGTCGTCAAAATTTCCCCCGCGGAATTCACCACCCCCATCAGATCGGACGATTACAACCGTAGAAGGGACACCGTCTGCACGAGAATCCGCGAGGAACACTTCCGCGGCGTCCGACTTATGGCGCACAAAGTACATCCACGTATACCGTGAAAAAACATCCTGCACCATGAGAGTATACCGCTTCCGCCCGAGAGACTCTACCACCTTTGGTCCACTAAAATCCACAAAAACCCTCCCGAGCTTCTTACCTGCTCTTGTGTGTGTGGACTGCTTGATACCTTTACGGAGACAGTTCGCCATGGAGCACCCTTTACACTCCAGCAGCTCTCCCTCGAGGGCAATCCCTTGCTGCTCCGCGGTCTTGCGAACTAGTACCTCGTGGGAGTGTCCAGCCGCGCCGTGGAAATCGTTGGTGTTTATCGCACACTTGTTGGGCAGTTGCCCCGGGGCGAGTACAGCACAGGCATTTTCCCCACAACTGCGGTCGACCCGGTAGCCGTACAAGCTGTAGAGGGTCCCACTCAACGGAAACACGATCGAACGCTCTAACTTGAGCCCGAATACAACCCCCGTGGGGCGCCCTTCGAAAGTATGACCGTTTTTGACGAGAGTGGGCAGGGAAAATATGTGGTAACGGAGATCCGGCACGTGCGCAACGTTCGTAAGCAGCACTTGCACGGGACCGTTTCCGGACCGAAAGACAACGCTCACGTCACCGTAACTTTCGATCGCAGTCTGCGGAGGGAGTCATGTGAGTGGAAGCACCACTATCGCATATCTAGGCCTCGTCTCCTACCTGCCAAGCAGAGCTGAGGCCTGGACCGTACCTTTTCGTCCCTTGCCCCATCCTCGCTCGTCACCGCCATGACAGCTTCTTCTTTCGATGAGGGGCAGACATCAGCCGCGTGCCCCCGCCCGTTGCATCGACTGCATCGATCCATGGACGTGGGACAGACATCGGCAGGGTGCCCGCGTCCTTGGCATCGGCTGCATAGCTTCGCCATGCACTCGCTCTTCCAATGGCCCTTCTTGTCACACCTATGACACTTGCCCACTGGAGTACTTCCGCTGGCGGCTTGGGCGCTGCTGCCATTGCCACCAACAACCGCAGCCGAGCCACCACCGTCCTCGTTGGTGCCTCTACCGCCTCGTCCGTGACCCCGTCGTCCACCTTTTTCTTTGCCATTTCCTCCACCTTTCCCGCGACCATCACCACCGCCACCGCCGCCGACGTACATAACATGGCCTGCGTGGCCAGCGTTGGACCCCTTCTTCCTGTTTCCAGAAAGTCGGTGATGCCGTTCTCGAACAGCCATGATGATGTCATCACGGCCGATGCTGTCAAGCGAGGCAAGGTTCCGAGCCTCCACCTCGTGTTCGGCAGGCAGAGCGTCAATAAAGATGGTGTACAGCATGTGGTCGTCTACTAACATTCCTGCTGTGCGCATTTCCGCGGCAAGATCCTCGATCCTGCCCATCTCCTCGAACGGGATACTCCCCGGTGCCATCTTAAAACCATTAAGGCGTCTAGAGAGGTCTGATTTGGCCCCCGTAATCTGAGGGCCGTACCACGCAAGGAGAGCTTCCCACGCTTGCCTCGGCGAGGCACACCGGTGCAAAATGCTCCTATCGCTCTTGTTTTTGAGGGCCGTCGACAGGAAATTCCACGCTGGCCAGTGTATGCTTGCGCACACTTTGGCGGCTAAACCCCCCTGCGACAAGCATCGAGCTTTCTGTGTCTAATTACTGCGGTGGATCCGACACGAAAGCAGACAAGAGACCAACCCCTTTGGCGTAATACCTAGCGTCTCTTGTCCAGGGGTTGAACTCAGGTTAAGCCCACTAAACGATGGCACAGGAGTGTGTTTAAATAGATAAATGGCGCGATGGAGTCAGCTCAAATCTACCACCCAACACACCGCCAGGGTATTCACCCCGTCCTGCTGTCCTCCCATACTGGTCTGGCCGACCCCTCGGTGGGCCAACCTCTACAGGCAAAGCAGTTCCTCCGCGTCCAGTTGCTCCCCAATCTGGCGAGGCGCCCTCACGCAATTTTGTTTCTTGTTCTGCTGCAATCTCCCGTGCCATGCCTACAGCAGCAACAGGGGTCTCTCTCACAGCAGTGGGTACTGCCCCGGGTGAGATCTACCCAACAGCAGCGCTACCCTCAGCGCTGCCGGACTCCGATCGGCCGTTGTTCCTCGTAAACTCGGCCATCATTTCCCTCATGGCATACATCACCGATGCCTGCCTCTGCTCCAACGCCAGGTTGATCTCGCGTCGCAGCGGTTTCAACTTCACTCGGAGAATCGTGCTCTTCTTGAGCCGATCCCTTCGAAGGCATCGTGGGCTTCTGGTACCAGATCTCAAACGTTCAAGTCACTAGTGTGTTCGTAGAGTCCAAGCCTGGATGCCCTGACCACCACGTGGTCTGATGATATTCTTTATAGTCGTTGTATTAGAGGACAGAGGAGGGTAGAGAGAGCGGAGCCTAGCTCGTAGCTCAGAGCAGAGAACGGAGTGCTCAAACTCTCCTCATGAACACACGGCATAATTCGTAATAACGCCTGCGAAGATACACGCAACCCTCTACAACTTGTAACCGTCGCTGCTGGAACGATCCCAACGAACATGGCCGGCAGTACTCGAATACTCTCAGTACTCGGATTACCAATTTTTCTCGAGCATCTGCAGCATACTGCTGTATCTATCTGTGAAACCATTACTTTACCCTGAGCGCCAAGAAGCATTTAGTTTGCGGGAATATATTTCGTATATGCTGGATGTTACTCAGCCGGTCACAAAGTATGATATCGCAACCTCGACCTCACGCAACTTTTCGTACTTACGTCTACGTCGCAGGCACGAAATTGATCGCCGCGAGTCATCTGTTCAAGATCAATATCTACTCACCGGTATGCCCGCTTTAGTATTTGAATTAATACCACACTATTATTTCCACAAACTGCAGTATAGAGTCTGTCCTCAAAACCTGTGCGTGCATACACCGTGTTCTTCACAATGTCATTAATGATGGGTAGATGCAGTTACTAATAGTTCTAAACAGGCGTGCAGATATTTCATACGAGTATTGTTATTTCGTTCTTGCGCCACTCCCCTATTAAGATAGGCACCTCCCGGAGGGGAACCTTTTGTATTACCGTATACTTATCGTAGAGTAGATCAGATTCTGCTGAGATCGGATTCGAAACACACATATTACATGGCATCCCTCGGTGCCTACTAAGATCACAATTTCGTATGTTCGAGTCTCACCGAGTGCATACTCGTGGGGGCTTTTTCTCAGGACTTTTCACGGGTCAGGTCAAATCTCACGGGTCGGGTCGGGTCGGGTCAGCTGACCCGACCCGACCCGCGAGATTAAAAAAGTTGTTGACCCGACCAAACCCGCCACCTTCGGATTGACCCGTGAGACACGGGTTTCATGCGGGTCGGGTCACCTTGACCCGCGAGACAATTTATCTCGACCCGCAGGTCCGACCTGCGGATCCGGCCCGTGGGTCGACACTTCAAAAACAATTTAATATTAATTTTTGTGTCTACAAGAGATATGTGGTCCGGCTGTAGTGGGTATAAATGGATGCGGGCATGCGTATATGGATTTGGCAGTGTTTAAATGTTTGAAGAAGATACCAAAGGAGTATTATTGAGTATTTGTACGAGAAAAGCCTTTGGGTAAGAGAGCGGGAAGTGTTTCAAGTGTCGGATCCACGGGCCGGGTGCGCGGCGGGTCCGACCCGCGGATCAGCAGAAAAGAACTCACGGGTCACGCTGGCCCGACACGCGAGTGATCCGTTTATCGCGGGTCATGACCTGACCCGACCCGTGAGTTTTTCATCACCTCTTGACCCGACCCGACCCGACCCGTGAGATTTGAAAACCTCTTGATCCGACCCGACCCGACCCGCGAGATTTTGAACTCTTCCTGACCCGACCCGACCCGACCCGTGACATTTTGAACATACCGTGACCCGACCCGGTCGGGTCATGACCCGCGAAAAGCCCTGCTCGTTCTTGCATAAAATATAAAATTGACTGAACTCACAGCGTGTTTTCTTAGTTTTTTATAAAACCGGTACGAGGGGTCCGATGACGTCCTATGGAATCTCATGGGACTTCTAAGTGGATAAAACCGGTACGAGGAAAAACTTATTAATATTGGGTCTCGTTGTATGATGATGCTAGTAGGTACATGCAGTTATTACGTATACGAAGTATGCGATCAAGTTCTTCAGATAGATTAAATACTTCGTCTGTCCCATATGTCTGGGGAGATATGTTGGGAGAGACCGTTAACCGTGTCGGATGTCTTCGGCGATAACTTTTTTTAAATCTTGAGCGTTTTTCGGGCTGAAATACTTTTTTTTTTTTTTCTTGCGCACTACCCTGCATGGGCTAGCGGCTAACAAAAAAGTAGTCAGGCCAAAAATGGCCGTATTTGACCCCTTTCCAGAGGGGGTGGAGGTGGGGGCACTATAAAAAACAAAACTAAAAACCCCCAAGAATTATCCCTAACCCTAAACCTAACCCCCCTCTACTCAACGATCCATGTCGCGTCCCCCCATACTAAAACCAGTACTTCCTCTGTCCCATAAGTCTGGGGAGTTATGGGCGTGTAGTTGTTGGCGCATTCATACTTTTCCGATAGGGTTAGGGTTAGGTTCGTTGGAAAGAGGAAGTCCCAACGAACCTGATGCAAAAAAAACGCCAGTTGTCGATACTAAAATGAAGTCAAAACATGCCCATTTTGGCCCATTATTGAGAATTTTATGAGACTTGTTTTGTGATTTCTTTTTACTTTTTCTTTCCCCTGGGGACCTCCAAGTGTATTGGTTTTAGTGTGAGACCCCCAAGTGTCTTGTTTTTAGTGTGGGTTCACTATTATACTGGTTTTAGTATGGGGGGACGCGACATGGGTCGTTGAGTAGAGGGGGGCCCTACTGTTGTTTGGTTTGCCCCCAAGTGTCTTGGTTTTAGTACGGGACCCCCAAGTGTCTTGGTTTTAGTGTTGGACCCCCAAGTGTCTTGTTTTTAGTGTAGGGTCACTATTATACTCAAGTACAAGTTCTGCGGTTATAGGACCACGACTGTGACAACGCTATCGTGGCGCGTGAGCATTGCCAAGACGGGAACAACAAAAAAAGCTGTTTGAGAGAGCGTTTTCTTGATGATAGTAGTGCTTACTTACACACCTTGTACGGGGGGTTTGTGGCGCAAGGGCGGCAGTGAAGAGAGAGAAATCGGTATATATCTATATGTTTCACGCCTCATCAGTAGTAGTGCGATAAGCGTGGTGCGTCACGGACTAACTCATCGCCACAACAGCATGTGGTCACAGGACAGGCTCCAGTAACCCTGGTGATGACTACTAATAGGGCCCAGTCCTATCAAAATCGGCACCGGTATTATAAAAGCCCGATGAGCGTGTCTTCCGTATCACGCAGCTTGTAAATAAAGATGACTTTGAACCACTCACTCGGCCGTACTCACAGCTGCTCTACGGCATCAGAACAGATAGACGTGCCCTTTCCCGTGAGGGTGGGGTTCACGTACACCCATGCTCCGTCTAACCGTGTTCGTGTACCAAAATAACGCGGGAAGAGCTCGAACTAACGTGGCGACAGAGGCAAAGTAGGCAAGCTGTTTTCGTTGGTGCTTCCGATGGAGGCGCGCTCAACGACAGAGTCGACATCACGCGCCCGCTATTCTACCGAAGGTCGCTCCACATGCCCGCTTGGACGAGTTGGACAAGGCCGGACTGCGGTAGTCGAAGATCACTCTGCCGGAGCTGCAGCACACTCACCCCCCAACCGGGCGGAGGAATGAACGGTGGATAGGTCACGTTAGCGACGTCCCTCCTGAAGGTGACCAATAGGACAGATCCACCTTGTTGCTGCTGTCGTCTGCCGAATGCACGCCAACATTCTAAGGGGCCGTCGTCCACAGCGTTCGCTAGGCCATTTTCATCGTAGGGCAGGCCGTCGTCAACGCGGACTTCGTGTACTTGGCGAGGAAGAGGCTGGTGTGATATCATTCGCGCGAACCCAGGAAGGGACGATACCACGACCGCTGATCCGGATAATAACACGCAATCAGTGGTAGGCATCTCTCGTCAGAACCTGTGGAAAATACTTACTTCCCGTGTGGCGGATATTATCGTCCACGCAAGAGCGGTGAAAAGTGTGTTCACAAGGCAGCTCGACCGTGCCGTAAGGTGACAAGTGTTCCTCAGTGGACATGATTTGATTGCAAATAGCACGGCCTACGTATTTTGCAAGAGCAGCGTATTTTTCTAAACTTGTGCCGAACGAAGTCTTCCGGGAGCTGATTGCGGCTGCTATGTCTATATACCCAAACCAGGAGATGTCCGTGTAGAGTGAGCCTGAATTGATTGCTCCTCCGTCATGCCAAGGTATGCTTTGGCACTTTCCCCAGGGTTCTACCGTCAGTCAGAAGCGCCCGCTCTCAGCACATGGTCGAAAACCGCTTGATTGGGCAGTTTCGCGAAATAATGTTGCCGATGCAACAGGGCCGTCCGCAACGGTTGTTGGCCGCGTCACATAATCGGGCATCAGGTCGTGGCATGTCGATGAAAGATATATGTCACGGCCGCCGTAGTTCATGACGAGTGGAAGGATTATTCGTCAGGATAAATAACGACTCGCCTAGTGGCATCAGCATTGACATAGCTTCAGTTCGTGTTTTATTGTTTATCCCATCATCCGTCAACGTATAGAATCAGGTGAGCTAGCCTGCAGAGTTCTCAAAAACATAAATGTCTTGGCATGCTCACTGGACGTTTTCCCTGCTGAAGGGGTCTGCCGCCATCGACATGGGATCCCTGCTCTTCACCTGTGCTGTTTCTTCGACCACATCCGCGGACACTTTCCCGCGTAGTTTGAACTGCATATTGGATAGAGATTTGTGCCTGAAAATGATGGCGGCAGCACAGAAAAGAATAACCCTGTCTTGCCGTCAAGACGAGTCGCGACAGTCGAGCGAAATCCGGAGCCTTTTCACGAATAAACACTTCTTTGACGAGTTGTGTCAAGCGGTCCTCCAGAACTGGGAACAAGTGCCCGAACGCCCCCTTCAAGGCATTATTATTGCGAAAGTCAGAAAGAATATCGCCATGCGGAACAGTTACTACAAGAGCATTCTCCGTCCCTTCAGGTGGCGGCCTTCCTTGAGGCAGAGCAGCTTGAGATGCTGCCACGGCATTGAGATCGAGATCGTGCCCCAATCTTCGTAGCACACTCGGACGTTGTCGCGAAGACGTCGCTACGTCTTCTCCATACGTCGCAGCGTCTTCCCCAGAGTCAACGACGGCAAATGTGTCAATAATGTAGGCTTCCCCATCTTCTGCCGTAACTTTCGCTCTCTATGTCATATCGTCCGCCGACGCGATATCGCCGTTGGCCTCGGCCATAGCAATGTCGTCTTCACGCCTATCGTTCGTATATGACTCCGATTCTCTTCCTCTTGAGTTGTAAGGATCTTCTGGTGTTAAGACTGTCTTCAAAACTTCCTCAGGAACTTCCGTCAGATGGATAAGTATCGAGGTTAGGCTGACTGAACGCAGCTTCACGTGCGAGCTGAAACTCGCAGACCAAATTACTTCCGTCCTTCATATATTTAATGAGGTCACCCACGACGGTCTGCTCCGATTGAGCGCTTAAGCTGGGACGCCGTTGGCTTGTGTTTTCCAGCGAGTACTATTGTGAACATATCCAATAAACCGGTCGCAGCCACAGGCAACTCAGTCGCAACGGATGACGAATCGTTCGCGTAGAAACTTTGTCTGGCGAAGAGATCGTTGGGCGGAACCGGATATGTTTAGAACCTTCCTTGATTCCAACGCGACAACATGTCCCTTGACGCGAACGGGAAAAGCAGCAGTCTACAGTAACTGTCGTATCCTGGAGATGGTCTGGTAACTTTCCAACCCAAACGCCGTTCGCTAACGCAGCCTCCGGAATCTTGTTTGACTACTGTGACTTGCAACTTGCCCGGGTCTGATTCGTCGAACCCGTGCACACTGAGAACTAAGGGCCACTCCAAACGAACAAAAAAAATCACGATTCGTGAGATTTTTAACGTGAATCGTGATTTGTTTTGTCGTGGATCACGACAAAAATCACGACAAAAAAAGTCACGATTCATGACGCCATTTTTTTTTAGCTTTTCCCTGAAAAAAACAAAATCACGATTCACGACATTTATTTGCCGTGTCTCAAAATACGCCTGATCAAGGCACTACGCAACCCACGCGCACCAACGGTATCCGAAGGTCGGTATAGGGGCATGGCAGACTCTGCTTGGTACGTCGCTTTTGGACAACGGGCGGCTACCCAAAGACATCGCTGGGCGCGGGCTAACGAGGAGGTTGTGGCCTCGAAATTTCCAGGAGGAGGAGCCACTGCTGGAAGACAAACGCGAAAATGACCTGAGGATGTCACAGGCCAGGCCGGGAAGACGACGGTCGGTGAAATCGGAATCTCGCAGGCTGGGTCAGGCTTCGGCCCGTGATTCGAATATATCACGGGCTGGGCCAGGTGCGGACGGTCCAGCCCGGCGTGGCCGTGCGCCACTCTCGAGAGTTGACTCCACCCCCAAAAAACGTTGGGTTTGAAATATCAGAATTTTTACTAGTTGAAAATATCGCGAAACGCGACGTTTTTCGGCTTTTTTCGTTAGAACTGAAATGTCACGGATCGTGATCTTTCGGCATGCCAAAAAGTCACGAATCGTGATTTTTTTTCGGTTCGTTAGGAGCGGCCCTAAGCCATCGAGAACACCGTCAGCATCATGTGGATACTTGCGAAATCCCGACATTACTCGATCATGCCCTTGAAGAAAACCTGTCGCTTTGAAGAGATCTTTGTGAGGTAATCCACACGGCGTCAACATGTGTTGTTCCGTAACATGGGTCTTCTTGTCGCATACACCGCAGGGAAACCTGTACGCAGAGAACGGGTTAATATGATTGAGTGTTACCGTCAGATATGCGTTGTTCTGTTTTAATAACAACGAAAAAGATATATCTTTCGAGCTGCGCTACAGTAAACACATCTCACCGTGTATTGTCCAAAAACATGCGTTTATTAAAGGAATCGATGGCCCCCAAGAGAAGTTCGGGTAGAAGTGGGCCCGTTAGTTCGACGCTGTCTCTGCACTGTTGTTGACCTAGCGGGGGTGTCGATAGCAGCAGTTCGCCGTGATGGTATAAAAACTGGACAGGATCGTGCCGAACGGCGAACCCGCGCTCGCGAAGGACTGGGGCTTGTTGTACCTGTGCAGCTACAACAGCGCAAAGCAACATTGCAGCCAAGAACTTACGAAACAGAACGTCGCCAAGAACTACCGACCAATACTTTATACAAGTAATTTTTTCTGACTCTTTCAAGTCTGCCTTCCAGTCATTTTGCAGCAAAGTGTCGGGAACGTTTTCGAATTTGAACAAACGCCCGGTCTACCTGTCGGCCGTGGTTGTCAAAGCTGGAGTCGTAGTCCTCCTACCGCATATCTAACCTCCTTGGTTTACGTCGTAGACGCATCTACTAATCTCGACGGCGGCAAGCTCTCGGCCACTACTATAGTAACTGCTGCTGCCGCTGGCGCTACTGCTACAAGCCGTGCGCTCATCAGAGTGTGCTGTTGTGGTGGGGGGGTCCTATCTAACGTACCAGGTATATCCTGGACGACAAGCACAACGCATGGACGGGTGATACGACTTAGGGCAGGTGTACCTGTGGTCATCTCTGTTTATACTGTGTGATGTGCGTCCGCCGTCACCTGGGGAACCATGGTTGCCAAAAAATCTCGAACCGTGCCTGTTTTTATAAAATTATGAAATACGTCAGCTGTGAGCTCGACTGAATAATTATATAGTTGCTCCCGACGGTTGGTATCACGTCTGTGTTGTCCAAACAAAGAATCGTCGGAGGAGTACGTCCTAAAAACTACGTATCATATGATACCATAGATCAGACGCCTGTTGTTGCTGTAACCTTTGTTGCCGTTTTCGCTATAATAAAACGCGTGCTGCATAGGATTGAACAAAAAAAAGCGAGGCCCATGCCAGGGGGAGGGAGTCGAAAAAAAAAACAGAGAAATTTTTCAGTGGTATATGGGTGGTGTCAACATAGCTTGATGTCCTGCCCTTTCGCACCTTTGCCTTAAGAGAAACGCCCGACGTTCTCGTCTCAGCTGCGACCTGATCTGCAGGCTTATAGCGTTGGTCGGCGAGCATGGGTCGAGATGATCGCTGCCTACCAAGAAAAAATTACAAGGTAAGTAAAGAATTCGGTGGGCTAACCGTTGACCACCACAAATGCATTACGAGGCTTTTACACCAACAATGTGAACAATCAGAGAGTACGGTGGGATTGGTTGGTAAGCACGGCAGTAGTACAGCAGCAGTAAAGTAGTACTAACAGCAGCGACCGCGATCATACAATAAATACTACTACTGTTGTAGTACATCTATCTATCGTCTTTTTTGGGCACTCTGCTGCTGCTGATTATATTGGCAATACACCAATGAGAGATGAGCAGCACGCAGCGATCCACAGCGCGGAGGCCCGCATCGGTACACAACACAGCAACGGGCCCGAAAAAGCGGAGCAGCAGTTGAGACAAACTAACGCGCCGAGTATACCCGCATCTACTACCATACACCGCGACGTGCCCAATGACCTGTGTTGGTGATGTTTTTATAAATTTTGAAATACGTAAGCTGTGAGTTCGACTGATTAAATAGTTGATACCAGGTACTCAAGTTTGCAAGCTGCGTGATGTTTTATTTTTATAAATTTTGAAACACGTCAGCTGTGAGTTCGACTGATTAAATAGTTGATACTCAACTTTGCAAGCTGCGTAATACGCCTCGTCTATATTCCATTTTTACCTAATTTTACATTACGTATTTCAAAATTTATCAAAAAAAAAATTATTGTGATAAAACCGAGCGCGCGTGTTGTAACGCTCGAAAATATGCCATGTCACGAGTCAGGAGTCACGAGACGGCACTTTCATACCTTGACGGCGGCTACTGCTACGATAGTTCTTTTCGTTATTCGTCGTTGACGGACGCTACTATTATTAATATAGTACTAACGTTTTAGCGTGGGTACCAGCTATACCTGCAGCCTGGTAATCGATTAATATATCGAGCGGCGTAATTTGTACCGTATGATTTGTTTATGTTTGGCGTTACATTTCGGTTGGACCGCACACCTGTGGTGTGTGGTGTGAGTGTGTGAGTCTGGTGTATGTCTGGAGCCTGGAGTCTGGACGTCTGGACGATCCTTGATCGTCCGCTCTCGGTCCGCTCTCGGTTTCTCGATTTGTTTCTCCCACGGTATTCGCGTACAAGTACTCGTATAGTGTTAAAGCCTTCAACGGCCAAAGCTCTCAGCAGCAGCAGCAGCAGCAGCATGCTGCAGCATGCTGCGGCTCTGTGTCTGGCTGACTATAAGGAGGTTGTTTTGACACAGGATCACGCAGCTTGGAAAGTTGTGAGCTTCAATCACATCTCTCATCGGACGTTTTCACACCTGAGCCGACGCACGCACGAAAACACCAGGTGGCAGCTTTTTTTGGCTATACCCTGGGGACCTCGTACATGTCACAAAACGGTCGGTCAAGGACAAACGTGTCTGTACTCATATAGTAGGTACCAGGTATACGAGTACTGCCTGCCTGTCGAAGTGGCCGCGGGTGTCCCGACTGAGGTGTACGTATGACATTTGCTTCAAAATTCAAAGACAGATGCTGACCTCCTTTGACAATACTGACATCGATGCAGATTGAAAGAGTCAGAAAAAAATACTTGTAGAAAGTATTGGTCGGTGAAATCCTGGCGACGTTCTGTTTCTTAACTACTTGGCTACAACATGACTTTGACAGTTAGTTGATTAGGCTATAGGGCCAAATTCTAGTTCACTTGGATAATGTGGGAAATTCTAGGGAGGGGATGGTTAAAAATCGATGGAATTAGACTTGAAAATAGTGAACAAAAGGAGGGGATTTGAGGATCGTAAACGTTTATTGGTTGAGAGCCCAGCGACGACGTCACTGGGAATAATACCGTACGTACGTATATGTATTCTTATTCGAATATTGACTTGTATGTATGAAACGAATATAGAAGGTAGATAGAGACCTTGTGCATAGGTTTCCTTTGCATCCGGGTATATTTCTTCTTTCAGAAATGTTTTGACTGATCAACGGTGAGAAGCTCATGCTGCATATTGTCGGATGTCGGATGGCAAGCATAAAATAATAATTATTATTATTGTAATTAGGCTTGCCTTCTGACGAAATAGCTGATATGTCCTTCCTATATATACCAAATATCCTTCCTAAATAAGTCGTATTCCTCATACACTTCTCTGCCTGTCGTTTCCAAATTCCCATTCCCCACAACATTTTTTCATTTTAGCTACCAGTATAGTAGTATAATTGATACCTATAGAGAGTAGGAACGGTTCCCGCGTTCCTGCGGTGTGTAGGGCGCTGTGCGTAAAGCTCCTGCTGCTGCTGTAGTAATAAAAAAGTTGAATCAACTTAAATACCTGGTAAGTCGAACTTACAGCTGACGTATTTCAAAATTGATAAAATATTGATTGTACCACATGCCAACACACAACATGGTCGTGCGAAAAAAACCTTGCTGTCACCGGTAGGAGGAGGTACCACATATTATGTCAGATACAACAAACAGGAAGTATAGGTACTACATATATATATATATACTCGCACATAGCGGGGAGAGGGTCCCAAACGAGAACAAGAGAGCCAGACCGAAAAATACGGTAGTTTTCCGAATTATTTTTCCATCGAGCGGTCTTTTTTCTCGTCACAGACCAGCTCTGTACTACCACCCTACACAGATTTTTACGGGCGTTTTTTCAAGTTGTGCAACTGCAATGGAGCGTCATCATCAACACAAGCAGTATATCATTTAATAGTACACTGCAGTACACACGTGCTTATTACCAAGTATCTGCCCTTTTGTGGCATGTTCAATGTTTGATGTTGTGCTGGATGGGAATGAAAAAGGAGATTTCCCATTTTTCAAGAACTTTCCCAGAACTTTACTGGAGGTGGCACCAAAGGATATATATTTGATTTTGTACCGCATTATTATTTTTTCTATTTCCCCCATAGGGTCCTCCACACAACACAGACAACCATCCCTTCTTTTTTGTTTCCCGCACGCATCCACATTGCCCAGAAAGCTGGAAAGTCAATCCCTCAGCGAGCGAGAGAGTACAGATGTCGAGCAGCAACATGCGCACCGATGTTAGGCAACGCAATACCTCCCGTAGGCGATGTGGGCGAAGGTCTAACAGCCGACGTGTTTCTCTCTCCTCGAGCTTGGTTGCCGGGAGTTATTTTCTTCTTCTCGTCGGAGTATTGGCTCGGGAGGCATCCGCCTCGGGCACCACTGCCAGGCGGCGGAGGACCTCTGGGGGCAGATCTTCGTCTGACTCCTCCTCGTCCGACTCCTCCTCGTCCGACGACTCGCATGGTTCGAAGCCATCCCTGAGCACCGTCAGGAACTTTTACGTCACCGCCGAACTTGTGAGTGACACCGCGACACCGCGACACCGCGCTCTTGCTTTGTGTGCTTCCTCCGCTCTTCTACTTGTACCTCCCGCTACAAAGATACGCCGCATTGCGTGCCTCAAGCTTATAGGCCTGCTGCCCTTGGGGCTTCAGAGAGAGGCTGCGATAAAAATCAGTTAGTGACGAATTCAGCGTCAGCCGCGCGAAGTCACCGGGGCTGCTGCGGTATTAGGGGGTGTATTCGAACTGCTGTTCAACGTTGGTATTAAATTGGAGCTGTGTGAGACAAGAGCACAGCATGGTTGCCCTCGTACTACAACAGGCATTCTGCTGCACAATGATTTCTCCTGCTGCTAGCTGTACAGGCTCGATTATACCGCAGTCGTCGCTTTTGGGTTGTGCATGCAAGTGCTGTACATGTGTCTCACAAGCCGTTGGCAGTACTGCGGTATATCAGAAGTGACTTCACGACACCACAGTAGTTTCTGCCTACAATCTATACGCACCTCGGAGGCATGGGTACTGTTGTAGTCATACGGTACTTCCGGACATTGACGAGATCGAGCGAGAGATTCCCAGGCCGCATATATCTTCCAACCAGATTGACACAGTTACGGGTATACGTGAGCGCACTTCTACGTCGGCGCAAAAGCCATTCCCAAGTCTATACCGTCAGGCAAGCAGTCTGAGTTCTTAGTCATGCACCATGAGGCTGCCACGCGAGGGCTAGACCGACTCCCTTTCATCCGGATACTGCTGTACCTGGTATCGATTATGTTGGTGTTACTGTTTGCTGTGTCTGCTCGCTCTGATCCACATTAAGCAAGCAGATCAGATACTACAGTAGATTCACTTTCATTATTGTCGCAACACCCGGTGCCGTAAAATACTCGTACGATGTATGTTGCAGGTTGAGTGGGACTACGCGCCAACGGGCAATGATGAGATCGATGGCGTCGCTCTAGAGGATAATATGGATGCTGTCGTCTTCATCGAGGACAACCTGTCGCTAATCGGACAGAAATACATGAAGGCGAGTACTCGGTTGCTACAGGCAGGTATACTGTAGGTTTCCCCCTCGGTGAAAGTGCCATACCAGGTACCTGTTTTATTTTTCTCGGTTAAAAAATACCCCGCTTTGTTTTCAGGCACGGGTTGATCTCTACGTTGGCATCGTCTCGTTTCCTACGTACCTGGTACTCGGTATAGGGAATTCCCTCACTGGCACACATCCTGTGTACTTGGTAGACAAGACAGTCTACCTGTATACTACTATTGTTGCGCTAGCTGTGTTGCGCCTTCCAACGCTGGGAACAGGCTGCACCTATACCTTCTCCCCAGTTTTGCCACACGGACCAACAACCGAGCAGGATGACAAAATGTACTCTACCGTCGAACCGAGAGCTATCTGTCGAAGGTATGAACCATGGGGATAAGTTGCCTTGGGGTCGGCAGATTGCGCATACAGGACCACCAAAACGAAGAGCCGTAGCATCAATCCCGGGCGAGTGCAGAGCATCAACCCCTCGTGAGGGCATCTCGCACGCTAATCTTTGTGTACAACTAAATTAGTGAGCCGCTGCGTACGTAATTCTCAGGCGCTGTTGTTGTCGTGTACACGTGCGTGTGTGAAACGAGGAACTTTACTGGCCGATTCCAACATGTTCCACAAGTTGTTGCCCTTCTTTGGTTCTCTTGCACCCAGAAAAAAAAAAAATCGATCCAAACAGTCCACGGCAGTCTCAGACGCGAACTACAATTTACTTGCCCGCAAACCAACGCCCTTCATCTCTGCAGCTATTTCGAGCACGAGAGAGACCTAGGTACTTGCTGGTGCCGTCGTTTTCTGTATGTACTCTGGTACAGTATATACCCGAGGCGCGGTGATGCTGAAATTCATGCACGAGCAAGAACCCTATGTACGAATGTATAACAACAACACCGTCCTGTTGAGGGGTCCGCAAGATATTGCCAGTACCTGCGTTCATGACGAACATGCGAAGCCCTGCTTTTCTTTTGCAGCAGTGCTATACCAGAAACTTGCATGCCATCATACAAAAAGTCATGCCGTTCGTAGCAATACTTCGACAAGAAGGGGAGCCACATACTACTAATATAGCCGCCTTCGTTGCCGCAATCATGGCGCACGGTTTATTGTGTGTTTTTCTGTCTGCCTTCACGACTCACCATCGCTCCCATCTCTCATGTGCGACGGCGTTCATGCGTCGGGTACTGTCCAATTAACCATGCTTTACGATTGTTCGCCTTTTGCGCCCGTGCCGCCTGCCCGCTGCGTCACACACACGTCTGACGAACGGGGAACATTAGGTCATGCCACCTGGTACATGGTAGATTATGCTCGTCCTGGTGTTGCCTGTACGACTATACTTCGAAGTATCGTCCAACGACACAGCAGACGGAAGTCTGTGCTATTATACTATAGTACTCGTACGAATTTGGCGCAAGTGTCAAACAGCATGCAACAACAGAACTACTGCCATGCAGTACCAATATTAACTACAAAGATTAACATCGATTCCTCTACTGTATAATATACGCTACTGCGCTACGAGTACTACTAACTGCGTACAAAGTACATCGCTTTGACTTTTGTTTAATCCTGTTCAATTTCATCCTTTTCCTTACTGGTGCGCAGTCCCTGTACAAAGAATATACGGATGCCACGTACACAAAGGAGAAGGAAGCGCCGGAGTGGGCGGGGAACCTCGGACCCATCATACGAGCCGAAGTCGGCGATACAATCATGGTCCATTTCAAGAACATGCTCCCTGAGTGAGTGTCTCGACGGTTTGTTGCAGCAGTACGTGAATCCTCCCGGAAAGTTCCCAACATAATGAACTCCCGTTCTGTCCACTTTCCCCATCACGACCCCGAACCCGCAGCCGCCCTGATGCCGAACAAGTCGAGATCCCAACGCGCAACTGGCACGTTTGTCTCCTTCTACTGCCCCCTACATTCGTTTTCGCACTTGTGCGTCAGCCTGCCTGCTTCAATATTTATTGCATGTGCTTCTTCCCGGGACATTTTTTAAGCATGTAGAACAGAATCCCCCGTCCACTTTACTCCCAGCAGTCCCTGGAATTGTGTCCTATCTACCCCAAATACCACGACGTAAATCAGGCATTTGTTTTTTTCGCTTTATCACCCCCCCCCCTTTGCCCCCCTGCCCCCCCCCCCCCCCCCCGCCTTCCCCGCCTTCGCTATCGGACTTGGCAGCCTCCCTGCTTCCATGCACCCCCATGGAGTGCTGTACACGCCCGAAAACGATGGGGCCTTTTGGAGGCTCAATACGTTCCCAGGCTCTTCCGTTGCTCCCGGGGACAGCTACACCTACGAGTGGACCGCGCGTGTGGACTCTGGCCCAACCGGGGACGATAAGAGCAACCTCTGGTGAGAAAGAAGACGGCGTCATTGTTATCATGTTCAGCACGAGCGGTACTGGTGAAGGGCGGCGTTTAGAGAGGCCGCGTTGGGGGGGGGGGGGGGGGGGGTACAGCGCTGTAGAGGCCGGTGCGAGGTGTATCGTCTACAAAGCGCAATTTCGGTATAGTATCGTGCTTGTACTCCAGGAAGGGCCGACCGACCAGCCGGTCGGCCGGTCCATGGAGACCCCGTTTGCTTTCAGGCCGCCTGGAGTTGCTGCACGAAACGCTCGAACAACCTACTATAATGGTTGTCGTCCTGCCGGGTGGGAGCTGACCAACCGCGGTTTCGTACGACGGAATGGTATGTGTGCGCGCTACTCGTCGCAGGTTTTACCACGGGCATGTCGAGTCCGTCGAAGATATGTACTCCGGCTTAATCGGCCCGTTGATCATCTACGAGGAGGGGGTTTTGGACGAACATGGGCTGCCCACGGTGAGTTTCACCCAGACAGCAGCATACGAAGTATCTGGGGCGCTGTAGTATTGGCAAGATTGGCGTATTACCGTATTGGTCTGCTCTAAGCTAAACGTATTGGTGCTGTCTCGCGTGTGTCCGGTACGCATAATGGCAGCGGCAACGCGGCGGTTCGTTGCCACGATGAACATACGGGTCCGATGTAACATGAGCATCCCCAAATATTCGAACCGAACAACTTATTGACCTGAAAAAAACTTGGCAAAGAAAGTGTATAAAAGCAGCCATCGTAGTCTACAGCGTACTTTTTCAAAGCCGTGTGGGTGGATAGTACCGGCGGCGGTACCGACGTGAACAGAACCCGCGCTACCAAGGCGCACATAACCGGGTATTGACGCTAGGCAGGTGCTAAGCGCTTTGAGTACCCATGGTGTGTTGTTTAGCTTCAGGCACCATACAATTCTCGCCTGCAAGGTCGTGGCGCGTTGAAGACGAAAATCAAAATAAACATCCGAAAACTAAAGCCGTGGAAAAATTGCTGTGGTCCGATATTTTTAGTCAAGGTCGTGGTCCCGCTCTTGCCTCCCTCCGTCCACTGATCGTCACCTACGCTGCTCTGATGCACTGCTGTAGAAATACATACGTGACATTTTTATTGAAACTTTGACACCCGCGCCCCCCGCATGATCAGGACATCGACGAGGAATTTGTGATCTTGTTCATGGTGTCTGACGAGAACCAGTCCCACTACTTGCAGACCAACATCGACAAATATGGCGGTGACCCCGAGAACGAGGTGAGTGGGCCGATACATGACCGTTGGCAGGACCGTTGGAAAGACCGTTCGTAAAACCCTTGGAAAGATCGTTGGCGGGAGTGATGGCAAGACCGTTGGAAAGACCACTGGCAAGGCCGTTGGCAAGACTGTTGGTAGGACTGTTGGAAAGAGTCCTGTCAACCGCCACACACATCGGGCACACTTGGTTCTCGGTATCGTACCAAACGGCTGCCCGTCGAAAGTTGCTGTCGGAAAACCCGTCGCGGCTGGACGGCTTTCGTCGGTGAATGATTACAGCAATTTGGTCAAGAACAACGGCCGAAATAGGTTGGCTCTTGAGAAGCTAGCCGCGGCCCTATGTGTGGTTCGGTGGTGCACCATAAATCGTGCCGCCGTCAGGGCCATGCGGCCGTATCGAGACGTTTGCGTTCTCTGTAAGGTTGGGGGGAAGAAGAGCAGACACCATACTTTGGACGATAGTTACAGTAGGATGTTTTATTTTTCGTTGGCATGAATTATTTGGCTGATTTATGGCACGCGGCTGATCACCGTGGCCTGCATCTGCGTACAAACAAGACGTTCAACCACCCCCCCTGATGATGTTGACGACAATTCGTCGCCTTGTTTAACGTTCTGCAGGACTTCGAAGAATCTAACCTGATGCACTCGATGAACGGTTTCCTGTACGGTAACCTCCCCGGCTTGGAGATGACGGAAGGAGACACCGTGCGCTGGCACGTCGCCGCCTACGGCACCGAGGTAAATCCTCTCCTCCCTGGACCCTAGACCGTTCGCCGTCGTGCTCTGCTACATACGATTGCTTGCGTGGTCAACCGCCCGTTTGTACTCTGTTGCGCTGGTCAAGGCTCGGTGTCAAGGCTGGCAAAGTACCGTTTTATTTGAGTAGGTTGATATTCGACGGCTTTGAACACCCCCGGCCTCACCCTCGTCGAAGCCATATCGGCGTATTCTGCGTGAACGGTACTTACAGCATTGCCGACGACGCGGCAATCAAGTCTGTTGTGCGAAGATATGTAGCACGAACCATGGAGAGGTGGTTTACAACTCGAGTAGCTAGTCCATCACTATTTCACGGCCCCATACGCCTAACGACCCCTTCTGCGCGCCCTCGTTCAGCTCGGCGCACGCGCAAGGATTGAGCAATCGCCGACGTGCGCCGTCTTGGCATTCTAGGGGTGTTAGGGTCTATGGTCATATGGCTGCGGTCTGAATGATGTCGAGTAACCCACCCCTCTCCCCCCGCTCCGTCTCGAAAGGGATGTGTGGTCAATCGTCAAATGACTAAGGCAAGCAACAAATGAGTACGCCCCCCCTCCCTCCCCCCTCCCTGAATCGAATGACTAGAATACCGCACCCCCCAGAACGATGTCGCCGACTAGATGTAGCGGTTATTTCTCCTGACCACTGTAGATCTGGCCCCGTCTTTGCATCGGGTTCTGCGGGACATAACCCATGGTTGCATCAGGTGGATCTGCACACGGCACACTGGCATGGCAACAACGTCAAGTTCGAGAAGAAGAATGTTGACACGCTGGATCTGTTGCCGTCGACCTTCCTCAGCGCAATCATGACTCCCGACTCCGTCGGCACTTGGCTGTGAGTCTTGTGCTTGTGGTGCATATACTTGTCAACGCAGTCGCCAAGAACATCTTGTCGGGGGGCATTGTTAAAATGTCATATTTTCCGACACGGCAATGCCATCAACGACAACAACAAGCTTAGGCCAGGTTCGCTGAAAAGTGGACCCCGGTAAAAAGCAGTGCATTGGCTTATGGCCTTTCCTGTGCACGCTTTGTGGACGGCAGTCCGATCTTGGTGGGGAGAACGAAAGATGAAAGCACGACGGCATGGTCGGCACCAAGCCCGCCATTTGGGCCGCGCTGCTTTATCGATGGTTCTCTGTTTAATCGAACAGTACTTACAAAATGATCACACCAGTTTCAAAGTCTTTATCGTGCATTTTCCTGCCGGCAAGATGTTCGTCGGAAATGCATTCTCAATCAACACTATTGTTCTTGAAACATGACACTACCTCGCGGTATCGGGCATCACCGATGGTCTAGAGGGGACGGGAAAAATAGGGAGAGGAAAAAACAATGCAATGGTCGTCGGTTGTTTCCTGCTTTGTCTCACGCGATTTTAACGGCTCTTCTCCGACGATCTTGTGCTTTGCGTCCCGTTTGATCGGCGACTTCCGGTTGTGGCCTTCGATCGCTGGTGCTGGGGAAACCTTCACCTTCCACGCTGCACGACCTCGCCCGGCAGGTTCCATTGGTAAGTGTACATGGAAGGGAGCCAAACGTTTGCGGCTGCGGCAAAACGTGATATAGTCATCCGGACGCTGTACTGGTGACGGGTACCGCGCTTTATTCGTTTACAGAGGAACCGGAGGCCTCGAAGCATATCTTTTTCGTGCGCTACTACCGCACGAGTTTATGGTTTTTAACTAATGTGCATGCATTAGGTAGGAACTAACGCATGTCCCATGTCGTTGCATGTATTACTTGGTCGTTAAGGTGTCTTCAGGTGTGTTGGTTATATAGCGCCAAGAGTCTAAAGTTTGCGAAATTCGACAAACTCGAAAACACATATTTTTGTTAGTTATAAACAGTAGCACTACGACCCACTAGCCTACCTACAGCAGTACGTAACCAACAAATACACGAAATTGCTGTTGGTTTTATCACTACAGTGTAACCAACACATTGTGATGGAACTGCTGTTGGTTTCATGACCACTCTCTGCTGTTTGTTGTACGCGCCCGCGCTCTTGTATGATACGGTGCCTCCTTGATGCCTCCAACCAATGTCTCCGGTTGACCCCTTAAACCCTTTTAGCACTGCAGTCCCGTTTCGGGGACATGATCACTCAAATTAAAATTTTATTTTGTCCCAAAAATGGAACTGCGGTTCCTGAAAGAGTTGACACTCCGTACGGTCTACTCGTTTTTACCCCCCGCCCTCTCACCCATCTCTCCCCCTTTTACAACTCCTCCCGCTCTTCCTTTGTCTCCGACGAAATCTTGGTGCTGCTGTCTGTTTTCACTTGCGATGTTGCAGCCACGTGAATGACCACATCCTGGCGGGAATGCAGGCGTTCTACACCGTTTGGCCCATCTCCCACACCGCGTCGGGGTCGTTCGAGACTCCGTAGGGGACGGATAACATAGCATGTACACGAAGGTGGAGGGTAGAATTCACCTGTGCGTGTTTTAAGGCCAAGGTGCCATCCTTGAGTATACGCGCGTGCCGGTTCTCCCGACCGTGCGCATGTTTCTACTTCGTATTCGATTTTGTCCGGTGTACATTGATTGTGTGCTCGTATCTTTTTTTTGATATTGCTATTGTGCTGTTTTACGCTTTTTGTTTTTTTGCGTACGAGATACTGTAGCTTGTCTGGTAGCATGTATTTGTCGACGGGTAGGGAGACCGCCGCTCATCGACTCGCAGGCCTTGCCCTGCGCCGCGAGCACGTTTGTTTCTTGTGTTGTCTTCCTGATCTCTCGTGTTACAGGTATTGTAGTAGAAATCACATATGCCCCACGCTGGGCAGGCAGAGGCTTATCCGATTCCAATGTAGTGCGATGCCCATAGAAGGAATCGTTCTGGTAAAGCCTTCACGTGTGGCACACGCGGTAGACACGTCGGTTTAAAGTCACACACGACGTCCCTCCTTGCTGTACAGTAGGTATACCATACCACACAAAGCATTTTGCCGTTGCTTTTTTTGTTTTGCGATCGGTCCAGAAACGTTGCATGCCACATAACAAGGCCGATCGATTGGATAGCGCGCAACGAGTTTAACTAGTACTTTGAACTAGTATGATGCACTCATCAGCAGCAGAATGTGGCATAGCCGTGTGTATAAGGGTGGTAGCGGGCTACAATCGGGAGCTGCTTGATGCGCTCCCCCCAAACGGACGGCGAGTTCGGCCTCTTTTAGTGGTGAGGTTGTGTTGCATCCCGCGACATTCGGTGCTTTTTGCCCCCCTACTCGCCCCAAGCCGAAGCGCGCTCGAAATTGTTTTGCTTTTGGTTGTGTGGTCTAGTTGATCAGAATGTTAGTGGTTTGTGGGTGAGCGACGAGCACGTATGAAATGGCTAGGGGCAAGCAACAAATTCATCTGTGCAGGTACTTTACAAAAGTGAAGATAAATAGAGGGAGTAGTATTAACAGTAGAGGTAAGAATTGAAGGTGTGCATGGGCTGATCGACGTCCGATCGCAGCCTTTTCCGCGTTTTCGGCAAGTCCTGAGTACCGGTTGTAACTTCGACCGAGAGTCCCGTTTCCTGTGTGTATACGTGCTCGATGGGCGTGTCATAGATAGGACGTGCCTGGTGCGTAGAACAGTTAGTACGGGGGACCATAGTAATCAGGACCCACTAAAACCTGATTACTACGTTCCCCGGTAATAGCTTCTCGTATGAACAACGTAATCGCGAATGCGACTCACAAGCTCAAGACCATACAATACCGTGTGTTTGCGGCACACACCGTGAACCAAGTCGTGTGCGTTTTTTTCTTCTTGCAGTCTTTTGGTGTCCTCTGACTTATGAGGTCTCATTGCACAAGTCGTTTTCATTATTATTTTTTGTACGCTTTTTATTGCTATAGTACTATCGCATATTTTTTGTTTGGGTGGTTTTTGTTGTATTTCCGTATCCGGCATCTGGTATACGTTGGCATCATTTCATTTGCCTGGCTTGATTCATTTGAGATTATTTTTCTTTCCTCTGCTTCGCAGTCTGCGACCGCACTGCATCCCCAATTTCTGGGATGGATAATCAGTACGGACACTTATGGGTGTACTGGTGCTGCTTTTGCCGCAGAAATAACGTGTTTGTGTGAAGACAGCACAAACGCACAAAATCTGGAATGTACTGCCAAAAAACCAAGAGCGACTTTTCTTGACCCCTTTAGGACCGCACTCGCGTCAAAAAAGCGCTGTTGCGAGACCAACGAGAAGCGACGACTTCATGGTACGCGCGCGTGGCGATAATGTTGAGGCGGCACTACCGTGGAGACACTCTCGTGGTGACACTCTCCAAGTGACGCCTTATTCTCCCTCTCGTATACGTAGCCAATCCTAACGCTCAGCTACGGGTTACCCTTCCTATTACCCTCCCAACCGTCCCTTACGGACGAGGTCCTGACGACACCGATTTATTGAAGGTTTCACTAAAGTGGTTGATTTGTGGAAAACTTTATGATCTTTCATATTTTCTGATGAAATCGTATGTAGAGAAGAATGTGCAGCCATGCCACGTTCTTGCTTCTCTCGAGCGCCCCGGACTGATCAAGGTTATTCCCAAGGGGATTCGTAGGCCATGGACGATTACAGAAGACGCAGTGAGTCTCTGCACTCTCGTCATCGAGGCGACGGAGGCTACGCGCCTGGGGGAATATTATTTTTTTTGTCGTCGTGGGTTGTATTGCGCCACGAACTGCTGATAACCTTAGCCCCCGAGTAGGTACACAGACGCCTGCTTGCAGCACAGAAGCCAGGCCGCCTCCGGTGGCACGCCCCTGCCGATTATTTCCAACACGAGAGCGGCTGTTTTATTCCTTTGACTACTGAAGTCCCATTTTGAGGGGAAACTACTTGAAATGTTACCGGTCTGTCCCCCCAAAATGGGACCGCAGTACTAAAACGGTTTGAGATGGTTCTGTGTCAGATGGACTATTTCTTCAGCAAAATGCCTATTAACAACAGTGAGGCCTATTGTAAGAGAGTAGGAATATAAGCGTAAGGTAAACGAGGGCTTTACATGGGAGGAACGCGTAAGTGGGATCCTTCGAGAAGGAGAAGTGACACAAGTATTTGTTCAGAGCGATAGAAGAGAAACTACTGCGGTCTTAGAAGATATTCTATTCCAGTCGGATTAGAACATTTATATACGATACTAACAATTGATGCGCATATATGAAGGCGCAACTAGGTAGGCGCTAACACAATAACCACTACTAAACAGTACAGTAGTATCCTACCTCGGAGCTTTCCGAACCAACAATCGTTTTTTCGAGTTTTTATTACGTGCTAAACACCAGGGGGGAACTATCTCGTGTTAGTTTGGGCAACGTTATTACCCGATGTTGCTCCAGTACAATACTCTGCTGCCGAGAGCAACATAGTCACCGGAGTTTACAGCACCAGCCACATTGAAACACTTCGAAGTATATCTAAGCCTTTAACGGTGTCCCACGTGTACTTTGTGCATGCGCCATTTAAACACCTCTTCGACTAGATATCAGGGTAGAGGTCTCTCGGCTAGTTAGGGAATATCCAATATTGTTAACTGACATCGCTCCAGAACCAAGCGTTTTCTAGTATACCGAGAGTTTTTTTTGTTTTTCTTTTTTATCCTCCGGTGGATTGGTAAAAATAAAGCGCAAGCTCACCACACTTCCACGTTCCAACTTCGTGTCGTGTGTCAATTTAGCCCATAGCTCCCGTTGCAACATCAGCACAGGCTGCTGTTACCCCTGGAGTCTGGGCACGTTAACCCGACCTGACCCCCGAGAGGAACAGGTGCGGTGGAGATAGCCACCCGGGAGAGTCATCTCTCCCGGGTCTCTCCCGGGTAGTGTGGGACTTGCGCGAGCTCACCCACTAACAAAAACCGAGGCTATGAGGCCTTCCCGCCGTCGGACTTGGTCCAGTTACGGTCCACCCTACCCGTTGGGGCGTTGATCCTCTAGTGTACCGAGAGCACATAGCATAGTTTCCGCTGCTCACAGTGTGAAGAAATAAGCAAGTAAGTGTTGCTGTCAAACACACAACACCAGTCGCAACAGTAGAATTGAAGTATGTCGGAAATGTTGTCAATGCCTGTCAGAATTTGGATGATCAGAGATAGATGTATTTTGGTGTGTACGCAATTGTTTTCTAACTCTGGAATAAGTTTCTATTGGTTTCTTCTTTCTGGCATGACAATGTATTGTGAGTGATCAACATTGAAGCTCAGAATCCGGGATTTTGTTGAAGATGGCCAACTTCCCACTATCGTGGAACGAGCCACAGAGCACTATACTATTAGGGGGGGGGGGGGGGCTTTGTCCGTACTGCAGCTATTAATATCATTGATAGGTTTACCTGTGACGAAAAACCCCCGCACACTGTTATAATATGCCGGTGCCAGGTAATCCCTTATCGGCCCCTGCCTCCTGGCAATTTGCTGGTTGCTGATGACCGGCCAGTAGTACTTGTTTTTGTTCCGTGCCTGGAGTATGTACAATTCATACTTATATTTTTTTACCACCACCAAAGGTAAAATTCCCCGCGATTTAATACAAGATCGGACAGACGAAACACAAGCAAGGTCAGACTGGATGGGCGCACACTCCCCCCGCGAAATGTATATACGATATCGATTGACGGCATTCTTGCCCCTTGGCGGACAACCATCAAGAAGCCCTCACACTAAAACTCGTGTGTTATATTTCGGTTGACGGCACTCTTGCCCCGTGACGGACAGCCGTCAAGGAAAGCCGTCAAGGAGTTTGAACATTAAAAATAGTATATTTTATATCGATTGACGGCACTTTTTCCTTTAACGGACAGCCGTCAAGGAAATACTCAAACTAAAACTACTATAGGAAAATGTCGATTGACGGCAGTCTTTTCCCTTGACGAACAGCCGTCACATCAACCCCTATACTATAACTAGTATAATATTGGCCCTGTAGCGAGGTCTTGACCGGTCAAAACTGTACTGTACCCCGTCAAGGACCTAGGTGGGTCAACAAAACTGTAGACCGTCAACCGACAAACCACTTGTGGTCCCGAAATATAGGAATGTTTCGATGACATATTCTTGTACAAATGGTCCTTGTACTTTCGGGACAAAGTGGTACCATTCTGAGCGGGAATATAATGAGCGCGTTTAGATATTGATATGAAGACCAATCGGTCTTTCTATTTTCATAGAGTAGTATCGAGTAGCCTTTCAGTAGAGCTTACAACTTACGCCTTGGTATTTGACCCTATATGGCTGATGCACTGCAGCTGCTCCTGCATGTACGAGACAAGAATGACTTGCCCCATACTGTGCATCATCGGTCTCGATTGGGTTGGAGTCGGGGTTGGGAGAACGCGTTGTATGTATTATTGCGAGGGAGCATAATAATCAGGACCAGATATGCTTATTATATGTAGGTTTTTGTTTCTATGGTGGGTCCTGATTACTATGGTCCCCCGTAGTAGTTTAGTCGCACTCGCATATACGGTAGTGGTCTCTGTCTATAGTGCCGGTTGAGATTTGTCGACTGCCCGCTATAGTGCCTATTATGCTATGTGTGCGATCTTCGCATCGAATCGTTTTTTCTACCCGTCGACATCCAGCACACACAGATAGCGTCCGTCCGTGTCGTGTGACAACCCTATGGGATCGCTTGGCACAGATGAGATATACCAGTGTGGTAGTGTGCGGGAGTAGTTAGTGCCGGTTGCCGATATATATAGTGCCTGTAGTGTTGGCTGGCGCATAATCATACAGGCATTGCAGAGGGGCCATTGCTTTACTGTTGTTACTGTCGATACTTTTGTATAGTACGTACACACAATACGGCGTCGAAAAAGTGACAAGGTGCCCTCGATATATACGCCCTCTGCCCTGCTAGCTAAGCCGAAAATAGAATGTGGTTTAAGAAATTGCATCTTGAGTTTGAGCTGGCTGTACTAGCTGTACAGTAGTATATTGGTAACTCATGAATTGTCAATATTAAGAATAGAAAATAACGAGTACATACTACTGTAGTACGATGTAGGAGGGAGCAAAGACAACACAAGAGTATCGTAGATAAAGCATGAAAGGAAGTAGACATGGAACATAGATAGACTTTGTGCATAGGTTGCCTTTGCATACGGGGATTTCTTCTTTCAGGAATGTTTTGATCGATCAACGGTGAAGCTCATGCTGCACATTGTCGGATGGCAAGCCTACTAGTAATATAATGTGGAAGTCTAAACTAATAGTACGGGGGGCCATAGTAAATAGGACCTACGATATACACACTAAAACCTATATAATTACCTATTTTTACTACGAGTAATATTTGGTCCTATTTACGATGCTCCGCCGTAATAGTTGCACCTCAACTTATTATGGTCGCACATGCAACCACGGGAAAGCTTCCATGAAAATGCCACACAGAGATGGATGAAATTTACTTTCCCATTTTTTCTTTCTTGACGGTACGTACTGCTGTCGTATGTATTTTAATGGAAGAAACCTGGTACAGTCAGTACCTATCAAGTACGGAAATTAATATCAACAAAATACTTTCGTTGTTTGTGCTGGTGTCACCAAACCCATCTCACGCCACACTCTCCTGCGCGTTCCCATCCTTGCTGATTGAAAATCGAAACCCATCACAAGCGAGATATACTACTACTGCCGGTGTACTAATACCTGCTGTACTGCTCTAAGGCCGATCAGATATGACCAACAACGGCAGCAGCAGCAGCGGCACCGGCCAAAATAGGGTACGGAGCACCTCCACCTCACGCAGCGTTGTAAGTTCTAGCAACAACCGACGGGTCTCTCTCGCCTCGAGCTTGAGTTCCATTCTCTCTGTCGTCGCAGCATTATTGGCTCTCGAGGTATCTGCTTCGGGGGGTGCCACCAGGGTAGGGACCTCCACGGAGGGATCACACAAGCCATCGATCAGCCGCACCGTTAGGGATTTCTACATAACCACCGAACTTGTGAGTAAAACTGCACTCTTTGGGTGTGCCTTGTCCGCTCACTTACTACGGTGAAATGCTGGTACCAGAGAGAGGTACCGGGTACTACACAGGTACACAGAGAAGAGCCACCGTTTGCACTAAGTAAAGCTCAACATCAACTTCAAAGTTTGTAGACTTCAACAGTAGTACTGACTGTTTGTGCTTACTCCCTGCCTGGTAATAGCTCGAAGACAACAAAAAACAGGAGGGGAGGATGACTATAATGCTGTTTAACGAAGTCAGCCAATCGGAACGCGACGTGTGGGACACCCAGCAAACCACCACATCAGTTCGTTTCCTCAGACAAACAGCTGCGCGGACTCGGTGTACACACAATTCCCCAACCTGTACCGTCAAGCAGGTTTGTAGCGTGTTGTAAGCCGGCATCACATTGCACTGGGCCACCGCGCCCCAAGGACGAGTACACAGAGAGAGCCTGCGTACCGAATTAATGGCTCCTCTCATTTAAATTGATTATTTTGTCTGTCGTAGAGCCCTCGAACCCAGAGCTCCTCACCTTTAAGATTATTTTTCGACGCAACACAATAATATCCAACCTCGTGTCTGTTGCAGGTCGAGTGGGACTACGCACCCACAGGTAATGATCTCATCGATGGCGTTCCCCTGCAGGACAACGAAGATGCCGTCATCTTCATCGAGAACACACCGTCGCTGATTGGGCAGAAATACGTGAAGGTGATTGTTTAGTTTTTTTCTGTGTAAATCACGTGAACCCCCCCCCTCCCCCCCGCGCATTATAATACTACACGTGGCCACTTTGGTTTCCGCCAGTCCTACTACACAAGTCAGCAGTGCGTATCAAGGCCAGTTTTTCTGCCATGCCCGCAGATATTTTAACCCTTCGTGTAGAGCCCCCCCCCGTACTACATATAAGAGTGGTAGGCGAGTCGGCTGAGTTACACTTAGTATTGCTACTGCCATGGGTTGGTGTGGATTCAACGTGGGAATGCATCTCTCTGCACCTATCCCTCCCGTCAACGTTTTCACAATATCACACGACGAGTCGTTTTGCAAGTACGCACAGCAGTGCGTGGTTCTCCGCGAAAAGGCAGCCACTGAGTGCGTGTTAAAGCGTTTTGCAGTAGGGATAAGGCAGGCCAAATCGGCTTGTCCCGATTTTATAGTCGAGATGGAGTACAAGCGACTTCTCCCGATATATGGTCGGTGTCGGTCTTACGTTGTATATGTGGCCTTAAATCGGGATGATAAACAAGGTAAATGTAGCAATAAGGCGGGTTTATCTGCCTTGTCCCATGCCTGCCTAACAGTGGGGTACCCGCTGCATTGCATCTTACCTTTGGAATACATCACTCTGCCCCGGAATATTATAGCCGTTCCAATAGTGATGTCAGTGTAAATCACACTATATTCCTGCCCAGAGTGGTGTATCTACTTTACACAATTGCCGCCCGCGGTGACGATTTTGCCGCCTATCGCCAAACGGCGAAAGCAGGTATTCAATAGTTGGCGACCCAATCACTCAATCGGTCGGTCTCACACTTGACGTGTCTGTATTACGGGGGTCTATAGTTAACGGGACCAATTTTGTTAGTAAAAATACGTAAATATAGAGGTTTTTATGTATACCATAGGTCCTGTTAACTATGGACGCCAGTAATAGTACCCTGGTACGATTTACACGTTTATAAAACAAGAACCCTTGCGTGTGCGGAATAAAGAGTAACGCTACACCCCAGTGCACCCAGTGGTAGCATCAAGCCCGGCGGCGTGTGTAGACGTACATACATGTACCACGCACAGCAGTAGACAGCGACCTGAAAAACTGCCTGCTGCTTGTTGCGTGGGATACGGAGTGTTTGCGCGCTTTTCCCCTGGAGACTGGAGCTCGTTCGAATATACCCGTCGTTCGGTGGAACCTTTCGAAACGAATTTCGTCTTTTTCTTAGAATTAAAACACTCTGTGCTGCCCTGCCCTCTCCATATATATTTCGAATACACGCAGGAGAGACGACTCCTTCACACCGCATACCTTTCAAACTTCAAGTGTTGATATTCCCAGCCAGGTACTACTACTGCTTGTACAGTACCTGGTAGAGTCTTTACTACCTGGTAAAAAACAACTACTAATTATTATTGGCTGTATGATAAGGTAAAATATGATTTTTAGGTTGTTTCAATGTTGAGGTTCAAGTCTTCAACCACGCTACGAAACTGGACTAGATTTTAACCCTAAACTCTACATCCAGTAGTTTAGTAGTGCTACTAGTAGTAGTGGCAAACCCTGTGGTAGACTGCTGTATCGCCAACCTGGTCACCACTTACTCGACCGCATGGTCGACGCACACTCTGTGCAGATTTCTATATGTACGTAACACCGCACATTGATTGTCTGATTAGATTGAAGTTATGGATAGGGTTGAGGTTGTCGATCCAGAATACGGTGGTTCATGTTCGTATCGTACACGGCCGATAAAACCAGCAAACACTTATTATTTGACTGCACACCAGAAAAAAAAAAACAGCATCGCTCTCCCCGAGCAAAGCAACGCGTACTGTGTGAACAAAGTGCGAGGAATCCGTCATAACAAGAAACAGGAAAATATTTCGCTGGCGCTATCGCATCCACCTCATGCACCGTGGGCACTTGATTGCGTTATCCTCCCCACTGCTGCGCAGTCCTTGTTCAAAGAGTACACGGATGCCACGTACACCACCGAGAAGGAAGCGCCGGCCTGGGCGGGGAACCTAGGGCCCATCATAAGAGCCGAGGTCGGAGACACAATCAGGGTCCACTTCAAAAACATGCTGCCTGAGTGAGTCTGTCGAAAATGCCGTCCATGTAATACGCAGATAGATATCCGCATGAATTGTGGCGGCCCCTACTTGCATACCGGATATGCAGGTGTTATTCTGCACACCCTTTCTTTGGTATAGTATGCTGTTTCAAGCGAGTTTCGTTCTTTGCTGTGGCCGTTTGGCGGGGACCCTCTTGACTTTGGTGGACAAGATCGGGGTGATGGGATCAGGGTGCCAGGGGTTTTAGCTGTGCGACCAAGCCGAAACCCCCCCGACTCGAACCCGAACCTGCACCCGAATGCTATGGCATTGATCAGTGTGTTGACCAGGGTACCAAGCGAGAGCAGGGTCGAGTTGTGCAGCGGACAATTATTAGATCTCGTTGACAAATTGGTGTTAGGGGTAGCTTCGTTATTTCCCGGGGAGATATTACGGCGGGGTTTCCTAACGATCACGAGGTACATATTCATGCATTATTACTATACTAGGTAGTACGCTATAGACTATCAACTTATATAGCAGGTATACATATGATATATATCTTGCTCCTCGTTTCATTAAAAAATAATTAATCTACACTACTACTTAAAAGCCCAAGTAATATGCATTGATCAAGTTCATCAGCGCCTACCCCCCTATTATATGAACATAAAAAACAGCTGTGAGATAAAATGTTCGTCGAACCTCATCTTTGCATGCCATGTGTGGTACTACTGTAGTGACACTTCGATCGTGCATACTGCGGGTTTTACACGACCTCGTGCAGGCTATATATGCCCTGCATTCAGTGGAACAACATCTGGGGCAGTTCAAGCGTGGAACCAGAAGTGTACAGCTTTTCTACCCGCTGTCTAGAAAGTTATTCGGTACGAGCGTACCCATGGCATTGTTGGCGCAGCTGCATACTAGTGCATGTATGGCTATATACTATTAATACAGTATATACTGCCATATGTATTTTTTAACGATGGGATGTGAAGCACTTTGCTATGATGGGGTTGTAGCTTCAACGGCGGGACAAGTTTTGCTATTACGGGGGTCCATAGTTAATGGGACCAAATTTTGTTAGTAAAAATACGCAAATATATAGGTTTTTATGTACAACATAGGTCCTATTAACTATGGACCCCCGTAATAGTATGTTCTCACCCCGAGCCCTTGTTACTTAGGTATAATGATCGTCCATTTTGAGAGCTCTGTCGGAAGAACCGCGCCTGAAAAATGCCATGTTCTTGGGCCTTTCGCGGACGCAAATCACAAACCGTACATTGTAACGTAAAACTCATGTTGGTACTGTATACCTGTAGACCACGTTAGGCTGCTCGGTGCGTCCGGACCATAATTTCAGTAATTGAGGGTACGTCTACAGTGGCGTATAAAAAAAAAACGGTCTCGAAGCACTTGACGAAATCGCCAGATTTTTTCGGGTCTATCCGGAGGTCCTCCTGACAGTAATAGGCTGCTAGTAGCGGTAACCTCGTTCACCCATCATCGACACGAACTATTGCCCGATATATGGTTCTATTCAGCGGCGCGCTCTCTCCTAAAGCAGCGAGGCTCGGGTTGACGTCTGCGTTCCCGATGTCGGAGTATTAGTTTGGTACTAACAGACCCAGATAGAAACTTGTACCAGGGTACATGGTATTTGTTTTGGCCCAACAGTACTGGTCAGCCTTCAAGCACCTGTTCCTGGCACGAAAACGTTTATTTGATGTGCCAGTGCCGGGTTGCAGGTGGCAAATTCTTCATTTTATGTCGTGACCAGACCGGGGACGCAAGGGGGAAACGCACCAATTAGTAACATAATAATCCCTCTCGATTTTTCCTTCACGTACCCTGCGGTTTTATGCCCCGAGGCATGATGTTTCGAGAAGCGCTGCACGACCTGTGGTGTTTCGCGCATACACACTCCTTCGTGTTTGCCCCGTCTGGAAACAACAAAATCGACCCCCTGCGTTCATTGAGCCCCCTTCATATCCACAGTGCCCTCAAACGCGCATTACTATCATATCTATCCGCGCAATACAGCACTCCACCTGCGTCGCGCTTACCTCCGCCTGCCCCCCGCGCCTGTGCCCTGGATCTTGACAGTCTCCCTGCTTCCATGCACCCCCATGGAGTGCTCTACACGCCGGAGAACGAAGGGGCCTGGTGGAGGCTGAACAACTTTCCGGGATCTTGTGTTGCTCCCGGTGATAGCTTCGTTTACGAGTGGATCGCGCGAGAGGACTCTGGCCCTACAGGAGACGATATGAGCAATCTTTGGTGAGAACTTCAAGCAGAATGTCAAGGGAATTGGAGGGGTGTGGTGAATGATATTGGGAATCACTAAAAGAGGGGGGTGAGGGGGGGGGGGGGGGGGGGGGGGGGGGGGCGTACTCCTTTGTTCCTTGCTTGAATGATTTGATCATTGACCACGCATCACTTTCGAGACGGAGCAAAGAGCGGGGGTTGGGGGGGGCATACGCATCCTTGTGAAGCCCGATACACAGGGAAGAATGCAAAGAGCGACGTACGTTTTCAGTGGAATATACGATACAGCTGGTGCGCTCCAGGGCCAGTGGTGGGGTCGAGCAGTACGGCGCTCAACCTTGGATTGGCTTTCAAGGTGACTGAGTTAGTTGATTCGGCCCGTTTGGTACTACACTGGACGGAGACCTAAATATGTCTTTAATTCCTAGTGCTTCGTCCCCACGTGCCCACGACGGAAGTGCGCAATCCTAAAGTGGTTGACTCCTTTTCAATACCCATTTCTATGACCGCGACCAAACAAACTCTGAGACTATCAGAGTGCGCTTACGAAGCGTCTACACTGGTAAGAGCGTCACTATGTGCTGCGCGTGGCGGGTGGTACACCTCCCTAGAAGCGTTCTACGGCAGGGTAAACACGTCATGGCCAAAGTACGTCTTACCGACGGGGCTGCCAAAGGGCACTGAGGAACCACCTTACGAAATCGTTGGAACACAGTTTAGTCCGTGTTTCACGACGTTACTCGTGATACACCTGTCAACATGAATAGGCCATGGAGTTTGTTCGTCGGATTCAGCTTTCATTAGTATTCGTCTCATGATCAATTTTGGGTGAGGCACATCAACAGTAGTATGTTTTTTGTGTATTAATACTACCCTCGTGGTTAAATATAAAGCTACAGTACACCTCAGGCAAGGATCCTGAGCAACGTTGAGGTGCAAACCCTGCCGAATCGCCCGTCTTCACGTTGCACTTTGAGACACACGCACCCTATAAACCCCAGAGGTCTACGATACTACTATTACGGGGGTCCATAGTTAACGGGCCCAAATTTTGTTAGTAAAAATACGTGAATATATAGGTTTTTATGTATACCATAGGTCCTGTTAACTATGGACCCCCGTAATATGATACTATGATGCTGTGAGTTTGTTTTTATACGGCAGCCTGCTTCGTGTGGCCGATGCTGGGATCATCAAAACAAAATTCCTAGCTGTTTACGGGTCACTACCCGACCCGCGAGCGGGTCGACTCAGGAAGGACATCACGGGTCGGGTCGGGTCGGGTTGGGTCTCACGCGTCGGGTCGGGATCGGACTAGGCGACCCGACCCGATCCGGCCCGGTTCGTGAGTTTTGCCCCGACCCGTGAACGTCCCTGATGCTTTGGACATGGTTTGCCCGGACCACGCACACGTTCTCCTGTTATTTCATAGCCATGGTGTCTGTGTCATCCTCCACAGGTTTTACCACGGCCATGTAGAACCCGTCCCGGACATGTACTCCGGCCAAATCGGACCGCTGATCATCTACGAGAAGGGGATTCTGAATAGGCACGGGCTGCCCACGGTGAGCGTTATCTGCACAGTTGTTTCTAGGTGATTGCATACTCGGTTTTGTACCCCGAGTCCCCAATTGCTCTTGTACTCTTGATACAACATGTACCAGAGACAAGGAGCCAGTTTGATGCCACGATAAATACATATATGTAAATATATGGCGCCGAGAGCCGTACGATGGAGGTTAGACGTTTTGGACCTGAACATTTCCCTCCGACGGGACTCCTCAACCGTTGCAACTCTCAAACCACCCGATAACGTTTGCTTGCGATGTGTATTGCCTATTAATTTTTGCAAGCCTATTTTCTTGTGTGTCGGGCTTAGCGTACACTCTTTCGTAAACATCGGTTATTGGGTGGGGTACAGAGCTCTTGTACTATAATCAAGTGAAGAACCTAAGAAAATATAAGTGCTACCCTCACCGTATCACGCCTCTCCACTCTAAGCCTGGATGCTTCACGCGAGCAATAGACATGCAACAAGTGCCAGATGAAATATGTATTATCTTGAATCATTTGACAGGCACTTGCCCAATCAGCCGCCGTCGGCAGGTATTTCTTTATGCTATTCGAGGGGCCTCGTGCATCACACCGACACCTCATTTACAGAGCCAATTATCGCAAGCCGCCTTGTTACTGCTTAGGTAGAGACTACATCACGTATTGTACAACCAACCCCAGGCGAAACGGGCCACACCCCAGAATATATGACTCTGGTTGTAGCTCTAGCTCCGTGAGCCATAAATTTGCCGGCACCTCCCCCGTAGCTTCATTGTTGACCCCCGATATCTCTAGATTTATCGGACTACGGAACTGAGGTGTCGCAATCAGTTGTATGCATCGCAGGTAAACAGCCAAAGAATACTCTACTAACAAGCCTTGGCATTCCGCGCTCTACTCTTATGAACGCTCTCGTCCACCGGCCACCATATCCCCGGTACGCATGTACACACGCGGCGTTTTTGGGTGGACAAAACCTACCCCACCGCGCCTGCGCAGGACGTCGACGAGGAATTTGTGATCCTGTTCATGGTGTCTGACGAGAACCAATCCCACTACTTGCAGACCAACATCGACATGTTTGGTGGCGACCCCGACGACGCGGTGAGTGGCCCCGACACATGGCCGTTTGGCCGACATATGACCGTTGGTCCGACACACGGTCCCGCTGGCAACACCGTTGGCAACTGATTGTGGCACTCCCCACGCACATGATACACTCAGAGATATGCCTCACCGTCGGCCGGGGGGAGGGAGAGGGTTGCTGTCGGAATATAACGTAGATCTATCGCAGTTAGGGTTGGCTGCCAATGGCGGTTGGAGTAGATCCAAAATTTGTCGGTTAATGTTTCCGAGAAGGGATTGCATTGTTGACCCCAGGCCCGTGTTACTGGCAGGGTCTTCAACCATTGCAACTGAGGAGCTAATCTCCCCAAGATGTTTGGCTCCGATTGATTTCTAATATGATTCATTCGACGGGTACGGGTTGCACGTTTTAGTCTTCTGAGGCAATATGTTCTGACCGGTTGAGTTCCTCCAGTGAGGACCTGAGTAGTATACCGGTCAGTATGGCACTAATATAGCAGTAGAGCTTACCAATTACCGAGATTTGTCTGATGGGCTGAGGGCCAGGGTTAGGGCTGCTCTGATTGGCTTAGGGTCAATGTCAGGGTCAGGGTGGGGGTTAGAGTCAGTTATATTCGTCTTGTTCACAGCGTGTATCAACAATTTTCTCGATAAACTGGCAATTGACCCTCGTCGACACGTATAGTGTTTATGTTTCAGGACTAGCGCATACCTATCTTGGTCGGGTCGAGCGAACAAACAAACTCCGTCGAAACCATGTTTCGGGTGAGATATAGAGCTCATCATGAGAGGAGTTTGGAAAATAAGGCACTACCCTTCTATATCGTGGCATTGCTCCAATATGGTACCTGGCACTCGTTGTCACAGCATAGTAGTTGTCCAGGCCGTGCGATTGTGTATCGGGCTTAGCATGCAACGTAAGGGTGAGGTATGTAGAAAGCTCTTCCTCTTCACGCCAGGAGCCTCGGACAGATGTATATGCTTCAGCATCCCTGTTCCCCTCTTCTGTTACCAAACACTGACTGCCGTGCCCGAAACGCTACGCGCTCAACGAACCCTTGATGGTGTTGACACCAAACGTTTTACAGGATTTCGAAGAGTCCAACCTGATGCATTCGATGAACGGATTCCTGTACGGCAACCTGCCCGGCTTGGAGATGACGGAAGGAGACACCGTGCGCTGGCACGTCGCCGCTTTCGGCACGGAGGTGAGCCATACCCTCCCCCAGAACGTTGGGCGCCGTGCTGGGCTGACGGGGCTGCCGTCATCCGCACGTTTGTACTGGTTGGTATCCCGTTGTGCCGGCCTGTTTAGATATATAGACACGGGTCGTCCGTTCCTCTGTGCCAGGTGGTTTGACTATTGACACCATTGACATGCTGACTGACTAACTTTACCGTAGTTGTAATAACTGGCGGGCAAAACGACCACTGCTGAAGACTCTACTGTACGAGGAAACATGACGCCACATGTTGCGAATTACTCACTCACTTGTTCGCTGCACTCTTCGTCGTTTGTCTCTAGTTCGCCGTCCCTTTCCAAAACCCCCACCTCCCCCATTAACCCGAGTTCCATCACAATACACGTTGGGCAGATTGCACTTGATATTTTTTATATCGAAAATATTTCGTCAACATTTTGCGCATGCATAGATCAATTCTCCGCACCCCAAGCCTCTCCCTGTCCTTGCGGTTGCGTTCTTTTGATCCTTCAACGACTCGGGTCCTGCGCCACCTTCCCTCCACGCGGGCTTAAGGTGGACCTTCATACGGCTCACTGGCACGGCAACAACGTCAAGTTCGACGAGAAGAATGTTGACACACTCGAGCTGTTACCATCAACCTTCTTGACATCAATCATGACCCCCGACGCCGCCGGGACTTGGCTGTGAGTCCTGTATAGGATAGATGCTCATAGCCCGCGGCACTGCACCAGCCACGCGTCTCATTGGGAACGTTGGAGACCTTGTTACTACACAGATAGCCGAGCCCCCCCCAATACAGAACATGGGCGTAAATAAATCCGTGTAGAGACGTTGAAAAATGTGGCATGTGCTTCGTGAGCGCACTCTCTCGCCTCTCTTTTGCTCTCGCTAGCTGACCTTGTCTTCGTAGTGTAGCCAAAAGATACCAAGCCGTGGAGGTTTCAGTGTAATCGCATGTGTGAGTGGAGCAGTGGCCGGGGATCCTGTGTGATGTCCCCTAGCCACCTGGCTCGTGGTCCGATGAGGATCACTCCGTGATAATACAAGCTCTAAGAACAAGACTTACTGAGTGCGAGGCCAGCGAGACTGGTGGAGTCCCTCGCTGGAAGCCCTCTTGCTGATATCATCTGGCAGAGGCCATAATATCTAGATATTCGCGGAACTTCTGTTGGAGGAGTTTTCGGCTGCGGAGTATTGGGTCACAGCTGGGAAGGCAGTTGGCCCGTTGGACGGATCGAAACGGCTTGAAGCGCACAGCAGGGGAGGACGCTCCGGGAGCTGGAGGACGCACAGGTCAGGCGGCAGTTTCTCCGTTATTACAGTAGAGTCCAGGTGGACTGCTGTGGATTATGGCGCACACGGCAAGCACGCCGCTGGTGGTAGGGGAGTCTCTGACTCCACCGAAATACGGAGAGGTGTGGACCGAGCAGGCCTCTCGTGTTTTTTACGCAGCGTACCTCGATTATGAGGAACGGCTGCAGCTCGCCAACGCTCAGGGGGTGGTTCAGCACTCCAAAGTGAGCATGGGCCAGCTTATCCCCAATTACATTCATCGGTGTTTTGAGGGATTTTACAAGCATCAGACTACGATGACCGCCTCGGAGTTGTTGGACGCTGTTAGGCAGCACGCTGGTTACACAACCACCAGCAACAGATTTGACACCTCGCGGGCGGCAGCGGACTTGCGTCGCGTTCTCTCAATGAGGCGCGATGAAAAGCAGGGCGGTGAAACATCCGTCAAAGACCGCGCGATGATGGTAAACTCCGCTATGGAAAAGTATTTTGCGGAGACTCATAATCGAGGTACGCTGCGTAAAAAACACGAGAGGCCTGCTCGGTCCACACCTCTCCGTATTTCGGTGGAGTCAGAGACTCCCCTACCACCAGCGGCGTGCTTGCCGTGTGCGCCATGGTGAAGACGTCTTGCGCCTCCGGAGCCAAAGGCATCTGCCAGTACCCTTGAAGTAGGTCCAGCTTGCCGAAGAAACGCGCCCCCAGCAGATCTCCCATGTCTTCATGGTTGGGCATGACGCCCGGGGACTTCTCCACCTGTGCGTTCACCGCCGAGTAGTCGCGACAACAAACGTAAACAGGCTCAGGGCCAGGTGGTGATGAGGATCACTCCGTGATAATACAAGCTCTAAGAACAAGACTTACTGAGTGCGAGGCCAGCGAGACTGGTGGAGTCCCTCGCTGGAAGCCCTCTTGCTGATATCATCTGGCAGAGGCCATAGTAGCTATAGTGGTCGTCTGACGTAGTTGTAGAACGCCGCTTGACCGTATCGGTGCCTCTTCTACGGGTATTCTGCCGATGAATACAAACGTATAGTCTAGGCGACCTATCCCGCCTTTTATAACTGTTTCCAGTTGCGTCATCCATGGCGCTCCTGTTTGTACCTTCGCTTGACTACAATATCAACATTTCGAAAGTCACACATGCGTTTGTTTTCCTACTGACGACATCTATGTACTCCGAGACCTCGCAACCCCATCTTTATTGTTCTGGCAAACTGAATCTCCATTAGCAATGGTTGACCAAGCAATTAACAGCAGTTGGTCCTATTTACTATGGTCCTCCGCAATAGTAACCCACCTGTTACTTTTCGGTTCTCTTTTTTCCCCTACGATTTTTCGTTTATGCATCCCCGTTCTATCGGCGACTTTCTGGTCTTGGGATCGGACCACTTGTTCTGCCGCAACAACTCCTTGTGGCTTCTCGCGTCGCCCGGCAGGTTCCATTGGTAAGTGCGAAAGTCGCCAAACCGTGCTGGAAAAACGCGATGCCCTTCGCATCTTGAACCGGTGACGCCCAGTGTATTTGATTATTTCGCATGGGGATGCCTGGGGCTCGAGGCAGACGATTTTCGTTGCACCACCCAAAAAAAGTTCATATTATTTTTCCGGGGGAAGCATTCTTTCAAATTGTTTCGCACATCCCTGTGTTGTTGCATGTACTGCTTGATCATGTTGACTTCGCACGTTATGGCGGAGTTGCTACTGTTGGTGCCGAGACCACCCATGCTGGAGTCGCGTTTTCTCTTGGAGGGTGCTTATTACGGGGGTCCATAGTTAATAGGACCTATGGTATACATAAAAACCTAAATATTTAACTATTTTTACTAACAAAATTTGGTCCTGTTAACTATGGACCCCCGTAATAGTTCAAGTTCCCCACCAACGCCTCGCGTTGATCCGCAAGTATAGCGGTCTACCACAATTTCGCGCATTTTGTTGGGGTTGCTGAAGCTCTCGCTCTCGCCTTCCACCCCATCGTTATTCACCCCCCACCTGTGAGGGTCTACTTCGCAGTATGCTCATACATACGGCTACGGCCATCCATGACATGAGTACCCCTACCCCCCCCACCCCCCCCGATTTGTCTTCGCCGCCAATCTTGGTACTGTCGGCGTTCGTTGGTATTGTCGCAGCCATGTGAACGATCACATCCTGGCGGGTATGCAGGCGTTCTACACCGTTTCTCCCTTCGACGGCGCCGCGACAACCTCAGCCACCACGACCCCATAGAGGGCATAGAACATACCTACCCGCTACCTGGTACATGTTAATAAGGCGAAGCATCTCGACCTGGGTTGTACGTGTCCCTGTCCCTCCAACTGCACGGAAAGGGCGTATATTTGGTGTTATTTGCAGAGTATGTTCTGTGGTATTCGCGCTTGGTGTATATTTTATGCGTGTATCGAAGGAGAGGGGACATCTCTGCACTCTTCGCAAGCCTCTGTTCGTCGCCAACACGTTTTCCTTCTTTCACTCTTGCCATGTTGTTTTGTTTTTGATAGAAACCACATCCGCTGCACGGTTGCAGTCCTGTCGAGGGGATCGCTCTCGTAGAGCCCCAACGTGTAGCAAATTGAATACGGTACAAAGGTGCGCCGACAAAAGCACACAGGCCCCCGTGTTGTACAGTAGATACACCACACAAATAGTGCCATTTCTGTATGGCGGTAAGTTTGTTTTCAATCACTCTTGTGCAGGTAGTTCATATACTCGATGTGTTCTAAGACCAGTCGGAAGGACAGCGCGCAGTGGGCCTACGAGTACGAGAGTATTGGAAGTAAGTGTCTCCGTAGCACACAGTAGCACTATGTGGCATATACAATATCGAAGGCGATAGGATCACCCTAGGTGCGCTATAATCTTGTGTGGGTGGATAGGCTTCCGTTCGTGGCGAGGTTGTCTGACACACATCCCACCACTTCTGACCCTTAGCCACAGCACGATGAAAAGTTTCATTTGGAGATGGTGGATCCTGGATGAACGACAAGTGTGCAGTGACAATCCTCTATGGAGATATACGTCATACTTCCTTGTGCCCCCCCCCTATGACGCTGTTCAGCGTGTAGTGTCGTAGTCATATTTATTTCAGGGGCTACAACAGCATGCAGCAGCTGTGGAACGGTTATTCCTGCGTCGGATCTATCGCTCGTCTCGTCGTCTGTGTGAGTGCTGATTACAAACCCTCCGCGTTCGTTCCTCATACTGTACGGTGCGTTACTGGGAGTAGGGGGTGGATTGACGCTGGTAGTGGAGGTGGATGTAGCGGAGTTCCACCGCATAATTACGGAAGCCGTAGAATCGTAGTAGTATCTTGGGGACGGGGAGGAGTATGGGGGTTAGGTTGATTTGTAAAGGGTCCAATCGATCTGCGTGCGTGGCGAGATAGTGGCAGCAGTCCGTGAGATTCGAGGGGCCACCCCGTTTACCTCAAGCCAGATCGTGGTGGCAGTTGTTTCGTGCGGTCGACTAAATATAATGTGGTTGTATATACGTACTACTGCTGTATAATAGTTCGTGGATGTACGGCGAGCGCATATCACATAATGGGTGCTGTGACCTTCACAGTACGTAGAAGTGCTCAATGTGAACCCTTCACGTTCCCTCGCTATTGCTGAGAGTCGGGCAGAATTAGGGTGATAGAGAGGGGTACACAATGCTGTAGCACTGGTCACTGATGTACATGCATGTCGTGAACTACAGAAACCCTTCCACAACGTAGACGTTGTTGTATTGGGGAGATAATGTTGTATCTGAATGAGTTGAGTTCAGAGAAGAAGCAAATACGGAGAAGATTTCAAGTGCTTCGGGTACGAAGTACAGTCATGCCCGGAGAGGCGGTAAGATATCAACGGTTGACGGGAAGTCGGTGAGCTTTTCAACATTTTCAACGAAGGGTGGGGGTGAAACTACACATGAAGCACCACCTCATAAAGTACGTTAAGGAAGAAATTGCGAGGCGGGGGATGCTTCTAGAGGGGAGGCACCGCGGCCGGAGGAGGCCAAAGCTGGGTGTTGCGTCACGAACTACAGTAACGCAATGGACCTATCGAGCTCCGGTCGTGGCTACATAGTCTGGAAATCCGTAGCTAATGCCGATAGCTCTCGGCAAAGACATATCACATGTACGGAGCAAGGACCTACCTTGACATGGCAGATGCAATCAAAGTATTACCGTTCATTTACTCTGACCCGTGATGCACTACAAGCAGTGTCGACTAAGGCGACACCATGCGGTGACCAAACGTTCACCCACTAAAGTGACAAACACACACGGAGGCACCATACCTACGTACCATGTGGGTTGCTCATCAGAAGGCGCGTACAAAAGGTCCTTAATGTCGGTGGAAAAAGGCAGCAACTACGGCTGTAATAAGTGTCGTCTCTCTCTTCACGGTAACGGAGGCAAGGAAAAACACAACCTTACTAATTTGTCTTCATCTACGAGGCACACGACTGAACTCGTTTACGGGTACATACGCGTGGGTGAAATGAATTAATATTTCTTGACCTTCTATAGGTATGGTGTGGGCTAGTTACTTCTGATAAAAGAGGGACACGATCACCACCGTAAGGCACATCTATGCCAAAAACACAAAACAAAGACTTCCGTACTCATTTCTTTCTGTAGTTGCTCATGAATTTCTTTATTACGGGGGACCATAATAAATAGGACCAAATATTGCTAGTAAAAATAGGTAATTTTATAGGTTTTAGTGTCTACTGTAGGTCTTATTTACTATGGTCCCGTAATAGTATACGAATACACTGGGATGTCCTTAGCATTTAATGTTGCTCGATGGTAGTGATGATGATGGTTCCAAATATAGACACCTGTATTTTTCAAAACAACAATCCCAGGTATGAAATACACACCTGAAATAACCCCTACTCTTGGCGAAGCTACACTCAACCCCCGAAAATATATCTTTAGCATTTCTATTAATAGAGGGAAACGGCCATATGGGGGTATACCCCCTGACGTTTTAGCCATATGGACGTATAGGCAAAACACGCCCGCGGGAGGCGTTCCCACGTGCCCCAACCGGCTCGGAATTCATTTCTGACGCGCTGGCAAGGTACCCGCAGCCCATGCCGAGCACGCCCGCCTTTCGCGTATTTTTCGGGCACGTTGTTGGGGCTAACGACACCGCCGCGCAGGAGGCGTCTAACGAATCCCCCTTTTGATCAAATATTGCGGGGGTTTTCCCCGCAACCATACTAAACTTATGCAATACCCCCGCGTGACCACCGCATTACCCGCCTTTGAACGAGTCCACTACCCCCCGATGACCACTTGTCACAGCCCCAGAAACAGGTATGATAATTGTACACCTCACCCTATTCAGCAGCCCGAACAGTCCAAGAGTGAAACATCCAGTAGTTGCGAGTAATCTCCATCAAAAATGGAGGGAACACGCAAGGGGCAACAAATGACATGCCAAATCAAATATTTACATTCTACATATGAATTGAAAACTTTGCAGTGGGTCGTATGTACCAGGTCTACAATGGGACACTGGCTGCGCTCAGCGCATTATGAATGAGAACGAAAGGGCCATAACGATAGGGAACGAAAAGACAAAAAACGATTTTTTTTACTGTAGTATTCTGACTTGATGTCCTGGATCATTTGATTGAAGTATTGGATTTTTGGATCAGGCCTCCTGCGCGGCAGGGGTCCTCGTCTGGTATTTCGCCCCGCGCAGAGTGGACGAGCGCATCGCCTGCTCTGCGCGGGGATAGTACCTGCAAATGATCTGGGAATTCAAGCCTATGAATGCTCATTCTAATGATGGGTGGGTGGGAGGTCTCAATAAATATGTCGTGTCCCCCTCTGCTCACGAGGTTTTGGGAACGAAATGACGAGTGATCGTAAGCGACCACTCCACAATACAGATTCAAGACATTTTCGATGGCGCCCTGAGTTCCATGATTTGTGCCAAATCATTACCTCTGTTGTCATCGCCAACTTTACTGTAGTATTCTGACTTGATGTCCTGGATCATTTGATGTAAGTATTGGATTTTTGGATGAGGCCTCCTGCGTCGACCCCTGGTCTCGCCCATACTTCGTTGCGTCGTTGGATAGCACTTTGTTGCCTGTCCTCTCAATAAACCGCTGGTCGGATACGTACTTGTCTCACCCAAACTTCCTTACGCTTGCCTCAACTCTGTCTCGCACATGCTGCGAAATCCTTCTCAAGCTCGGGCAACAGAGGAAGCCGGCGAGCGTCCGCGTAGCGCTGTCCGCGTCTTGTCTTGCCACCTTGGACCCGGCCACTAGAAGTAGCGCCGATGTAGTACTTTTCTATTGCCTCCGTCTTCCAACCACCTATTTTCATGATCTCGCCCACCGCCGTCCCAGCCAGGGACCTGCTGAGGGCGTCTCCCACTCGAAAGGAATGCATCGTGAAATGGTCCGGCAGGCCTGCCTTCCCGCAAATGAACCTGCGGGGAAGCCATCATTGGGGCTGCGGAGAGGGGCCGAGAACCCCGACCGCCCTCTGGCGTAACCGTGGGGAAAAGATGACCGGCGGTTAAATCCCACCCAATCCGCTGCGCGAAGGATATGTACGCCGTACCCGCCCGGCTCGCGCACGTCTCCGGGCAGACCCGGTCTGCCAACAATACTGCCGCCTCGCTAGAAGCATCAAGAGTCTTATCAAGCTGAAAAGATTAAATTATATATATTTATAAATCAAGCCTCTAGACGCTGGGAGCCTCAGAATTTGCGACGCCTGAGTAAAGGAGAGGTCGTATTCCCTGCCCATCGAGCAAAACACCAGCGCATACAGGGCAATATCTCTTGTCGGAGAGATACGCTCCGCCAGCGAACTACCTACCTGCGGCCGCGACCTCATGTCGCTCAGCAGGTCCATTAGCGTGTGTTCCAACAATGGAGCCGCCTGATTTACCGGGACCCCGACCTGCGTTTGCTCCTCGGACAAAAATGCGAGGTACGAATCTACCAATGGACTCCCCGGTACCAGATACCTCAGCATCAGATACTCACGCACACACGGCTCAGCATCAGACCCCCACGTACCCACGGCGTGCGTACGAGATCTTATGAAGTACTGCTTCATAGTAATTTTAGCGAAATTTTGACGAGAAACGAGCGGGTACCCCGGTACCAGACACCTCAGCATCAGAGCTCACGTACCCACGGCGTGAGTACGATATCTCATGAAGTGCCTTTCTATACCCTTCGAGCGACACTCACGTACCCACGCCGTGAGTTCTTATGCAGTACTACTTCATAAACAAAAATAGCGAAACTTTGACGAGAAACGAGCGGGTACCCCGGTACCAGACACCTCAGCATCAGACGCTTACGTACCCACGGCGTGAGTTCTCATGAAGTACTACTCCATAAAAAAAAAAAAAGTTGGTGAAATTTTGACGAGAAACGAGCGGGTACCCCGGTACCAGACACCTCAGCATCAGACGCTCACGTACCCACGGCGTGAGTACGATATATCATGAAGTGCCTCTCTATACCCTTCGAGCGACACTCACGTACCCACGGCGTGAGTTCTTATGAAGTACTACTCCATAAAAAAAAAAAAAAAGTTGGCGAAATTTTGACGAGAAACGAGCGGGTACCCCGGTACCAGGCCCCTCAGCATCAGACGCTCACGTACCCACGGCGTGAGTACGATATCTCATGAAGTGCCTCTCTATACCCTTCGAGCGACCCTCACGTACCCACAGCGTGAGTTCTTATAAAGTACTACTCCATAAAAAGTTTAGCGAAATTTTGACGAGAAACGAGCGGGTACGCCGGTACCAGACACCTCAGCATCAGGCGCTCTCATACCCACGGCGTGAGTACGATATCTCATGAAGTGCCTCTCCATACCTTTCGAGCGACACTCGCGTACCCACGGCGTGAGTGCGAGATCTCGTGAAGTACTTTTCCACAATTAATAGCGAGGATTAGACGAGAACGAGCGGGTGCCCCGGCACCAGATACCTCAGCATCAGATACTCACGCACACCCGGGGTGCGTACGAAATTGCATGAGGTAACTCTCCACAAAGTTCTATTAATAGTGGAAATTAGACGAGAGACGAGCGGGTACCCCGGTACCAGATACCTCAGCATCGGATACTCATGCACACACGGCGTGTGTATGATATCTCATGACGTTCTTCTCCATAAAAATTATAGCGACACTCACGTACACCCGGCGTGCGTACGAAATCTCATGAGGTGCTTCTCCATAAAATTCGGGAATTAGACGAGACAGAAACGAGCGGGTGCCCCGATACCAGATACCTCAGCACCAGACACTCACGTATCCACGGCGTGTGTACGATATCTCATGACGAACTTCTCCACAAAATTCTAGCGACATGCCATGACTCAGATACACCACGGCGTGGGCGCCAAATGAGTCGAGAACGAGCGGGCACCCCGGTACCCCATGCCTCAGCATCAGAAAAATTAGTCGAGAAACGAGCGGCTACCCCGGTACCAGCCTATCAGCATCAGACACTCACGCACACCCGGCTTGTGTACGATATCTCATGAAGTACTTTTCCATAGCATCCTGAGTCGAGGGAGGAGCGGGTACCCCGGTACCAGCTACCTCAGCGTCAGACCATCGAGTACACACCGGCGTGTGGAAGTTAGCAGAGGACGAGCGGGGCAGATTCGAGTACCTCGTATCCTCCAAACAGCTGCACGGACAAAATCAACCAGTGACGAATATGAAACACGTGACATGGAGAGCACGCCGCGGGCCAGATTCGAGTGCCTCGTATACAGCAAACAGCAGCACATACGCGGTGACAGCCGCAACGGACAGAAACCCTTGTGCACAACACTCGCCGAGAACCTACAGGTACCCCAGTACCCGGCAGCTCAGCATCAGATCTTCGAGTACACACCGGCGTGTGGAAAATTGTAGAGGACGAGCGGGCCAGATTGAGTATCTCATATCCTCTAAACAGCTGCACGGACAAATCACCCCGTGACGCATACGAAAACACGTGGCATGGAGAGCACCCCGCGGGCCAGATTCAAGTGCCTCGTATACAGCAAACAGCAGCACGTACGCGGTGACAGCCACAACGGACAGAAACCCTTGTGCACAACACTCGTCGAGAACCTACAGGTACCCCAGTACCCGGCAGCTCAGCATCAGGTCTTCGAGTACACACCGGCGTGTGGAAACTTGTAGAGGACGAGCGGGCCAGATTTGAGTATCTCACATCCTCTAAACAGCTGCACGGACAAATCACCCCGTGACGCATACGAAAACACGTGGCATGGAGAGCACCCCGCGGGCCAGATTCAAATGCCTCGTATACACCCAACAGCAGCACGTACCAGGAAGCGGCCGCAATGGACAAAGCCACTGCTGTGCACATGTACCCGGCTATGGGGCCCAAGCGGGCCAGCGACAGCGCCGACGGACGAAGCCACCCTGTGCCTCGTATACCCCGAACAGCAGCACGCACGAGTAAACAGCTGTCACGGAGAGAAGCCACCTCGACTCAGAGCGAGAGAGTTCTCGCATGAATCACAGGTCAATACCCGTACAGCAGTATAATGCTCGAATACAAAAGCAATGACATGTAAACCTGTACAGCAGTACGTACAAGAACAATGTTCGTATACAAGAAAAAAAACAAATGTAATAGATAGAGCAGTACTCGTACAACCGTGCGTACCTCGGGGGAGTGTGTCTCGGTGATCAACGCGAGCAAGTCCTTGTCGGCCTGCGTCTGCTCGTCGTGCTGCCCTGACTCCACCGCGCCCAACACACCCGTCCCACCAGCACTCGCTCCTGCCGAGCCCGGGCGTACGAGTCATGGAAGCGCGAATCATCGGCACAGCTGTTGCCCGTCACCAAGAAGACGCGCTCCAGGTTCAGTGCCATGCCGCACTCGGCATGAAGCGGGGGAGATCTTCCAGCGGGGGCACCAAGTCCACCAACGTAGCGGACGCCCGGTCGGGGTTGGGGTTGGGCAAGGGCAACGCCGGCGCCACCGGGACCGGAGCCGTCGCGTCCACCGGAGGCGTTGGGGCCGGTGTCGACCGCGTGGTCCTAGGCATCTCGTTTACCTCTCAATAAATATTTCGTGTCCCCCTCTGCTCACGAGGGTTTGGGAACGAAATGACGAGTGATCGTAAGCGACCACTCAACAATACAGATTCAAGACATTTTCGATGGCGCCCTGAGTTCCATGATTTGTGCCAAATCATTACCTCTGTTGTCATCGCCAATTTTACACGATGGCAGCGCTTTTGGTACGAGAGTACTGGCGCCGCCGCTTGCTGTCAATGTTATTCAGTTTGGTTTGGTTTGCCTTGTTTGCCACCTTTGGTGTTGGTGTTGTTGTTTGTTTTGGTCTGTCTGTTTTCTTTTTGTCTTCCTTCATGCATAGTGTCTCATTGTAGACCTCGTGCACACGACCCATTCCAAAGTTTTGTATACTTATGTAGAAAATTATGATCTGATTTTGCATGTCACTTGTTTCTCTGTGTGGTTTTCCTCAAATATAGACGAGGCGTATTACGCAGCTTGCATAGTTGAGTATCAACTATTCACACCTAGGACAGATCAGCTCACGGTAGCTCGAGCTAGCTCTTTAATGAGCTAGCTCACCGGTGAGCTACGTGAGCTACATGAGCTGCGCATGTTTTCCTGGCTTGAGCTATAAGACGGTATAGCTCATCTGCACATGTTTTCAAAGCTTGAGATATAGTGGATAGCTCATCTGCACATATATGTCCTGAGTGAGCTAAAGGAGCTACATGAGCTAGCTCATCTACTCCGAGATGAGCTATGGGAGCTACATGAGCTACACATGTTTCCCCTGTCTTGAGCTATAGGCGGTAGCTCATCTGCATACGTTTTCAAAGCTTGAGCTATAGGCGATAGCTCATCTGCACATGTTTTCAAGGCTTGAGCTATAGACGGTAGCTCATCTACGCATGTTTTCAAAGCTTGAGCTATAGGCGATAGCTCATCTGCACATGTTTTCAAGGCTTGAGCTATAGGGGATAGATGAGCTAGCTCATGAATTGTATAAGTGACCAATACAAGTGCCCAAAATAGAACGACATCAACACAAACAATCATATATTTGTTGTACGTACCAGGTACAGCATGTGGTACTATATTGCAGTAGATCGGACCTGGTCTACACAAGGCAGAATTTGAATTTATTCTTCGCTTTTTGACCACAACAGCTACACAGCGGCTGTCAGCTGTAACCATGCACACCTCAAGAGGTGCTTGCACAAAACACAACAACGACACAACACAGCAACACCCCCAGTGTGCCCACGACCCGGGTTAGCAGCTCTAGCGGCGCGTCGGCCGTAGACCAGGCTGGCGCCGGGCAGCAAGCGGATCCATCGATGGATGTGGACCCCATCGACGACGCCATCGATGTGGATGAGGACAACGGTCACACCAAGGCCGAAAGCAAGGTGCGTGTTTCGGAGGTCGTGTGATTTTGCCCACCTAGACCATGATGCTGCTGTTCGAGCTACATCATCCAATCTGTGCGCTTCTCTGGAGTAGTTGAAGGGTAGGGGAATGTACTATTGTAGTCGCAAGGTGGATGTACATGTATCTATGAAGCGAGCTGTACTCGTAGCTGTGTGGGGTTTCATTTTTCGTCCAGGTGTTTAGTGTTTATTAACCGTACTCGCACGAACACAGCAGCAACGATGACCCTACAGCAGTTTGTTGTTTCTTGTCGGCGGCTGATGTATTATGCTTCTTTCGCGGCTGACCTTTACGTATTTTTCGAATAATATAGCAGTACCGTGCATGATGTGTGTTCGAGATGCCTCGCTTGTTTGGCGCTCACAAGTCCTGTGCACCTTCAAACGCTGCGCTTACCAACAGGAGACAACGAGACAGCCATTCGTGACATACCACCACCAAGCGGGTTTAGGCGGTGTATAACGTACCCGGCAGAACAGCTACCCGGTCTGACGAGGACGTCTTCGACGAGCACGAAGGGGAAAGCTCAAGCTTCACGTAGATGCCTAAGGGATAAACTGAGGCAGCGGCGGATCTGCTGTGTTTCGTTTGTGATGTCCCTCACAGCAGTTCATCTGTTTGCGTGTTTTTTTGGCGATGTACTATTAATAGTAGATAGATTCTCGTGTCTGCCTCTCTGTCTCGTCTTTGCACCTTGTTGTACGCCCCAGTCACGGAAGTGGTGTTCAAGGAACGGTATGTCCGGGATTCAGATGATGCTGTGATTCAATATAGCCTTAAGAATGGGTGGTGGGTGGAAAGGTTGGCGGATTGGTTTTTCGCTGGCGTTGCAGCGGGCCATTATTAAAAAGAGCAGCCATACTAATAATGTTTACTGTAGTATGAGTATGCGAAATGTGCCAACAGTAACATCGATATTGACTGCCGCTCGTACCCTCGTTGAAATTGAAAAATATGCATGATGAGCTGTACAACCCATATTATTCCAAATATACATTCGCACTTGTCCTTGAGGGTGGGCTTTGTCAGCTACTTATCTTAGACGCAAGTGTTGCCGAAAAAGAGCTACAATGAGATGCGTACATGAGCTATGATTACGTTCTCCAGGAGTCAGCTATAGGCGATAGCTCATCTGCACACGTTTTTCCTGCTTGAGCTATAGGTGGTAACTCATCTGCACATGTTTTAAAGGCTTGAGATATAGACGGTAGCTCATCCACACATATTCTCCTAGACTGAGCTATAGGAGCTACGTGAGCTAGCTCATCTACTTCCGAGATGAGCTATAGGAGCTACATGAGCTACACATGTTTCTCCTGGCTTGAGCTATAGGTGGAAGCTTATCTGCACATGTTTTCAATACTTGAGCCATAGATGATAGCTCATCTACACAGGCTGAGCTATAGGAGCTGCATGAGCTAACTCATGTGCACCCCAGACGAGCTATGGGAGCTACAAGAGCTACACATGTTCTCCCGATTTGAGTTATAGGCGGTAGCTCATCTTAACATGTTTTCGAAGCTGGAGCTATACACGATAGATGAGCTAGCTCATGAGCTGTCCGGGGTATGCAACAAGTTAATCAGTCGAACTCACAGCTGACGTACTTCAAAATTTAAAGAAAAAATATCTAACGACCACCGCGCTTTCTGAAATGTGGATCTTGCAGGGGGCAGACGATACTGCCGCTTCCTGCCAAGATAGTTAAACTCATGAGTACAGCGCACGGCTGTGACAAAATACAACTACTACAACTGCAACTACTACTACTACTACTACGACTACTGCTACAACTACTAGAACTTAGGTTCCCTCAAGCCCACCCAACGATCACATACATACATACCAGGTACATGGGCATGGCCACCCACCACTACTGTTACAGCATCTCGATACGAGACAACGTGCCCAGCCCTGATGCTGTTGTCTCTTTTCTGCTCAACCCAACGATCACATACCCACCCACTACCACTATCTCCATTGCCCTTACTTGTGCCTCCTCAAAAAAAAAAAAAAAAAACACTCCACCTCTCACTTCATACCTATGCACAGCATGCATACATACACTCACACACAATGTTAGGCCCAGTGACCCCTACCTCACAACGGGGACATCCCCCGGTTTCCTACTCCGCCCCTGTGGACCTGGGAAGTTGGATGTGGATATTCGCCCCGACGGGTAAATACCGTTGGGGGGCTCGCAGATGAAATCACGCCGCACATTTTGAGATATCTAACGACTACCGCGCATTCTGGGATATGGATCTTGCAAAGGGCAGGCGATACTGCTGCTCCCTGCTGAGGTCGTTATGCTCATGCGTACGGGACACTGCTGTGACCACGACGAAAACACAGCTTTCTTTCCTCAAGCCCGCCCAACGATCACATACATACATACCAGGTACATGGGCATGGCCACCCACCACTACTGTTACAGCATCTCGATACGAAACCACGTGCCCAGCCCTGGTGGTGTTGTCCATTTTCTGCTCAACCAACGATCACATACCCACCCACTACCACTATCTCCATTGCCCTTACTTGTGCCTCCTCAAACCAAAAAAAAAAAAAAACACTCCACCTCTCACTTCATACCTATGCACAGCATGCATACATACACTCACACACAATGTTAGGCCCAGTGACCCCTACCTCACAACGGGGACATCCCCCGGTTTCCTACTCCGCCCCTGGGGACCTGGGAAGTTGGATGTGGATATTCGCCCCGACGGGTAAATACCGTTGGGGGGCTCGCAGATGAAATCACGCCGCACATTTTGAGATATCTAACGACTACCGCGCATTCTGGGATATGGATCTTGCAAAGGGCAGGCGATACTGCTGCTCCCTGCTGAGGTCGTTATGCTCATGCGTACGGGACACTGCTGTGACCACGACGAAAACACAGCTTTCTTTCCTCAAGCCCGCCCAACGATCACATACATACATACCAGGTACATGGGCATGGCCACCCACCACTACTGTTACAGCATCTCGATACGAAACCACGTGCCCAGCCCTGGTGGTGTTGTCCCTTTTCTGCTCAACCCAACGATCACATACCCACCCACTACCACTATCTCCATTGCCCTTACTTGTGCCTCCTCAAACCAAAAAAAAAAAAAAAACACTCCACCTCTCACTTCATACCTATGCACAGCATGCATACATACACTCACACACAATGTTAGGCCCAGTGACCCCTACCTCACAACGGGGACATCCCCCGGTTTCCTACTCCGCCCCTGGGGACCTGGGAAGTTGGATGTGGATATTCGCCCCGACGGGTAAATAGTTCTCGCAGATGAAATCACGCCGCACATTTTGAGATATCTAACGACTACCGCGCATTCTGGGATATGGATCTTGCAAAGGGCAGGCGATACTGCTGCTCCCTGCTGAGGTCGTTATGCTCATGCGTACGGGACACTGCTGTGACCACGACGAAAACACAGCTTTCTTTCCTCAAGCCCGCCCAACGATCACATACATACATACCAGGTACATGGGCATGGCCACCCACCACTACTGTTACAGCATCTCGATACGAAACCACGTGCCCAGCCCTGGTGGTGTTGTCCCTTTTCTGCTCAACCCAACGATCACATACCCACCCACTACCACTATCTCCATTGCCCTTACTTGTGCCTCCTCAAAAAAAAAAAAAACACTCCACCTCTCACTTCATACCTATGCACAGCATGCATACATACACTCACACACAATGTTAGGCCCAGTGACCCCTACCTCACAACGGGGACATCCCCCGGTTTCCTACTCCGCCCCTGTGGACCTGGGAAGTTGGATGTGGATATTCGCCCCGACGGGTAAATACCGTTGGGGGGCTCGCAGATGAAATCACGCCGCACATTTTGAGATATCTAACGACTACCGCGCATTCTGGGATATGGATCTTGCAAAGGGCAGGCGATACTGCTGCTCCCTGCTGAGGTCGTTATGCTCATGCGTACGGGACACTGCTGTGACCACGACGAAAACACAGCTTTCTTTCCTCAAGCCCGCCCAACGATCACATACATACATACCAGGTACATGGGCATGGCCACCCACCACTACTGTTACAGCATCTCGATACGAAACCACGTGCCCAGCCCTGGTGGTGTTGTCCCTTTTCTGCTCAACCCAACGATCACATACCCACCCACTACCACTATCTCCATTGCCCTTACTTGTGCCTCCTCAAAAAAAAAAAAAAAACACTCCACCTCTCACTTCATACCTATGCACAGCATGCATACATACACTCACACACAATGTTAGGCCCAGTGACCCCTACCTCACAACGGGGACATCCCCCGGTTTCCTACTCCGCCCCTGGGGACCTGGGAAGTTGGATGTGGATATTCGCCCCGACGGGTAAATACCGTTGGGGGGCTCGCAGATGAAATCACGCCGCACATTTTGAGATATCTAACGACTACCGCGCATTCTGGGATATGGATCTTGCAAAGGGCAGGCGATACTGCTGCTCCCTGCTGAGGTCGTTATGCTCATGCGTACGGGACACTGCTGTGACCACGACGAAAACACAGCTTTCTTTCCTCAAGCCCGCCCAACGATCACATACATACATACCAGGTACATGGGCATGGCCACCCACCACTACTGTTACAGCATCTCGATACGAAACCACGTGCCCAGCCCTGGTGGTGTTGTCCCTTTTCTGCTCAACCCAACGATCACATACCCACCCACTACCACTATCTCCATTGCCCTTACTTGTGCCTCCTCAAAAAAAAAAAAAAAAACACTCCACCTCTCACTTCATACCTATGCACAGCATGCATACATACACTCACACACAATGTTAGGCCCAGTGACCCCTACCTCACAACGGGGACATCCCCCGGTTTCCTACTCCGCCCCTGTGGACCTGGGAAGTTGGATGTGGATATTCGCCCCGACGGGTAAATACCGTTGGGGGGCTCGCAGATGAAATCACGCCGCACATTTTGAGATATCTAACGACTACCGCGCATTCTGGGATATGGATCTTGCAAAGGGCAGGCGATACTGCTGCTCCCTGCTGAGGTCGTTATGCTCATGCGTACGGGACACTGCTGTGACCACGACGAAAACACAGCTTTCTTTCCTCAAGCCCGCCCAACGATCACATACATACATACCAGGTACATGGGCATGGCCACCCACCACTACTGTTACAGCATCTCGATACGAAACCACGTGCCCAGCCCTGGTGGTGTTGTCCCTTTTCTGCTCAACCCAACGATCACATACCCACCCACTACCACTATCTCCATTGCCCTTACTTGTGCCTCCTCAAACCAAAAAAAAAAAAAAAACACTCCACCTCTCACTTCATACCTATGCACAGCATGCATACATACACTCACACACAATGTTAGGCCCAGTGACCCCTACCTCACAACGGGGACATCCCCCGGTTTCCTACTCCGCCCCTGTGGACCTGGGAAGTTGGATGTGGATATTCGCCCCGACGGGTAAATACCGTTGGGGGGCTCGCAGATGAAATCACGCCGCACATTTTGAGATATCTAACGACTACCGCGCATTCTGGGATATGGATCTTGCAAAGGGCAGGCGATACTGCTGCTCCCTGCTGAGGTCGTTATGCTCATGCGTACGGGACACTGCTGTGACCACGACGAAAACACAGCTTTCTTTCCTCAAGCCCGCCCAACGATCACATACATACATACCAGGTACATGGGCATGGCCACCCACCACTACTGTTACAGCATCTCGATACGAAACCACGTGCCCAGCCCTGGTGGTGTTGTCCCTTTTCTGCTCAACCCAACGATCACATACCCACCCACTACCACTATCTCCATTGCCCTTACTTGTGCCTCCTCAAAAAAAAAAAAAAAACACTCCACCTCTCACTTCATACCTATGCACAGCATGCATACATACACTCACACACAATGTTAGGCCCAGTGACCCCTACCTCACAACGGGGACATCCCCCGGTTTCCTACTCCGCCCCTGTGGACCTGGGAAGTTGGATGTGGATATTCGCCCCGACGGGTAAATACCGTTGGGGGGCTCGCAGATGAAATCACGCCGCACATTTTGAGATATCTAACGACTACCGCGCATTCTGGGATATGGATCTTGCAAAGGGCAGGCGATACTGCTGCTCCCTGCTGAGGTCGTTATGCTCATGCGTACGGGACACTGCTGTGACCACGACGAAAACACAGCTTTCTTTCCTCAAGCCCGCCCAACGATCACATACATACATACCAGGTACATGGGCATGGCCACCCACCACTACTGTTACAGCATCTCGATACGAAACCACGTGCCCAGCCCTGGTGGTGTTGTCCCTTTTCTGCTCAACCCAACGATCACATACCCACCCACTACCACTATCTCCATTGCCCTTACTTGTGCCTCCTCAAAAAAAAAAAAAAAACACTCCACCTCTCACTTCATACCTATGCACAGCATGCATACATACACTCACACACAATGTTAGGCCCAGTGACCCCTACCTCACAACGGGGACATCCCCCGGTTTCCTACTCCGCCCCTGTGGGGACCTGGGAAGTTGGATGTGGATATTCGCCCCGACGGGTAAATACCGTTGGGGGGCTCGCAGATGAAATCACGCCGCACATTTTGAGATATCTAACGACTACCGCGCATTCTGGGATATGGATCTTGCAAAGGGCAGGCGATACTGCTGCTCCCTGCTGAGGTCGTTATGCTCATGCGTACGGGACACTGCTGTGACCACGACGAAAACACAGCTTTCTTTCCTCAAGCCCGCCCAACGATCACATACATACATACCAGGTACATGGGCATGGCCACCCACCACTACTGTTACAGCATCTCGATACGAAACCACGTGCCCAGCCCTGGTGGTGTTGTCCCTTTTCTGCTCAACCCAACGATCACATACCCACCCACTACCACTATCTCCATTGCCCTTACTTGTGCCTCCTCAAAAAAAAAAAAAACACTCCACCTCTCACTTCATACCTATGCACAGCATGCATACATACACTCACACACAATGTTAGGCCCAGTGACCCCTACCTCACAACGGGGACATCCCCCGGTTTCCTACTCCGCCCCTGTGGACCTGGGAAGTTGGATGTGGATATTCGCCCCGACGGGTAAATACCGTTGGGGGGCTCGCAGATGAAATCACGCCGCACATTTTGAGATATCTAACGACTACCGCGCATTCTGGGATATGGATCTTGCAAAGGGCAGGCGATACTGCTGCTCCCTGCTGAGGTCGTTATGCTCATGCGTACGGGACACTGCTGTGACCACGACGAAAACACAGCTTTCTTTCCTCAAGCCCGCCCAACGATCACATACATACATACCAGGTACATGGGCATGGCCACCCACCACTACTGTTACAGCATCTCGATACGAAACCACGTGCCCAGCCCTGGTGGTGTTGTCCCTTTTCTGCTCAACCCAACGATCACATACCCACCCACTACCACTATCTCCATTGCCCTTACTTGTGCCTCCTCAAACCAAAAAAAAAAAAAACACTCCACCTCTCACTTCATACCTATGCACAGCATGCATACATACACTCACACACAATGTTAGGCCCAGTGACCCCTACCTCACAACGGGGACATCCCCCGGTTTCCTACTCCGCCCCTGTGGACCTGGGAAGTTGGATGTGGATATTCGCCCCGACGGGTAAATACCGTTGGGGGGCTCGCAGATGAAATCACGCCGCACATTTTGAGATATCTAACGACTACCGCGCATTCTGGGATATGGATCTTGCAAAGGGCAGGCGATACTGCTGCTCCCTGCTGAGGTCGTTATGCTCATGCGTACGGGACACTGCTGTGACCACGACGAAAACACAGCTTTCTTTCCTCAAGCCCGCCCAACGATCACATACATACATACCAGGTACATGGGCATGGCCACCCACCACTACTGTTACAGCATCTCGATACGAAACCACGTGCCCAGCCCTGGTGGTGTTGTCCCTTTTCTGCTCAACCCAACGATCACATACCCACCCACTACCACTATCTCCATTGCCCTTACTTGTGCCTCCTCAAAAAAAAAAAAAAACACTCCACCTCTCACTTCATACCTATGCACAGCATGCATACATACACTCACACACAATGTTAGGCCCAGTGACCCCTACCTCACAACGGGGACATCCCCCGGTTTCCTACTCCGCCCCTGTGGACCTGGGAAGTTGGATGTGGATATTCGCCCCGACGGGTAAATACCGTTGGGGGGCTCGCAGATGAAATCACGCCGCACATTTTGAGATATCTAACGACTACCGCGCATTCTGGGATATGGATCTTGCAAAGGGCAGGCGATACTGCTGCTCCCTGCTGAGGTCGTTATGCTCATGCGTACGGGACACTGCTGTGACCACGACGAAAACACAGCTTTCTTTCCTCAAGCCCGCCCAACGATCACATACATACATACCAGGTACATGGGCATGGCCACCCACCACTACTGTTACAGCATCTCGATACGAAACCACGTGCCCAGCCCTGGTGGTGTTGTCCCTTTTCTGCTCAACCCAACGATCACATACCCACCCACTACCACTATCTCCATTGCCCTTACTTGTGCCTCCTCAAAAAAAAAAAAAAAAACACTCCACCTCTCACTTCATACCTATGCACAGCATGCATACATACACTCACACACAATGTTAGGCCCAGTGACCCCTACCTCACAACGGGGACATCCCCCGGTTTCCTACTCCGCCCCTGTGGACCTGGGAAGTTGGATGTGGATATTCGCCCCGACGGGTAAATACCGTTGGGGGGCTCGCAGATGAAATCACGCCGCACATTTTGAGATATCTAACGACTACCGCGCATTCTGGGATATGGATCTTGCAAAGGGCAGGCGATACTGCTGCTCCCTGCTGAGGTCGTTATGCTCATGCGTACGGGACACTGCTGTGACCACGACGAAAACACAGCTTTCTTTCCTCAAGCCCCCGCCCAACGATCACATACATACATACCAGGTACATGGGCATGGCCACCCACCACTACTGTTACAGCATCTCGATACGAAACCACGTGCCCAGCCCTGGTGGTGTTGTCCCTTTTCTGCTCAACCCAACGATCACATACCCACCCACTACCACTATCTCCATTGCCCTTACTTGTGCCTCCTCAAAAAAAAAAAAAAAACACTCCACCTCTCACTTCATACCTATGCACAGCATGCATACATACACTCACACACAATGTTAGGCCCAGTGACCCCTACCTCACAACGGGGACATCCCCCGGTTTCCTACTCCGCCCCTGTGGACCTGGGAAGTTGGATGTGGATATTCGCCCCGACGGGTAAATACCGTTGGGGGGCTCGCAGATGAAATCACGCCGCACATTTTGAGATATCTAACGACTACCGCGCATTCTGGGATATGGATCTTGCAAAGGGCAGGCGATACTGCTGCTCCCTGCTGAGGTCGTTATGCTCATGCGTACGGGACACTGCTGTGACCACGACGAAAACACAGCTTTCTTTCCTCAAGCCCGCCCAACGATCACATACATACATACCAGGTACATGGGCATGGCCACCCACCACTACTGTTACAGCATCTCGATACGAAACCACGTGCCCAGCCCTGGTGGTGTTGTCCCTTTTCTGCTCAACCCAACGATCACATACCCACCCACTACCACTATCTCCATTGCCCTTACTTGTGCCTCCTCAAAAAAAAAAAAAAACACTCCACCTCTCACTTCATACCTATGCACAGCATGCATACATACACTCACACACAATGTTAGGCCCAGTGACCCCTACCTCACAACGGGGACATCCCCCGGTTTCCTACTCCGCCCCTGTGGACCTGGGAAGTTGGATGTGGATATTCGCCCCGACGGGTAAATACCGTTGGGGGGCTCGCAGATGAAATCACGCCGCACATTTTGAGATATCTAACGACTACCGCGCATTCTGGGATATGGATCTTGCAAAGGGCAGGCGATACTGCTGCTCCCTGCTGAGGTCGTTATGCTCATGCGTACGGGACACTGCTGTGACCACGACGAAAACACAGCTTTCTTTCCTCAAGCCCGCCCAACGATCACATACATACATACCAGGTACATGGGCATGGCCACCCACCACTACTGTTACAGCATCTCGATACGAAACCACGTGCCCAGCCCTGGTGGTGTTGTCCCTTTTCTGCTCAACCCAACGATCACATACCCACCCACTACCACTATCTCCATTGCCCTTACTTGTGCCTCCTCAAAAAAAAAAAAAAAACACTCCACCTCTCACTTCATACCTATGCACAGCATGCATACATACACTCACACACAATGTTAGGCCCAGTGACCCCTACCTCACAACGGGGACATCCCCCGGTTTCCTACTCCGCCCCTGTGGACCTGGGAAGTTGGATGTGGATATTCGCCCCGACGGGTAAATACCGTTGGGGGGCTCGCAGATGAAATCACGCCGCACATTTTGAGATATCTAACGACTACCGCGCATTCTGGGATATGGATCTTGCAAAGGGCAGGCGATACTGCTGCTCCCTGCTGAGGTCGTTATGCTCATGCGTACGGGACACTGCTGTGACCACGACGAAAACACAGCTTTCTTTCCTCAAGCCCGCCCAACGATCACATACATACATACCAGGTACATGGGCATGGCCACCCACCACTACTGTTACAGCATCTCGATACGAAACCACGTGCCCAGCCCTGGTGGTGTTGTCCCTTTTCTGCTCAACCCAACGATCACATACCCACCCACTACCACTATCTCCATTGCCCTTACTTGTGCCTCCTCAAAAAAAAAAAAAAAACACTCCACCTCTCACTTCATACCTATGCACAGCATGCATACATACACTCACACACAATGTTAGGCCCAGTGACCCCTACCTCACAACGGGGACATCCCCCGGTTTCCTACTCCGCCCCTGTGGACCTGGGAAGTTGGATGTGGATATTCGCCCCGACGGGTAAATACCGTTGGGGGGCTCGCAGATGAAATCACGCCGCACATTTTGAGATATCTAACGACTACCGCGCATTCTGGGATATGGATCTTGCAAAGGGCAGGCGATACTGCTGCTCCCTGCTGAGGTCGTTATGCTCATGCGTACGGGACACTGCTGTGACCACGACGAAAACACAGCTTTCTTTCCTCAAGCCCGCCCAACGATCACATACATACATACCAGGTACATGGGCATGGCCACCCACCACTACTGTTACAGCATCTCGATACGAAACCACGTGCCCAGCCCTGGTGGTGTTGTCCCTTTTCTGCTCAACCCAACGATCACATACCCACCCACTACCACTATCTCCATTGCCCTTACTTGTGCCTCCTCAAAAAAAAAAAAAAACACTCCACCTCTCACTTCATACCTATGCACAGCATGCATACATACACTCACACACAATGTTAGGCCCAGTGACCCCTACCTCACAACGGGGACATCCCCCGGTTTCCTACTCCGCCCCTGTGGACCTGGGAAGTTGGATGTGGATATTCGCCCCGACGGGTAAATACCGTTGGGGGGCTCGCAGATGAAATCACGCCGCACATTTTGAGATATCTAACGACTACCGCGCATTCTGGGATATGGATCTTGCAAAGGGCAGGCGATACTGCTGCTCCCTGCTGAGGTCGTTATGCTCATGCGTACGGGACACTGCTGTGACCACGACGAAAACACAGCTTTCTTTCCTCAAGCCCGCCCAACGATCACATACATACATACCAGGTACATGGGCATGGCCACCCACCACTACTGTTACAGCATCTCGATACGAAACCACGTGCCCAGCCCTGGTGGTGTTGTCCCTTTTCTGCTCAACCCAACGATCACATACCCACCCACTACCACTATCTCCATTGCCCTTACTTGTGCCTCCTCTCAAAAAAAAAAAAACACTCCACCTCTCACTTCATACCTATGCACAGCATGCATACATACACTCACACACAATGTTAGGCCCAGTGACCCCTACCTCACAACGGGGACATCCCCCGGTTTCCTACTCCGCCCCTGTGGACCTGGGAAGTTGGATGTGGATATTCGCCCCGACGGGTAAATACCGTTGGGGGGCTCGCAGATGAAATCACGCCGCACATTTTGAGATATCTAACGACTACCGCGCATTCTGGGATATGGATCTTGCAAAGGGCAGGCGATACTGCTGCTCCCTGCTGAGGTCGTTATGCTCATGCGTACGGGACACTGCTGTGACCACGACGAAAACACAGCTTTCTTTCCTCAAGCCCGCCCAACGATCACATACATACATACCAGGTACATGGGCATGGCCACCCACCACTACTGTTACAGCATCTCGATACGAAACCACGTGCCCAGCCCTGGTGGTGTTGTCCCTTTTCTGCTCAACCCAACGATCACATACCCACCCACTACCACTATCTCCATTGCCCTTACTTGTGCCTCCTCAAAAAAAAAAAAAAACACTCCACCTCTCACTTCATACCTATGCACAGCATGCATACATACACTCACACACAATGTTAGGCCCAGTGACCCCTACCTCACAACGGGGACATCCCCCGGTTTCCTACTCCGCCCCTGTGGACCTGGGAAGTTGGATGTGGATATTCGCCCCGACGGGTAAATACCGTTGGGGGGCTCGCAGATGAAATCACGCCGCACATTTTGAGATATCTAACGACTACCGCGCATTCTGGGATATGGATCTTGCAAAGGGCAGGCGATACTGCTGCTCCCTGCTGAGGTCGTTATGCTCATGCGTACGGGACACTGCTGTGACCACGACGAAAACACAGCTTTCTTTCCTCAAGCCCGCCCAACGATCACATACATACATACCAGGTACATGGGCATGGCCACCCACCACTACTGTTACAGCATCTCGATACGAAACCACGTGCCCAGCCCTGGTGGTGTTGTCCCTTTTCTGCTCAACCCAACGATCACATACCCACCCACTACCACTATCTCCATTGCCCTTACTTGTGCCTCCTCAAAAAAAAAAAAAACACTCCACCTCTCACTTCATACCTATGCACAGCATGCATACATACACTCACACACAATGTTAGGCCCAGTGACCCCTACCTCACAACGGGGACATCCCCCGGTTTCCTACTCCGCCCCTGTGGACCTGGGAAGTTGGATGTGGATATTCGCCCCGACGGGTAAATACCGTTGGGGGGCTCGCAGATGAAATCACGCCGCACATTTTGAGATATCTAACGACTACCGCGCATTCTGGGATATGGATCTTGCAAAGGGCAGGCGATACTGCTGCTCCCTGCTGAGGTCGTTATGCTCATGCGTACGGGACACTGCTGTGACCACGACGAAAACACAGCTTTCTTTCCTCAAGCCCGCCCAACGATCACATACATACATACCAGGTACATGGGCATGGCCACCCACCACTACTGTTACAGCATCTCGATACGAAACCACGTGCCCAGCCCTGGTGGTGTTGTCCCTTTTCTGCTCAACCCAACGATCACATACCCACCCACTACCACTATCTCCATTGCCCTTACTTGTGCCTCCTCAAAAAAAAAAAAAAAAACACTCCACCTCTCACTTCATACCTATGCACAGCATGCATACATACACTCACACACAATGTTAGGCCCAGTGACCCCTACCTCACAACGGGGACATCCCCCGGTTTCCTACTCCGCCCCTGTGGACCTGGGAAGTTGGATGTGGATATTCGCCCCGACGGGTAAATACCGTTGGGGGGCTCGCAGATGAAATCACGCCGCACATTTTGAGATATCTAACGACTACCGCGCATTCTGGGATATGGATCTTGCAAAGGGCAGGCGATACTGCTGCTCCCTGCTGAGGTCGTTATGCTCATGCGTACGGGACACTGCTGTGACCACGACGAAAACACAGCTTTCTTTCCTCAAGCCCGCCCAACGATCACATACATACATACCAGGTACATGGGCATGGCCACCCACCACTACTGTTACAGCATCTCGATACGAAACCACGTGCCCAGCCCTGGTGGTGTTGTCCCTTTTCTGCTCAACCCAACGATCACATACCCACCCACTACCACTATCTCCATTGCCCTTACTTGTGCCTCCTCAAAAAAAAAAAAAACACTCCACCTCTCACTTCATACCTATGCACAGCATGCATACATACACTCACACACAATGTTAGGCCCAGTGACCCCTACCTCACAACGGGGACATCCCCCGGTTTCCTACTCCGCCCCTGTGGACCTGGGAAGTTGGATGTGGATATTCGCCCCGACGGGTAAATACCGTTGGGGGGCTCGCAGATGAAATCACGCCGCACATTTTGAGATATCTAACGACTACCGCGCATTCTGGGATATGGATCTTGCAAAGGGCAGGCGATACTGCTGCTCCCTGCTGAGGTCGTTATGCTCATGCGTACGGGACACTGCTGTGACCACGACGAAAACACAGCTTTCTTTCCTCAAGCCCGCCCAACGATCACATACATACATACCAGGTACATGGGCATGGCCACCCACCACTACTGTTACAGCATCTCGATACGAAACCACGTGCCCAGCCCTGGTGGTGTTGTCCCTTTTCTGCTCAACCCAACGATCACATACCCACCCACTACCACTATCTCCATTGCCCTTACTTGTGCCTCCTCAAAAAAAAAAAAAACACTCCACCTCTCACTTCATACCTATGCACAGCATGCATACATACACTCACACACAATGTTAGGCCCAGTGACCCCTACCTCACAACGGGGACATCCCCCGGTTTCCTACTCCGCCCCTGTGGACCTGGGAAGTTGGATGTGGATATTCGCCCCGACGGGTAAATACCGTTGGGGGGCTCGCAGATGAAATCACGCCGCACATTTTGAGATATCTAACGACTACCGCGCATTCTGGGATATGGATCTTGCAAAGGGCAGGCGATACTGCTGCTCCCTGCTGAGGTCGTTATGCTCATGCGTACGGGACACTGCTGTGACCACGACGAAAACACAGCTTTCTTTCCTCAAGCCCGCCCAACGATCACATACATACATACCAGGTACATGGGCATGGCCACCCACCACTACTGTTACAGCATCTCGATACGAAACCACGTGCCCAGCCCTGGTGGTGTTGTCCCTTTTCTGCTCAACCCAACGATCACATACCCACCCACTACCACTATCTCCATTGCCCTTACTTGTGCCTCCTCAAAAAAAAAAAAAAACACTCCACCTCTCACTTCATACCTATGCACAGCATGCATACATACACTCACACACAATGTTAGGCCCAGTGACCCCTACCTCACAACGGGGACATCCCCCGGTTTCCTACTCCGCCCCTGTGGACCTGGGAAGTTGGATGTGGATATTCGCCCCGACGGGTAAATACCGTTGGGGGGCTCGCAGATGAAATCACGCCGCACATTTTGAGATATCTAACGACTACCGCGCATTCTGGGATATGGATCTTGCAAAGGGCAGGCGATACTGCTGCTCCCTGCTGAGGTCGTTATGCTCATGCGTACGGGACACTGCTGTGACCACGACGAAAACACAGCTTTCTTTCCTCAAGCCCGCCCAACGATCACATACATACATACCAGGTACATGGGCATGGCCACCCACCACTACTGTTACAGCATCTCGATACGAAACCACGTGCCCAGCCCTGGTGGTGTTGTCCCTTTTCTGCTCAACCCAACGATCACATACCCACCCACTACCACTATCTCCATTGCCCTTACTTGTGCCTCCTCAAAAAAAAAAAAAAACACTCCACCTCTCACTTCATACCTATGCACAGCATGCATACATACACTCACACACAATGTTAGGCCCAGTGACCCCTACCTCACAACGGGGACATCCCCCGGTTTCCTACTCCGCCCCTGTGGACCTGGGAAGTTGGATGTGGATATTCGCCCCGACGGGTAAATACCGTTGGGGGGCTCGCAGATGAAATCACGCCGCACATTTTGAGATATCTAACGACTACCGCGCATTCTGGGATATGGATCTTGCAAAGGGCAGGCGATACTGCTGCTCCCTGCTGAGGTCGTTATGCTCATGCGTACGGGACACTGCTGTGACCACGACGAAAACACAGCTTTCTTTCCTCAAGCCCGCCCAACGATCACATACATACATACCAGGTACATGGGCATGGCCACCCACCACTACTGTTACAGCATCTCGATACGAAACCACGTGCCCAGCCCTGGTGGTGTTGTCCCTTTTCTGCTCAACCCAACGATCACATACCCACCCACTACCACTATCTCCATTGCCCTTACTTGTGCCTCCTCAAAAAAAAAAAAAAAAACACTCCACCTCTCACTTCATACCTATGCACAGCATGCATACATACACTCACACACAATGTTAGGCCCAGTGACCCCTACCTCACAACGGGGACATCCCCCGGTTTCCTACTCCGCCCCTGTGGACCTGGGAAGTTGGATGTGGATATTCGCCCCGACGGGTAAATACCGTTGGGGGGCTCGCAGATGAAATCACGCCGCACATTTTGAGATATCTAACGACTACCGCGCATTCTGGGATATGGATCTTGCAAAGGGCAGGCGATACTGCTGCTCCCTGCTGAGGTCGTTATGCTCATGCGTACGGGACACTGCTGTGACCACGACGAAAACACAGCTTTCTTTCCTCAAGCCCGCCCAACGATCACATACATACATACCAGGTACATGGGCATGGCCACCCACCACTACTGTTACAGCATCTCGATACGAAACCACGTGCCCAGCCCTGGTGGTGTTGTCCCTTTTCTGCTCAACCCAACGATCACATACCCACCCACTACCACTATCTCCATTGCCCTTACTTGTGCCTCCTCAAAAAAAAAAAAAAAACACTCCACCTCTCACTTCATACCTATGCACAGCATGCATACATACACTCACACACAATGTTAGGCCCAGTGACCCCTACCTCACAACGGGGACATCCCCCGGTTTCCTACTCCGCCCCTGTGGACCTGGGAAGTTGGATGTGGATATTCGCCCCGACGGGTAAATACCGTTGGGGGGCTCGCAGATGAAATCACGCCGCACATTTTGAGATATCTAACGACTACCGCGCATTCTGGGATATGGATCTTGCAAAGGGCAGGCGATACTGCTGCTCCCTGCTGAGGTCGTTATGCTCATGCGTACGGGACACTGCTGTGACCACGACGAAAACACAGCTTTCTTTCCTCAAGCCCGCCCAACGATCACATACATACATACCAGGTACATGGGCATGGCCACCCACCACTACTGTTACAGCATCTCGATACGAAACCACGTGCCCAGCCCTGGTGGTGTTGTCCCTTTTCTGCTCAACCCAACGATCACATACCCACCCACTACCACTATCTCCATTGCCCTTACTTGTGCCTCCTCAAAAAAAAAAAAACACTCCACCTCTCACTTCATACCTATGCACAGCATGCATACATACACTCACACACAATGTTAGGCCCAGTGACCCCTACCTCACAACGGGGACATCCCCCGGTTTCCTACTCCGCCCCTGTGGACCTGGGAAGTTGGATGTGGATATTCGCCCCGACGGGTAAATACCGTTGGGGGGCTCGCAGATGAAATCACGCCGCACATTTTGAGATATCTAACGACTACCGCGCATTCTGGGATATGGATCTTGCAAAGGGCAGGCGATACTGCTGCTCCCTGCTGAGGTCGTTATGCTCATGCGTACGGGACACTGCTGTGACCACGACGAAAACACAGCTTTCTTTCCTCAAGCCCGCCCAACGATCACATACATACATACCAGGTACATGGGCATGGCCACCCACCACTACTGTTACAGCATCTCGATACGAAACCACGTGCCCAGCCCTGGTGGTGTTGTCCCTTTTCTGCTCAACCCAACGATCACATACCCACCCACTACCACTATCTCCATTGCCCTTACTTGTGCCTCCTCAAAAAAAAAAAAACACTCCACCTCTCACTTCATACCTATGCACAGCATGCATACATACACTCACACACAATGTTAGGCCCAGTGACCCCTACCTCACAACGGGGACATCCCCCGGTTTCCTACTCCGCCCCTGTGGACCTGGGAAGTTGGATGTGGATATTCGCCCCGACGGGTAAATACCGTTGGGGGGCTCGCAGATGAAATCACGCCGCACATTTTGAGATATCTAACGACTACCGCGCATTCTGGGATATGGATCTTGCAAAGGGCAGGCGATACTGCTGCTCCCTGCTGAGGTCGTTATGCTCATGCGTACGGGACACTGCTGTGACCACGACGAAAACACAGCTTTCTTTCCTCAAGCCCGCCCAACGATCACATACATACATACCAGGTACATGGGCATGGCCACCCACCACTACTGTTACAGCATCTCGATACGAAACCACGTGCCCAGCCCTGGTGGTGTTGTCCCTTTTCTGCTCAACCCAACGATCACATACCCACCCACTACCACTATCTCCATTGCCCTTACTTGTGCCTCCTCAAAAAAAAAAAAAAAACACTCCACCTCTCACTTCATACCTATGCACAGCATGCATACATACACTCACACACAATGTTAGGCCCAGTGACCCCTACCTCACAACGGGGACATCCCCCGGTTTCCTACTCCGCCCCTGTGGACCTGGGAAGTTGGATGTGGATATTCGCCCCGACGGGTAAATACCGTTGGGGGGCTCGCAGATGAAATCACGCCGCACATTTTGAGATATCTAACGACTACCGCGCATTCTGGGATATGGATCTTGCAAAGGGCAGGCGATACTGCTGCTCCCTGCTGAGGTCGTTATGCTCATGCGTACGGGACACTGCTGTGACCACGACGAAAACACAGCTTTCTTTCCTCAAGCCCGCCCAACGATCACATACATACATACCAGGTACATGGGCATGGCCACCCACCACTACTGTTACAGCATCTCGATACGAAACCACGTGCCCAGCCCTGGTGGTGTTGTCCCTTTTCTGCTCAACCCAACGATCACATACCCACCCACTACCACTATCTCCATTGCCCTTACTTGTGCCTCCTCAAAAAAAAAAAAAAACACTCCACCTCTCACTTCATACCTATGCACAGCATGCATACATACACTCACACACACAATGTTAGGCCCAGTGACCCCTACCTCACAACGGGGACATCCCCCGGTTTCCTACTCCGCCCCTGTGGACCTGGGAAGTTGGATGTGGATATTCGCCCCGACGGGTAAATACCGTTGGGGGGCTCGCAGATGAAATCACGCCGCACATTTTGAGATATCTAACGACTACCGCGCATTCTGGGATATGGATCTTGCAAAGGGCAGGCGATACTGCTGCTCCCTGCTGAGGTCGTTATGCTCATGCGTACGGGACACTGCTGTGACCACGACGAAAACACAGCTTTCTTTCCTCAAGCCCGCCCAACGATCACATACATACATACCAGGTACATGGGCATGGCCACCCACCACTACTGTTACAGCATCTCGATACGAAACCACGTGCCCAGCCCTGGTGGTGTTGTCCCTTTTCTGCTCAACCCAACGATCACATACCCACCCACTACCACTATCTCCATTGCCCTTACTTGTGCCTCCTCAAAAAAAAAAAAAAACACTCCACCTCTCACTTCATACCTATGCACAGCATGCATACATACACTCACACACAATGTTAGGCCCAGTGACCCCTACCTCACAACGGGGACATCCCCCGGTTTCCTACTCCGCCCCTGTGGACCTGGGAAGTTGGATGTGGATATTCGCCCCGACGGGTAAATACCGTTGGGGGGCTCGCAGATGAAATCACGCCGCACATTTTGAGATATCTAACGACTACCGCGCATTCTGGGATATGGATCTTGCAAAGGGCAGGCGATACTGCTGCTCCCTGCTGAGGTCGTTATGCTCATGCGTACGGGACACTGCTGTGACCACGACGAAAACACAGCTTTCTTTCCTCAAGCCCGCCCAACGATCACATACATACATACCAGGTACATGGGCATGGCCACCCACCACTACTGTTACAGCATCTCGATACGAAACCACGTGCCCAGCCCTGGTGGTGTTGTCCCTTTTCTGCTCAACCCAACGATCACATACCCACCCACTACTACACTATCTCCATTGCCCTTACTTGTGCCTCCTCAAAAAAAAAAAAAAAAAAAAACACTCCACCTCTCACTTCATACCTATGCACAGCATGCATACATACACTCACACACAATGTTAGGCCCAGTGACCCCTACCTCACAACGGGGACATCCCCCGGTTTCCTACTCCGCCCCTGTGGACCTGGGAAGTTGGATGTGGATATTCGCCCCGACGGGTAAATACCGTTGGGGGGCTCGCAGATGAAATCACGCCGCACATTTTGAGATATCTAACGACTACCGCGCATTCTGGGATATGGATCTTGCAAAGGGCAGGCGATACTGCTGCTCCCTGCTGAGGTCGTTATGCTCATGCGTACGGGACACTGCTGTGACCACGACGAAAACACAGCTTTCTTTCCTCAAGCCCGCCCAACGATCACATACATACATACCAGGTACATGGGCATGGCCACCCACCACTACTGTTACAGCATCTCGATACGAAACCACGTGCCCAGCCCTGGTGGTGTTGTCCCTTTTCTGCTCAACCCAACGATCACATACCCACCCACTACCACTATCTCCATTGCCCTTACTTGTGCCTCCTCAAAAAAAAAAAAAAAAAAAAACACTCCACCTCTCACTTCATACCTATGCACAGCATGCATACATACACTCACACACAATGTTAGGCCCAGTGACCCCTACCTCACAACGGGGACATCCCCCGGTTTCCTACTCCGCCCCTGTGGACCTGGGAAGTTGGATGTGGATATTCGCCCCGACGGGTAAATACCGTTGGGGGGCTCGCAGATGAAATCACGCCGCACATTTTGAGATATCTAACGACTACCGCGCATTCTGGGATATGGATCTTGCAAAGGGCAGGCGATACTGCTGCTCCCTGCTGAGGTCGTTATGCTCATGCGTACGGGACACTGCTGTGACCACGACGAAAACACAGCTTTCTTTCCTCAAGCCCGCCCAACGATCACATACATACATACCAGGTACATGGGCATGGCCACCCACCACTACTGTTACAGCATCTCGATACGAAACCACGTGCCCAGCCCTGGTGGTGTTGTCCCTTTTCTGCTCAACCCAACGATCACATACCCACCCACTACCACTATCTCCATTGCCCTTACTTGTGCCTCCTCAAAAAAAAAAAAAACACTCCACCTCTCACTTCATACCTATGCACAGCATGCATACATACACTCACACACAATGTTAGGCCCAGTGACCCCTACCTCACAACGGGGACATCCCCCGGTTTCCTACTCCGCCCCTGTGGACCTGGGAAGTTGGATGTGGATATTCGCCCCGACGGGTAAATACCGTTGGGGGGCTCGCAGATGAAATCACGCCGCACATTTTGAGATATCTAACGACTACCGCGCATTCTGGGATATGGATCTTGCAAAGGGCAGGCGATACTGCTGCTCCCTGCTGAGGTCGTTATGCTCATGCGTACGGGACACTGCTGTGACCACGACGAAAACACAGCTTTCTTTCCTCAAGCCCGCCCAACGATCACATACATACATACCAGGTACATGGGCATGGCCACCCACCACTACTGTTACAGCATCTCGATACGAAACCACGTGCCCAGCCCTGGTGGTGTTGTCCCTTTTCTGCTCAACCCAACGATCACATACCCACCCACTACCACTATCTCCATTGCCCTTACTTGTGCCTCCTCAAAAAAAAAAAAAAAAACACTCCACCTCTCACTTCATACCTATGCACAGCATGCATACATACACTCACACACAATGTTAGGCCCAGTGACCCCTACCTCACAACGGGGACATCCCCCGGTTTCCTACTCCGCCCCTGTGGACCTGGGAAGTTGGATGTGGATATTCGCCCCGACGGGTAAATACCGTTGGGGGGCTCGCAGATGAAATCACGCCGCACATTTTGAGATATCTAACGACTACCGCGCATTCTGGGATATGGATCTTGCAAAGGGCAGGCGATACTGCTGCTCCCTGCTGAGGTCGTTATGCTCATGCGTACGGGACACTGCTGTGACCACGACGAAAACACAGCTTTCTTTCCTCAAGCCCGCCCAACGATCACATACATACATACCAGGTACATGGGCATGGCCACCCACCACTACTGTTACAGCATCTCGATACGAAACCACGTGCCCAGCCCTGGTGGTGTTGTCCCTTTTCTGCTCAACCCAACGATCACATACCCACCCACTACCACTATCTCCATTGCCCTTACTTGTGCCTCCTCAAAAAAAAAAAAAAACACTCCACCTCTCACTTCATACCTATGCACAGCATGCATACATACACTCACACACAATGTTAGGCCCAGTGACCCCTACCTCACAACGGGGACATCCCCCGGTTTCCTACTCCGCCCCTGTGGACCTGGGAAGTTGGATGTGGATATTCGCCCCGACGGGTAAATACCGTTGGGGGGCTCGCAGATGAAATCACGCCGCACATTTTGAGATATCTAACGACTACCGCGCATTCTGGGATATGGATCTTGCAAAGGGCAGGCGATACTGCTGCTCCCTGCTGAGGTCGTTATGCTCATGCGTACGGGACACTGCTGTGACCACGACGAAAACACAGCTTTCTTTCCTCAAGCCCGCCCAACGATCACATACATACATACCAGGTACATGGGCATGGCCACCCACCACTACTGTTACAGCATCTCGATACGAAACCACGTGCCCAGCCCTGGTGGTGTTGTCCCTTTTCTGCTCAACCCAACGATCACATACCCACCCACTACCACTATCTCCATTGCCCTTACTTGTGCCTCCTCAAAAAAAAAAAAACACTCCACCTCTCACTTCATACCTATGCACAGCATGCATACATACACTCACACACAATGTTAGGCCCAGTGACCCCTACCTCACAACGGGGACATCCCCCGGTTTCCTACTCCGCCCCTGTGGACCTGGGAAGTTGGATGTGGATATTCGCCCCGACGGGTAAATACCGTTGGGGGGCTCGCAGATGAAATCACGCCGCACACATTTTGAGATATCTAACGACTACCGCGCATTCTGGGATATGGATCTTGCAAAGGGCAGGCGATACTGCTGCTCCCTGCTGAGGTCGTTATGCTCATGCGTACGGGACACTGCTGTGACCACGACGAAAACACAGCTTTCTTTCCTCAAGCCCGCCCAACGATCACATACATACATACCAGGTACATGGGCATGGCCACCCACCACTACTGTTACAGCATCTCGATACGAAACCACGTGCCCAGCCCTGGTGGTGTTGTCCCTTTTCTGCTCAACCCAACGATCACATACCCACCCACTACCACTATCTCCATTGCCCTTACTTGTGCCTCCAAAAAAAAAAAAAAACACTCCACCTCTCACTTCATACCTATGCACAGCATGCATACATACACTCACACACAATGTTAGGCCCAGTGACCCCTACCTCACAACGGGGACATCCCCCGGTTTCCTACTCCGCCCCTGTGGACCTGGGAAGTTGGATGTGGATATTCGCCCCGACGGGTAAATACCGTTGGGGGGCTCGCAGATGAAATCACGCCGCACATTTTGAGATATCTAACGACTACCGCGCATTCTGGGATATGGATCTTGCAAAGGGCAGGCGATACTGCTGCTCCCTGCTGAGGTCGTTATGCTCATGCGTACGGGACACTGCTGTGACCACGACGAAAACACAGCTTTCTTTCCTCAAGCCCGCCCAACGATCACATACATACATACCAGGTACATGGGCATGGCCACCCACCACTACTGTTACAGCATCTCGATACGAAACCACGTGCCCAGCCCTGGTGGTGTTGTCCCTTTTCTGCTCAACCCAACGATCACATACCCACCCACTACCACTATCTCCATTGCCCTTACTTGTGCCTCCTCAAAAAAAAAAAAAAACACTCCACCTCTCACTTCATACCTATGCACAGCATGCATACATACACTCACACACAATGTTAGGCCCAGTGACCCCTACCTCACAACGGGGACATCCCCCGGTTTCCTACTCCGCCCCTGTGGACCTGGGAAGTTGGATGTGGATATTCGCCCCGACGGGTAAATACCGTTGGGGGGCTCGCAGATGAAATCACGCCGCACATTTTGAGATATCTAACGACTACCGCGCATTCTGGGATATGGATCTTGCAAAGGGCAGGCGATACTGCTGCTCCCTGCTGAGGTCGTTATGCTCATGCGTACGGGACACTGCTGTGACCACGACGAAAACACAGCTTTCTTTCCTCAAGCCCGCCCAACGATCACATACATACATACCAGGTACATGGGCATGGCCACCCACCACTACTGTTACAGCATCTCGATACGAAACCACGTGCCCAGCCCTGGTGGTGTTGTCCCTTTTCTGCTCAACCCAACGATCACATACCCACCCACTACCACTATCTCCATTGCCCTTACTTGTGCCTCCTCAAAAAAAAAAAAAAACACTCCACCTCTCACTTCATACCTATGCACAGCATGCATACATACACTCACACACAATGTTAGGCCCAGTGACCCCTACCTCACAACGGGGACATCCCCCGGTTTCCTACTCCGCCCCTGTGGACCTGGGAAGTTGGATGTGGATATTCGCCCCGACGGGTAAATACCGTTGGGGGGCTCGCAGATGAAATCACGCCGCACATTTTGAGATATCTAACGACTACCGCGCATTCTGGGATATGGATCTTGCAAAGGGCAGGCGATACTGCTGCTCCCTGCTGAGGTCGTTATGCTCATGCGTACGGGACACTGCTGTGACCACGACGAAAACACAGCTTTCTTTCCTCAAGCCCGCCCAACGATCACATACATACATACCAGGTACATGGGCATGGCCACCCACCACTACTGTTACAGCATCTCGATACGAAACCACGTGCCCAGCCCTGGTGGTGTTGTCCCTTTTCTGCTCAACCCAACGATCACATACCCACCCACTACCACTATCTCCATTGCCCTTACTTGTGCCTCCTCAAAAAAAAAAAAAAAACACTCCACCTCTCACTTCATACCTATGCACAGCATGCATACATACACTCACACACAATGTTAGGCCCAGTGACCCCTACCTCACAACGGGGACATCCCCCGGTTTCCTACTCCGCCCCTGTGGACCTGGGAAGTTGGATGTGGATATTCGCCCCGACGGGTAAATACCGTTGGGGGGCTCGCAGATGAAATCACGCCGCACATTTTGAGATATCTAACGACTACCGCGCATTCTGGGATATGGATCTTGCAAAGGGCAGGCGATACTGCTGCTCCCTGCTGAGGTCGTTATGCTCATGCGTACGGGACACTGCTGTGACCACGACGAAAACACAGCTTTCTTTCCTCAAGCCCGCCCAACGATCACATACATACATACCAGGTACATGGGCATGGCCACCCACCACTACTGTTACAGCATCTCGATACGAAACCACGTGCCCAGCCCTGGTGGTGTTGTCCCTTTTCTGCTCAACCCAACGATCACATACCCACCCACTACCACTATCTCCATTGCCCTTACTTGTGCCTCCTCAAAAAAAAAAAAAAACACTCCACCTCTCACTTCATACCTATGCACAGCATGCATACATACACTCACACACAATGTTAGGCCCAGTGACCCCTACCTCACAACGGGGACATCCCCCGGTTTCCTACTCCGCCCCTGTGGACCTGGGAAGTTGGATGTGGATATTCGCCCCGACGGGTAAATACCGTTGGGGGGCTCGCAGATGAAATCACGCCGCACATTTTGAGATATCTAACGACTACCGCGCATTCTGGGATATGGATCTTGCAAAGGGCAGGCGATACTGCTGCTCCCTGCTGAGGTCGTTATGCTCATGCGTACGGGACACTGCTGTGACCACGACGAAAACACAGCTTTCTTTCCTCAAGCCCGCCCAACGATCACATACATACATACCAGGTACATGGGCATGGCCACCCACCACTACTGTTACAGCATCTCGATACGAAACCACGTGCCCAGCCCTGGTGGTGTTGTCCCTTTTCTGCTCAACCCAACGATCACATACCCACCCACTACCACTATCTCCATTGCCCTTACTTGTGCCTCCTCAAAAAAAAAAAAAAACACTCCACCTCTCACTTCATACCTATGCACAGCATGCATACATACACTCACACACAATGTTAGGCCCAGTGACCCCTACCTCACAACGGGGACATCCCCCGGTTTCCTACTCCGCCCCTGTGGACCTGGGAAGTTGGATGTGGATATTCGCCCCGACGGGTAAATACCGTTGGGGGGCTCGCAGATGAAATCACGCCGCACATTTTGAGATATCTAACGACTACCGCGCATTCTGGGATATGGATCTTGCAAAGGGCAGGCGATACTGCTGCTCCCTGCTGAGGTCGTTATGCTCATGCGTACGGGACACTGCTGTGACCACGACGAAAACACAGCTTTCTTTCCTCAAGCCCGCCCAACGATCACATACATACATACCAGGTACATGGGCATGGCCACCCACCACTACTGTTACAGCATCTCGATACGAAACCACGTGCCCAGCCCTGGTGGTGTTGTCCCTTTTCTGCTCAACCCAACGATCACATACCCACCCACTACCACTATCTCCATTGCCCTTACTTGTGCCTCCTCAAAAAAAAAAAAAACACTCCACCTCTCACTTCATACCTATGCACAGCATGCATACATACACTCACACACAATGTTAGGCCCAGTGACCCCTACCTCACAACGGGGACATCCCCCGGTTTCCTACTCCGCCCCTGTGGACCTGGGAAGTTGGATGTGGATATTCGCCCCGACGGGTAAATACCGTTGGGGGGCTCGCAGATGAAATCACGCCGCACATTTTGAGATATCTAACGACTACCGCGCATTCTGGGATATGGATCTTGCAAAGGGCAGGCGATACTGCTGCTCCCTGCTGAGGTCGTTATGCTCATGCGTACGGGACACTGCTGTGACCACGACGAAAACACAGCTTTCTTTCCTCAAGCCCCCCAACGATCACATACATACATACCAGGTACATGGGCATGGCCACCCACCACTACTGTTACAGCATCTCGATACGAAACCACGTGCCCAGCCCTGGTGGTGTTGTCCCTTTTCTGCTCAACCCAACGATCACATACCCACCCACTACCACTATCTCCATTGCCCTTACTTGTGCCTCCTCAAAAAAAAAAAAAAAAACACTCCACCTCTCACTTCATACCTATGCACAGCATGCATACATACACTCACACACAATGTTAGGCCCAGTGACCCCTACCTCACAACGGGGACATCCCCCGGTTTCCTACTCCGCCCCTGTGGACCTGGGAAGTTGGATGTGGATATTCGCCCCGACGGGTAAATACCGTTGGGGGGCTCGCAGATGAAATCACGCCGCACATTTTGAGATATCTAACGACTACCGCGCATTCTGGGATATGGATCTTGCAAAGGGCAGGCGATACTGCTGCTCCCTGCTGAGGTCGTTATGCTCATGCGTACGGGACACTGCTGTGACCACGACGAAAACACAGCTTTCTTTCCTCAAGCCCGCCCAACGATCACATACATACATACCAGGTACATGGGCATGGCCACCCACCACTACTGTTACAGCATCTCGATACGAAACCACGTGCCCAGCCCTGGTGGTGTTGTCCCTTTTCTGCTCAACCCAACGATCACATACCCACCCACTACCACTATCTCCATTGCCCTTACTTGTGCCTCCTCAAAAAAAAAAAAAAACACTCCACCTCTCACTTCATACCTATGCACAGCATGCATACATACACTCACACACAATGTTAGGCCCAGTGACCCCTACCTCACAACGGGGACATCCCCCGGTTTCCTACTCCGCCCCTGTGGACCTGGGAAGTTGGATGTGGATATTCGCCCCGACGGGTAAATACCGTTGGGGGGCTCGCAGATGAAATCACGCCGCACATTTTGAGATATCTAACGACTACCGCGCATTCTGGGATATGGATCTTGCAAAGGGCAGGCGATACTGCTGCTCCCTGCTGAGGTCGTTATGCTCATGCGTACGGGACACTGCTGTGACCACGACGAAAACACAGCTTTCTTTCCTCAAGCCCGCCCAACGATCACATACATACATACCAGGTACATGGGCATGGCCACCCACCACTACTGTTACAGCATCTCGATACGAAACCACGTGCCCAGCCCTGGTGGTGTTGTCCCTTTTCTGCTCAACCCAACGATCACATACCCACCCACTACCACTATCTCCATTGCCCTTACTTGTGCCTCCTCAAAAAAAAAAAAAAAAACACTCCACCTCTCACTTCATACCTATGCACAGCATGCATACATACACTCACACACAATGTTAGGCCCAGTGACCCCTACCTCACAACGGGGACATCCCCCGGTTTCCTACTCCGCCCCTGTGGACCTGGGAAGTTGGATGTGGATATTCGCCCCGACGGGTAAATACCGTTGGGGGGCTCGCAGATGAAATCACGCCGCACATTTTTTGAGATATCTAACGACTACCGCGCATTCTGGGATATGGATCTTGCAAAGGGCAGGCGATACTGCTGCTCCCTGCTGAGGTCGTTATGCTCATGCGTACGGGACACTGCTGTGACCACGACGAAAACACAGCTTTCTTTCCTCAAGCCCGCCCAACGATCACATACATACATACCAGGTACATGGGCATGGCCACCCACCACTACTGTTACAGCATCTCGATACGAAACCACGTGCCCAGCCCTGGTGGTGTTGTCCCTTTTCTGCTCAACCCAACGATCACATACCCACCCACTACCACTATCTCCATTGCCCTTACTTGTGCCTCCTCAAAAAAAAAAAAAACACACTCCACCTCTCACTTCATACCTATGCACAGCATGCATACATACACTCACACACAATGTTAGGCCCAGTGACCCCTACCTCACAACGGGGACATCCCCCGGTTTCCTACTCCGCCCCTGTGGACCTGGGAAGTTGGATGTGGATATTCGCCCCCCGACGGGTAAATACCGTTGGGGGGCTCGCAGATGAAATCACGCCGCACATTTTGAGATATCTAACGACTACCGCGCATTCTGGGATATGGATCTTGCAAAGGGCAGGCGATACTGCTGCTCCCTGCTGAGGTCGTTATGCTCATGCGTACGGGACACTGCTGTGACCACGACGAAAACACAGCTTTCTTTCCTCAAGCCCGCCCAACGATCACATACATACATACCAGGTACATGGGCATGGCCACCCACCACTACTGTTACAGCATCTCGATACGAAACCACGTGCCCAGCCCTGGTGGTGTTGTCCCTTTTCTGCTCAACCCAACGATCACATACCCACCCACTACCACTATCTCCATTGCCCTTACTTGTGCCTCCTCAAAAAAAAAAAAAAACACTCCACCTCTCACTTCATACCTATGCACAGCATGCATACATACACTCACACACAATGTTAGGCCCAGTGACCCCTACCTCACAACGGGGACATCCCCCGGTTTCCTACTCCGCCCCTGTGGACCTGGGAAGTTGGATGTGGATATTCGCCCCGACGGGTAAATACCGTTGGGGGGCTCGCAGATGAAATCACGCCGCACATTTTGAGATATCTAACGACTACCGCGCATTCTGGGATATGGATCTTGCAAAGGGCAGGCGATACTGCTGCTCCCTGCTGAGGTCGTTATGCTCATGCGTACGGGACACTGCTGTGACCACGACGAAAACACAGCTTTCTTTCCTCAAGCCCGCCCAACGATCACATACATACATACCAGGTACATGGGCATGGCCACCCACCACTACTGTTACAGCATCTCGATACGAAACCACGTGCCCAGCCCTGGTGGTGTTGTCCCTTTTCTGCTCAACCCAACGATCACATACCCACCCACTACCACTATCTCCATTGCCCTTACTTGTGCCTCCTCAAAAAAAAAAAAAAAACACTCCACCTCTCACTTCATACCTATGCACAGCATGCATACATACACTCACACACAATGTTAGGCCCAGTGACCCCTACCTCACAACGGGGACATCCCCCGGTTTCCTACTCCGCCCCTGTGGACCTGGGAAGTTGGATGTGGATATTCGCCCCGACGGGTAAATACCGTTGGGGGGCTCGCAGATGAAATCACGCCGCACATTTTGAGATATCTAACGACTACCGCGCATTCTGGGATATGGATCTTGCAAAGGGCAGGCGATACTGCTGCTCCCTGCTGAGGTCGTTATGCTCATGCGTACGGGACACTGCTGTGACCACGACGAAAACACAGCTTTCTTTCCTCAAGCCCGCCCAACGATCACATACATACATACCAGGTACATGGGCATGGCCACCCACCACTACTGTTACAGCATCTCGATACGAAACCACGTGCCCAGCCCTGGTGGTGTTGTCCCTTTTCTGCTCAACCCAACGATCACATACCCACCCACTACCACTATCTCCATTGCCCTTACTTGTGCCTCCTCAAAAAAAAAAAAAACACTCCACCTCTCACTTCATACCTATGCACAGCATGCATACATACACTCACACACAATGTTAGGCCCAGTGACCCCTACCTCACAACGGGGACATCCCCCGGTTTCCTACTCCGCCCCTGTGGACCTGGGAAGTTGGATGTGGATATTCGCCCCGACGGGTAAATACCGTTGGGGGGCTCGCAGATGAAATCACGCCGCACATTTTGAGATATCTAACGACTACCGCGCATTCTGGGATATGGATCTTGCAAAGGGCAGGCGATACTGCTGCTCCCTGCTGAGGTCGTTATGCTCATGCGTACGGGACACTGCTGTGACCACGACGAAAACACAGCTTTCTTTCCTCAAGCCCGCCCAACGATCACATACATACATACCAGGTACATGGGCATGGCCACCCACCACTACTGTTACAGCATCTCGATACGAAACCACGTGCCCAGCCCTGGTGGTGTTGTCCCTTTTCTGCTCAACCCAACGATCACATACCCACCCACTACCACTATCTCCATTGCCCTTACTTGTGCCTCCTCAAAAAAAAAAAAAAACACTCCACCTCTCACTTCATACCTATGCACAGCATGCATACATACACTCACACACAATGTTAGGCCCAGTGACCCCTACCTCACAACGGGGACATCCCCCGGTTTCCTACTCCGCCCCTGTGGACCTGGGAAGTTGGATGTGGATATTCGCCCCGACGGGTAAATACCGTTGGGGGGCTCGCAGATGAAATCACGCCGCACATTTTGAGATATCTAACGACTACCGCGCATTCTGGGATATGGATCTTGCAAAGGGCAGGCGATACTGCTGCTCCCTGCTGAGGTCGTTATGCTCATGCGTACGGGACACTGCTGTGACCACGACGAAAACACAGCTTTCTTTCCTCAAGCCCGCCCAACGATCACATACATACATACCAGGTACATGGGCATGGCCACCCACCACTACTGTTACAGCATCTCGATACGAAACCACGTGCCCAGCCCTGGTGGTGTTGTCCCTTTTCTCTGCTCAACCCAACGATCACATACCCACCCACTACCACTATCTCCATTGCCCTTACTTGTGCCTCCTCAAAAAAAAAAAAAAAAACACTCCACCTCTCACTTCATACCTATGCACAGCATGCATACATACACTCACACACAATGTTAGGCCCAGTGACCCCTACCTCACAACGGGGACATCCCCCGGTTTCCTACTCCGCCCCTGTGGACCTGGGAAGTTGGATGTGGATATTCGCCCCGACGGGTAAATACCGTTGGGGGGCTCGCAGATGAAATCACGCCGCACATTTTGAGATATCTAACGACTACCGCGCATTCTGGGATATGGATCTTGCAAAGGGCAGGCGATACTGCTGCTCCCTGCTGAGGTCGTTATGCTCATGCGTACGGGACACTGCTGTGACCACGACGAAAACACAGCTTTCTTTCCTCAAGCCCGCCCAACGATCACATACATACATACCAGGTACATGGGCATGGCCACCCACCACTACTGTTACAGCATCTCGATACGAAACCACGTGCCCAGCCCTGGTGGTGTTGTCCCTTTTCTGCTCAACCCAACGATCACATACCCACCCACTACCACTATCTCCATTGCCCTTACTTGTGCCTCCTCAAAAAAAAAAAAAAACACTCCACCTCTCACTTCATACCTATGCACAGCATGCATACATACACTCACACACAATGTTAGGCCCAGTGACCCCTACCTCACAACGGGGACATCCCCCGGTTTCCTACTCCGCCCCTGTGGACCTGGGAAGTTGGATGTGGATATTCGCCCCGACGGGTAAATACCGTTGGGGGGCTCGCAGATGAAATCACGCCGCACATTTTGAGATATCTAACGACTACCGCGCATTCTGGGATATGGATCTTGCAAAGGGCAGGCGATACTGCTGCTCCCTGCTGAGGTCGTTATGCTCATGCGTACGGGACACTGCTGTGACCACGACGAAAACACAGCTTTCTTTCCTCAAGCCCGCCCAACGATCACATACATACATACCAGGTACATGGGCATGGCCACCCACCACTACTGTTACAGCATCTCGATACGAAACCACGTGCCCAGCCCTGGTGGTGTTGTCCCTTTTCTGCTCAACCCAACGATCACATACCCACCCACTACCACTATCTCCATTGCCCTTACTTGTGCCTCCTCAAAAAAAAAAAAAAAAACACTCCACCTCTCACTTCATACCTATGCACAGCATGCATACATACACTCACACACAATGTTAGGCCCAGTGACCCCTACCTCACAACGGGGACATCCCCCGGTTTCCTACTCCGCCCCTGTGGACCTGGGAAGTTGGATGTGGATATTCGCCCCGACGGGTAAATACCGTTGGGGGGCTCGCAGATGAAATCACGCCGCACATTTTGAGATATCTAACGACTACCGCGCATTCTGGGATATGGATCTTGCAAAGGGCAGGCGATACTGCTGCTCCCTGCTGAGGTCGTTATGCTCATGCGTACGGGACACTGCTGTGACCACGACGAAAACACAGCTTTCTTTCCTCAAGCCCGCCCAACGATCACATACATACATACCAGGTACATGGGCATGGCCACCCACCACTACTGTTACAGCATCTCGATACGAAACCACGTGCCCAGCCCTGGTGGTGTTGTCCCTTTTCTGCTCAACCCAACGATCACATACCCACCCACTACCACTATCTCCATTGCCCTTACTTGTGCCTCCTCAAAAAAAAAAAAAAACACTCCACCTCTCACTTCATACCTATGCACAGCATGCATACATACACTCACACACAATGTTAGGCCCAGTGACCCCTACCTCACAACGGGGACATCCCCCGGTTTCCTACTCCGCCCCTGTGGACCTGGGAAGTTGGATGTGGATATTCGCCCCGACGGGTAAATACCGTTGGGGGGCTCGCAGATGAAATCACGCCGCACATTTTGAGATATCTAACGACTACCGCGCATTCTGGGATATGGATCTTGCAAAGGGCAGGCGATACTGCTGCTCCCTGCTGAGGTCGTTATGCTCATGCGTACGGGACACTGCTGTGACCACGACGAAAACACAGCTTTCTTTCCTCAAGCCCGCCCAACGATCACATACATACATACCAGGTACATGGGCATGGCCACCCACCACTACTGTTACAGCATCTCGATACGAAACCACGTGCCCAGCCCTGGTGGTGTTGTCCCTTTTCTGCTCAACCCAACGATCACATACCCACCCACTACCACTATCTCCATTGCCCTTACTTGTGCCTCCTCAAAAAAAAAAAAAACACTCCACCTCTCACTTCATACCTATGCACAGCATGCATACATACACTCACACACAATGTTAGGCCCAGTGACCCCTACCTCACAACGGGGACATCCCCCGGTTTCCTACTCCGCCCCTGTGGACCTGGGAAGTTGGATGTGGATATTCGCCCCGACGGGTAAATACCGTTGGGGGGCTCGCAGATGAAATCACGCCGCACATTTTGAGATATCTAACGACTACCGCGCATTCTGGGATATGGATCTTGCAAAGGGCAGGCGATACTGCTGCTCCCTGCTGAGGTCGTTATGCTCATGCGTACGGGACACTGCTGTGACCACGACGAAAACACAGCTTTCTTTCCTCAAGCCCGCCCAACGATCACATACATACATACCAGGTACATGGGCATGGCCACCCACCACTACTGTTACAGCATCTCGATACGAAACCACGTGCCCAGCCCTGGTGGTGTTGTCCCTTTTCTGCTCAACCCAACGATCACATACCCACCCACTACCACTATCTCCATTGCCCTTACTTGTGCCTCCTCAAAAAAAAAAAAAAAACACTCCACCTCTCACTTCATACCTATGCACAGCATGCATACATACACTCACACACAATGTTAGGCCCAGTGACCCCTACCTCACAACGGGGACATCCCCCGGTTTCCTACTCCGCCCCTGTGGACCTGGGAAGTTGGATGTGGATATTCGCCCCGACGGGTAAATACCGTTGGGGGGCTCGCAGATGAAATCACGCCGCACATTTTGAGATATCTAACGACTACCGCGCATTCTGGGATATGGATCTTGCAAAGGGCAGGCGATACTGCTGCTCCCTGCTGAGGTCGTTATGCTCATGCGTACGGGACACTGCTGTGACCACGACGAAAACACAGCTTTCTTTCCTCAAGCCCGCCCAACGATCACATACATACATACCAGGTACATGGGCATGGCCACCCACCACTACTGTTACAGCATCTCGATACGAAACCACGTGCCCAGCCCTGGTGGTGTTGTCCCTTTTCTGCTCAACCCAACGATCACATACCCACCCACTACCACTATCTCCATTGCCCTTACTTGTGCCTCCTCAAAAAAAAAAAAACACTCCACCTCTCACTTCATACCTATGCACAGCATGCATACATACACTCACACACAATGTTAGGCCCAGTGACCCCTACCTCACAACGGGGACATCCCCCGGTTTCCTACTCCGCCCTGTGGACCTGGGAAGTTGGATGTGGATATTCGCCCCGACGGGTAAATACCGTTGGGGGGCTCGCAGATGAAATCACGCCGCACATTTTGAGATATCTAACGACTACCGCGCATTCTGGGATATGGATCTTGCAAAGGGCAGGCGATACTGCTGCTCCCTGCTGAGGTCGTTATGCTCATGCGTACGGGACACTGCTGTGACCACGACGAAAACACAGCTTTCTTTCCTCAAGCCCGCCCAACGATCACATACATACATACCAGGTACATGGGCATGGCCACCCACCACTACTGTTACAGCATCTCGATACGAAACCACGTGCCCAGCCCTGGTGGTGTTGTCCCTTTTCTGCTCAACCCAACGATCACATACCCACCCACTACCACTATCTCCATTGCCCTTACTTGTGCCTCCTCAAAAAAAAAAAAAAACACTCCACCTCTCACTTCATACCTATGCACAGCATGCATACATACACTCACACACAATGTTAGGCCCAGTGACCCCTACCTCACAACGGGGACATCCCCCGGTTTCCTACTCCGCCCCTGTGGACCTGGGAAGTTGGATGTGGATATTCGCCCCGACGGGTAAATACCGTTGGGGGGCTCGCAGATGAAATCACGCCGCACATTTTGAGATATCTAACGACTACCGCGCATTCTGGGATATGGATCTTGCAAAGGGCAGGCGATACTGCTGCTCCCTGCTGAGGTCGTTATGCTCATGCGTACGGGACACTGCTGTGACCACGACGAAAACACAGCTTTCTTTCCTCAAGCCCGCCCAACGATCACATACATACATACCAGGTACATGGGCATGGCCACCCACCACTACTGTTACAGCATCTCGATACGAAACCACGTGCCCAGCCCTGGTGGTGTTGTCCCTTTTCTGCTCAACCCAACGATCACATACCCACCCACTACCACTATCTCCATTGCCCTTACTTGTGCCTCCTCAAAAAAAAAAAAAAACACTCCACCTCTCACTTCATACCTATGCACAGCATGCATACATACACTCACACACAATGTTAGGCCCAGTGACCCCTACCTCACAACGGGGACATCCCCCGGTTTCCTACTCCGCCCCTGTGGACCTGGGAAGTTGGATGTGGATATTCGCCCCGACGGGTAAATACCGTTGGGGGGCTCGCAGATGAAATCACGCCGCACATTTTGAGATATCTAACGACTACCGCGCATTCTGGGATATGGATCTTGCAAAGGGCAGGCGATACTGCTGCTCCCTGCTGAGGTCGTTATGCTCATGCGTACGGGACACTGCTGTGACCACGACGAAAACACAGCTTTCTTTCCTCAAGCCCGCCCAACGATCACATACATACATACCAGGTACATGGGCATGGCCACCCACCACTACTGTTACAGCATCTCGATACGAAACCACGTGCCCAGCCCTGGTGGTGTTGTCCCTTTTCTGCTCAACCCAACGATCACATACCCACCCACTACCACTATCTCCATTGCCCTTACTTGTGCCTCCTCAAAAAAAAAAAAAACACTCCACCTCTCACTTCATACCTATGCACAGCATGCATACATACACTCACACACAATGTTAGGCCCAGTGACCCCTACCTCACAACGGGGACATCCCCCGGTTTCCTACTCCGCCCCTGTGGACCTGGGAAGTTGGATGTGGATATTCGCCCCGACGGGTAAATACCGTTGGGGGGCTCGCAGATGAAATCACGCCGCACATTTTGAGATATCTAACGACTACCGCGCATTCTGGGATATGGATCTTGCAAAGGGCAGGCGATACTGCTGCTCCCTGCTGAGGTCGTTATGCTCATGCGTACGGGACACTGCTGTGACCACGACGAAAACACAGCTTTCTTTCCTCAAGCCCGCCCAACGATCACATACATACATACCAGGTACATGGGCATGGCCACCCACCACTACTGTTACAGCATCTCGATACGAAACCACGTGCCCAGCCCTGGTGGTGTTGTCCCTTTTCTGCTCAACCCAACGATCACATACCCACCCACTACCACTATCTCCATTGCCCTTACTTGTGCCTCCTCAAAAAAAAAAAAAAACACTCCACCTCTCACTTCATACCTATGCACAGCATGCATACATACACTCACACACAATGTTAGGCCCAGTGACCCCTACCTCACAACGGGGACATCCCCCGGTTTCCTACTCCGCCCCTGTGGACCTGGGAAGTTGGATGTGGATATTCGCCCCGACGGGTAAATACCGTTGGGGGGCTCGCAGATGAAATCACGCCGCACATTTTGAGATATCTAACGACTACCGCGCATTCTGGGATATGGATCTTGCAAAGGGCAGGCGATACTGCTGCTCCCTGCTGAGGTCGTTATGCTCATGCGTACGGGACACTGCTGTGACCACGACGAAAACACAGCTTTCTTTCCTCAAGCCCGCCCAACGATCACATACATACATACCAGGTACATGGGCATGGCCACCCACCACTACTGTTACAGCATCTCGATACGAAACCACGTGCCCAGCCCTGGTGGTGTTGTCCCTTTTCTGCTCAACCCAACGATCACATACCCACCCACTACCACTATCTCCATTGCCCTTACTTGTGCCTCCTCAAAAAAAAAAAAAACACTCCACCTCTCACTTCATACCTATGCACAGCATGCATACATACACTCACACACAATGTTAGGCCCAGTGACCCCTACCTCACAACGGGGACATCCCCCGGTTTCCTACTCCGCCCCTGTGGACCTGGGAAGTTGGATGTGGATATTCGCCCCGACGGGTAAATACCGTTGGGGGGCTCGCAGATGAAATCACGCCGCACATTTTGAGATATCTAACGACTACCGCGCATTCTGGGATATGGATCTTGCAAAGGGCAGGCGATACTGCTGCTCCCTGCTGAGGTCGTTATGCTCATGCGTACGGGACACTGCTGTGACCACGACGAAAACACAGCTTTCTTTCCTCAAGCCCGCCCAACGATCACATACATACATACCAGGTACATGGGCATGGCCACCCACCACTACTGTTACAGCATCTCGATACGAAACCACGTGCCCAGCCCTGGTGGTGTTGTCCCTTTTCTGCTCAACCCAACGATCACATACCCACCCACTACCACTATCTCCATTGCCCTTACTTGTGCCTCCTCAAAAAAAAAAAAAAACACTCCACCTCTCACTTCATACCTATGCACAGCATGCATACATACACTCACACACAATGTTAGGCCCAGTGACTACGCCGGTTACAACCTGTTCCTTTTCTGACATTTGAAGGTGGTGCACATCACTTGACTGTACAAGCACCATTGGTTTAGCCTGGAGCGCCGACGCTTTTGATTGACCCCGACGGGTTGGGTGGTTGTATCGCTTGACTGAGTCAGAGTATCCCTCTTTTTTCGTCTTAGTTATAGATGCGACTGATAGTGGTGATTCTGTTTTGACTAGGCGTGGTGTGCCGATTTTGTCTTTTTTTCGGCGGGTATACCCGTTAGTGTATATGATGCTCGATATACAACCTGTCGTGTCTGTCTATTTGGGGATAAGTGCCGCCGCCGCCGACTTTCCTTTTCTACTTCACATACACTGGGGGATAAGTATTTGTCCGGCCTCAAGAAAGAGTCTGGTCATAAAGCGTTAACGGGTCCGTCCGAGGTGTGAAACGATTACAACGTGGCCCTTTTCAATTATCTCTCAGAAAACCACATAGATAAATTTGCAAAGTACTACGAACACAAAAACGGACGTTATTTGGCGGCACGTTACGTGGTGAAAGGATCTTCGTAAAACATTTTGAGTCACAGAAACTTTCTTCGTGAAGAAAGAGGGGGTGGCGGAGTCGGACGATTTTGGGGGCGGGGGGGGTTGGAGGGGGGGGGGTGGGGGGGGTAGGGGGAGCTAATGTATTGGTTTAGTTTGCACGTATGTATGGGTAGCGTGCGTGGGGCAGAAAAATAACAGATGCTATATGGTGACGTCAGATATGTGTAGATTTGCATGTATGGTACAATCAGCTCTTTGCATAGATGGCGATGTAATGTATGTATATATGTTCTGTGTATATATTCATGAATTGCTAATATATGTATGCATGGGTACCATGCGTGCGTCATAACGGCTATGTTGGCTTGCATGGCACGCGGGGGGGGAGTGGCGGTAGTGAGGGTGGAGACGGTGGTGGGTGGTGGGTGGTGGGTGGTGGGTGGTGGGTGGTGGGTGGTGGGTGGTGGATGGGGGGGTGAGGGAGGGGTGAGGGGTGAGGGAGGAGGCGGGGGGGTTGGGTGGAAGTGCTAGTGGAGCCTTTATTTCTGCTGATTTTTTCTCCTGGTAGTTGTGGCCATTGACTGACCTACGTTCCTATTCGCGGTGCGGGTCGAGGAGAAGGGGTCGGAGGGGCGGGGGTGGGGTGGGGAGGAGGGGAGGGGGGAAGAGGGGCGTCGGGAGGAGGGGGTGTGTACTCGGGGGGGGGGGGGGGGGGGGGGGGTGCTCACGTTATGCATGGCGGTGGTCCCTCGCATCTCTACAATGCCGCGACGGAGCACGTGGGGTTTTCACCAACCAGGCAGACATCGCTGGCATCGAGCGCGAAGCGCCGTGTGTTTGGCGAGTCGTATTTGGCGAGTCGTATGCATCCTGCTACGACCCGCCCAATACGGAGACAGCTGTGGCCCCTTACGGAGACAGCTATTGTTCATGTGAACCGGGCTCGGCGTCGGGCTCGGCGTCGATGCTTCCGCTATCTGTGTTTCATACGTTGACCAATGCCATTAGGTGTGCTTCGAGTGTTCTCTTGTTGCGGCGTGCGTGTCACTGTGCATTTATGTCCAACAGTAGCAAGTAGTGTTTTTCTTGCTGATGATGCTTTGCTTGCTTACCTACGCAAAAAAAATGCGCTGTGCTTACTTTACGGCAGCGGCAGCGGTTCGGTTAGAGGGTTTTTAATCAGACACGTTCGGACTTTCCGTTAGTACAGAAGACCCTAGTACGGGGGACCACAGTAAGTAGGACCAGATATTATTACGGGGGTCCATAGTTAATAGGACCTATGGTATCCATAAAAACCTATATATTTACCTGTTTTTACTAACCATATTTCGTCCTATTTACTATGGTCCCCCGTAATAGTAAAAATAGGCAAAAATACATAGGTTGTGTGTACCGTAGGCCCTATTTACTATGGTCCCCCACAATAGGTACATCGTAAGAGATCGTCAAAAAAAAACGGCATCACATTGCCATTGCCGTGCAGTGTGGACGGGGTACAATAATGTTGTGGGCGGGTGGTTTGACGGCAGGGGTCCAGGCGAGTACGTCATTTTAGACAGGAGGTCAGTAGGAGCTTCGGTGGCCAGGGATAGATCACAACTATATCGATGACAAAAAAAAAAAAAAAAACAGAAAACGTGATTGTGTAATTTTTCTTCAAGTTAGTAGTTCGGCGGTTTTCAGGCAGCAGCCGCACACAAGACAAATGTAAGAATACAAAACGCACAAAATGCAAACTTGTCTTTCAAGCATGCACTACCCTACAAGGTCGGCTCGCCGACGCAAAACACGAAACAAAAAAAATAGACGCGCACTACTGTAGGTTTGTACTCGTTACACGCAAAAAACATCTAAATGACGAGAAAAAAGTCTGCCATCCCTCCAATCCCCCAATCAAACTGCCGCGGCACACAAAGACAACACACAAGAAGACAGTAATGACACAAGAAATGGAAAAAAAAGGACAGAAAACAGACGAAAAGTGAAAAAAAAAAAAAAAAAAAAAAAAAAAAAACAAGCAGGACAAAAAAGACAAAAAGTGGGAAATGAAAAAAACGAACACCAAACTACAGGAAAAAACAGGAAAAAACGAGAAGAGAAAAAAAAGGAGCGGCATCATCGCTCGTGGCTTTCGCTTCGGACTCACGCACGCACAATCTGCAAAATGTGGGTCGGCTCTCGGTACTGCTATATCATCTGATATAATGTAGCACTCGTACTCGTACGCAAGGACAACAACAAAAAAAGAAAAATCAAAATGCCTAAAGAAAATACACACAATCGAAACAAATAGCATGCGAGACGAAAGCACGGCCGTGCGCCATCAATACCCTCCGCCCCTCTGCCCCCCCTGCCCCCCTCGCAACCCCAATGGCTCTAAGATAAAAGCAAAGCGACGACCCAAACAAAGTTCAAGCCAGGCCGCACGCCCCCCCCCCCCCCCACCCCCCACCCCCCCACCCCACTCTCAACAGCCTCTCAACAGCCAGTTTTGATTTTTTGTTGGCTGGCGCCCGAGTGTCACAATGCTGCCATCTAGAGTATTTCACAAGTTCAGACAAAACGGAAGGCATGCATCAAAAAAATACGCATTTATTCCTCGTTCCTCCGTTCCGCGATCACCTCTCGCTCTCCCACTCCCGCCTCCACCCCCCCTCCCGGCACCTTCCTCAGGACAACCCAGGCTCCACAACTCCCTCTCTCCAGCGTGATCCGAGGCGCCATGCATGAGCCACCCGTCCCACCCTACACCACGCCGCAAACACGTACAGTACTACAGGGAGAAAACGCACGTGTACTGTACCGATATAAGCACCGTGGGTTCAAGGTGAAAGCGAGCGAGCGAGCTAAATCGATACTTTCCATGGATTCGAGTATCAGATACCCACCCTCGTGCGCACGCACTACTTCCACTTCGAATTAGCTCGCTCGTTGTCCTTTCTTTGTCTGGGATGAGGGGATTGCCGGGGCTCGTCCGTTGGGACAACTACATACTACCATCCAATATTTTATCGAGAAGCCACGGTTCTTGCGCATCAAAGGTCTAGCTTCTTCGTGATTTTGAGGGGATCCAAGGGGAAACAACTGCAAGCCGATCACCACTTTTGCAAATACGAACACTTCGTAGAAGGAGTCAAGAGGCTGCGCGGCAGGTCGACACTAGGTACCTCCCCACATACCGCTCGCGCGCTAACAAACCTCGTATCCGCCGATTCCCCGTCGCTCCTCCTACCCGTCCGCCAGCTCGCAGGCAGGTTGGTCAGTCGGTCGGTCCGTCGGTAGTCCCGACGTAATTGTGCACAGCGCGGGCGCGTCCACTACTACAGCAGTTGTGGTCCCACTTTAGTGCGGTGCCTCGCCACACGACGATATCCGCACTCTTAAGAGGGACCCTGCAAACTATCCCGATGTGGCGCGATAGGACGAGGTCGTGACAATGCTATTTTCACCGCACTGCATTGAGCACCTGCACTAAAGGATACCGCACTATCGCGGACCACGACCGTGAAGCCTAACATGCCCAACGAATAGCCCCCGCCCGTGTGATCCATGCACACAAGGCGCTACGTATCAGGTACCGGGCATAAAAATGTCGGCAGCCACTCGGTCGTACCGTTGGCTGTCTGTGTCAAGATTGTGCTTATGTGCGCACGCTTGTGGGAGCAAAAAAGTGCTGCCTGCGGTGAGCACGGCAGCAAGGTTATTAATAGCACGCTACCAAGCAAGGCTACGAGTAGCACGCTATACATACATACGAAGCAACGTTGGCACGCAAAATACAGAGCAAAATTACTGTAGTAGCACCGTAGAAGCAGCCTACGAAGCAACGCGGGAGCAAGGCTAGCAAGCAAGGCTAGCAAGCAAGGCTGGCAACGCTACGAAACAACGCCAACACAATGCTAGCAACGCCACCCGACCGCAACGCTAGCAACGTAACGCAAGCATTGTGAGCAACAACGCTAGCAAGGCAAGCCGATAGCAACGCCCGCAACCCAACGCAGGCGAGGCTAGCAAGCAAGGCTAGCAAGCAAGGCCAGCAAAAGCTAGGCCAGCAAAAACGCTACGAAACAACGACAGCACGCCACGTAGCACCGCCAGAGCAAAACGCGAGCAGCCACGCTAGCAGCAACGCCAGCAAGGCAAAAAAACAGGATCAGCGCAACGCAACGAACGCTAGCGAGCGCACACAAGCTCGATTCCACCACCTACCCCTTTCTGACGATCCACAAAAAAAAACATACGCCGCACGCACGCACGCGAGCACGTACACACTCACGCGAGAGCGCGTGGGAAAACAAAGGTCTTGGCATTTCAAAGACTGCACCTTCCCCCTCTACTTGGCGACTACTCGCCCCCCGCTGCCTCCCCCCTCCCCTTTTACCCACGGCGGCACCTTGCGCGGGCCTTCCGCTCGAAACATCCAGAGAGACAGGAAAAGCAGGCACCATGCAAAAAAAAACAGGCTTCCGGCATTACTACCAAACCCAAGCCCCAAAAGTTGGCAAAAGCTCCGGGGATGAGGTAAGGCCAAGGTATACACGCGCGCGCGGAGCGGGGTAGGGTAGCGTGAGGAGGGAGTTGGGAGGAAGAGGGGGGGGGAGGGGCGGTGTGCATTGCAGGCGCCTCCCTATCCTAGCTAGTATCGAGGAACGGTGACAGTGGTGACGGCCGCAGCATCAGCTGCGGCAGCGGCAGCAGCATCAGCTGCGGCAGCGGCAGCAGCATCAGCTGCGGCAGCGGCAGCAGCATCAGCGGCCTCCTCTTTTGAAAAAAAACTTGCTACCACCGATCGGTTCTCGTCAAAAACCTCTCTAAAAATCTAATAAACCTTCCTCTCCCATCATAACTCTCCCTCTCCGCCTTCCTTAGGAGTAGAAACGGTGCTCTCTCTGCCGCGAAAGGGATGCGTGGTCAATGGTCAAATGACTAGCAATAAATGAGTACACTCCCACCCCCGCCCTCCTCTCGCGTCAGTAACGCTACGCCACGCTAACCGTGTCGTCTCGGCGGAGGCAAAGGCCTGACTCCGACATACCCGGTCAGCGCCGACACTCTCGTCGCCATCTCCGCGTCCTTGTGGTCGTACTCCACACTCTCCCGCAGCGCCGCCGCGCGCACCGTCAGTCGGTGTACCCCACCCCCAGCCGCAGTCGACACCACCACCAGGTCCCCCACGTCGGGGTCCACCTCGGCCTCCACCACCGGAGGCGCACACGCTTGTGCCCGCGCCAGCTCCGCCCCCGTCACCACGTCCAGCACCAGCAGCAGGCCGTGGCATCCGACAACGAACACAACGTTCGTGTTCTCCGTCCATTGCCGGAGAAAAACAGGCGGCGACACAAGCGGCCCCGCCCTCCCTCCCCCGCCCCCCCCCCCACCTCTCCTACCCCCCCCCCCCCCCCGCTTCCTCCCCCTCGACGTTCACAACTCGGTAAGCCGAAGACCCTCGAAGGTCCTCGTCCGCGATAACGTGGGTCGTTGCGATCAGCCACCCTTCCCCGTCCTCTGCCAAAAGGCTGAGCGCCTCGGGCCCCTCCGCCTGCGTCAACGACAGGTCTAGGTCAAGCACACGGAGCTCCGTCGCGCCACCCTCCCCCCTGACCACCAGGCCCAGCAGGTTGAGCGGGGGACTGGAGCCCGGCATGGTCATCAGGGCGGCCCCGAGCACCTCGAACTCGAAGGTTGTCGCCCGCTCGAAGCTGTACAGGTCCACCTTTACGGGACCCCCGCCCCCGTCTATACCGCTGCTGTGACTCCCGTAGCCGTTCCCCCCCCCCGCCCCCCCGACACCCCCCCCCCAATCACTATCCACCACCGCGCACAGCAGCATGCCCCACCGCCCGTCCGCGGATGCCTGGTAGTCGTACACCCGATGCGAAGTCTCGGGGCCTGGCATCAAGGTCCGCCGCCGCGCGAATGCCTGCCTGGGTCTCCTCGACCGCGCCGCCTCCCGCTCGTGAGCCTCTCCCACGGGGTCTCCACCGCCGCCGCCGCCGCCACCGCCATCGCCACTACCACCCCGGGAACTTTCGTGATCCGGGCTAGTGCCTCCCGTTGGGTTCTCCGACACGCTCCAGTAGAATACCGCGCTGTCCGTGACAAGAGCCAGCCCCCAAGGCGACATCCACCTGCGAAGATAAGAGCAACCGCGATGCGTATGTAGGTGAGAATGATGGTGGGGCCGGGTGGGGTGGAGTGGGGTGGGATGAGGGGCATGGGGCGTGGGAAGGGGAAGCAAGGAGGAGGGCGGGGGCGGAGGCGGAGGGGGGTACTCGATCTCATACATGGCCGTGGTCGTGTGACCATAGACCCTCGCACCCCTTCAATGCCGGGATGGAGCACGTCGGGTTTTCACCGACCATGCAGATACTGCTTGCACCAAGCGCGAAGCGCCGTGAGGTTTTCGGCGAGTCGCATGCATCTTATCAAGAACCGCTTGTGAGGCGGCCTTCCGATAGATGGCAGCTTCGAATTAGTCAACGTGTCTTCCGGCATGGCCACTTCCAGAGACAGCAATGGGTGTACTATGTAACTGCCTTGTGGGTGCCATACCACATACCAGATACACACTTTTAATACGTGATACGATAATCCCCTTTGTCCAGAGCTGAGGTTCTTACCCCGCGGAGGGGGGGGGGGGGGGATTAATACGTGAAGCCAAGTGATTAATGTAGAGGAATGTAGCGGCGAATGTGCACCGAAGAGTAGGGCGCAAAGAGAAGGGACATCTATGTGTCGTACGTACACGCAGGGACAGTACAGCAGAAGCAGAAGCAGCAGCAGCAGCAGAAGCAGCAGCAAAAGCAGCAGAAGCACAGCAGCAGAAGCAGCACCAGCAGCAGCAACAACAGTACAGCAGCAGTACAGCAGCAGTGGCAGTAGTAAAGCCTTGCAAGGGCGCAAGAAAATCATGCAAGCCTTCCCTCCCCCTCCTCCTGCTCCACCACCCTCCTCACCTCCACATGCACAAGTCCGTGGCAACCGCCTGCTCCTGAAGCCTGCACCTTCGCGGGATGCTGAACACATGCAGACTACCCCCACCGTGCACGGCGATCACTGACTCCGACTGGTTAGGGCTCATGGCCGCTCGGTCCGCCGCCACCGGATACCGTACAGTCCGCCCCCTGTGCCACAGGTCCAACACGGACACGTGTCCGGCGTGTAGAGCCACCCCCTCCGCGCGGCGGGTCGCCGGAGACCCAGCCCCCCCCCCCCCTCCCGCCCCTCCCCCCTCCCCAGTTCCCGCCTCAGAAGACCCGCTGCCACTACCGCTTTCGCAGCAGACGCACAAAAGGCGGGGGTTGGAAGAAAGCACGCCCCCGCCCCTCGCCGCCTGCAGCACCCCCGGCAGCCCCACCCCGTACTCGGCAAGGGACGCCGACCGCGTGCACGAGATGGACCCGTTCTTGCTGCGCCCTATCCCGAGGCCTGAGACGGACGCCGGGACGGGCACAGAGGCGGGGACCGGGACAATGGCAGGGGTCGAGATGCCGCCGCCGCCGCCGCCAAGCTCGCTAAGCGAGCTACCGCTGCCGATACGGCCGCCGCCGCCACCACCGCCACCACCGCCGATCAGCGCCCCCTGCGGGGGGGGAGGCATCTGCCGATGTCTACCTTGTGTCGAATCGCCGCCGCCGCTACCGCTACCGCTACCGCTGCCGCCAGCTACAACGCCGATACCCCCCCCAGACACCGACGTCCGCCCCGCCCCGCCCCCTGCCCCGCACATCTCCCCCGAGTAACGTTTCGCGGCGGTCACCGACGCAGACCACCACTCCGCCCCACCCCCTGCCCCTCCTCCCGCACCGCTAGCAATCCCCCCCCCCCCCCCCCCCCCTCCCACCGCCGCGCCAGCGACAGCGGAGGAGCCCCCCAAGTTTCCACCGCCGCCGCCGCCGCCGCCGCCGCCGCCGCAAGCCTCCTCGTCGAGGTCCACAAGCAGCTCACCTGCGGTGTAGTTGGTGGTCGACCCCTCCCGTACTCCAGCTTCGGCACCGCCTCCTAAGCCGCCTCTACCGCCACCACCGCCACCGCGGGTGGTACTACTGCTACTGTTGATGCCTCCCCCTAGACCTGCTAATCGTTCTTCTACCACCGACACGGGCGTTGCCGCCGCCGTTGCCGCTGCCGCTGCTGCCGCCGCCGCCGCCCCTATCCCTACCCCTACCCCCACTCCCGCAGCGGGGTACCGCGGGTGGGGCTCGTCGTCGTCGATCGTCACCAGCGGCCCGTCCCCCTCCGCCGCAAGCGCTTCCATGTAGGGCGGCGGCTGATCTAGCTCCGGCATTGGCTGGGCTGCCGGAGGTGGTGGCGGCGGTGGCGGCGGCGGCGGCCTCGGAGACGAGGCTTGGATGTAGGTGTCGTACGGTGGTGGTGGCGGTTGCTGCTGCTGCTGCTGCTGCTGCTGCTGCTGCTGCTGCTGCTGCTGCTGCTGCTGCTGCTGTTGAGAAGGTGGCGTCCTCTGCCGGGCGGGACGCTGCTGGGCGGGTCTAACCATTCCACCACCACCACCACCACTACTACCACCACCACCACCACTACCTCCAATCCCACCAACCCCATGAACGGCATCGTTCCTGCCATTTTTCTTGTTGTGCACATTGTCGAACAGCTCTAGGAGGTCGTCGCCTCCCTGGCTCTGATGGGCGGAAGCGCCCATCACGGTCGACGCAGAGCGAGCACCTGAGCCGCCCGCGGACGACCCCTCGCCGCTTTTCTGTCCGCTCTCCTGAATCGCCATTACCTTTTCCGATACCTCGCGAAGGGTGGGACGAGTGCCCGGATTCTCCGCGCAGCACCTGTGTATTAATGTATATAGAGTGGCGTTCGTGTTTTAGCCCGCGAAAGATGGGGGGGGGGGGGGGGGGGGGGGGGAGGGGGAAGGGGGAGGGGGTAGGGAAGGGAGGGTGGGTGGGGAGAGGGAAGAGGAGAAGGAGGAACGAGGTTTGAGGTATATGTCAAAACATGCGACATACATATAACTGCTCGCAGTACGCGTGATACGATACTCTTCCCGTCCGTACTTCTCGGGAGTGCGAGAATCACCGGGTTAGGAGTAAAATAACTACTACTTGGAGTCAAGCAACTACGAAGTAGCAGTACAATAACTACCGTTCCCGATACAGACCCCACGCCTGCTTCCTGTACAGCAGGAGGGTCACGTACAGTTCTATATTTCAAACGCTCAGAGACACTCGGCCGAGTGACTACGCTACTTCTTCGCAGTCTTATGCCTTTTTGTTTTTCTTCGGGGGGGGGGGGGGGGGGGGGGGGGGGGGGGGGGGGGGGGGGGGGTAGGGGGGTCGCGACAGGCACTGCCGCGGCATTTTTTTTTTTTTTTTTCGCTGCACCAAAAAAATATTCCCAAGTCCAATACAGAGCGAGGTACAGACACACTCGCCCGAGTGACCTAGCTCCTTCTATCACGGAGGACCATAGTAAATAGGACCAAATATTGTTGGTAAAAATAGGTAAATATAAAGTTTTTTATGTATACCATAGGTCCTATTAACTATGGACCCCCGTAATAGGACAGCAGTAACCCTTCAAGGGCAAAGTGCAGTGTGAGTCCCATCTTGGGGCCAAACCACTCAAATTATGAGTAGATTGTCCCCGAACCGGCAGTGACTGTAGTCCTGACAGTCACGAAAGGGCGGAATTGCAAACCCCGATATACCGTAGCGGAGTTCAAATGTCTTAAAAAAAACGAGAGCTACGGTTCGGAGTGCAGTTCGAGGAACTCTGCAGGGTGTCGTACCATATCGGTGACGAAAGCGAACGCACACATCGCATAACACAGCACGTCAACACGAGCCAACAGAGGCAGGTACATATACGCATACATAGCTGGCACGCAGGATACAAAGGAGCAAAGAGAGACAGAAGGCGTCTGGCCTCACGAAGCACACGAAATACATGCCAAGACCCAAGAGAGACAAAGAAACGGAAACACAGTGTACGAACAGCACACACAGACCCGAACACGCGTCAGACAAAAAAAAAAACAGGTACAGACAAAAACGAAGTGACAGATTTCAAACAAACGCAAGACGAAAAAAAAAAAAACAGAAAACATGCAACACAACCACAAAAACCAAACACAAAACACAAAACACATTATTGCTGCGTTCCCTACACTATGATCGCACAAACCACTATTAATGAACAACGCCACAAGAACACTAAACAACAAAACCCAACAAAAGCCACGAAGACACACGAAGCCACAGAAGCACCCCCCACAAACAAAAGCAGCTCCCAAACGCTGCCATGCTCACCCGCAAGCTAGCCGAGAGTAAGCCTTCGCCGCCGTCTTGTTCCACACGGCTGAGCGGTCGACCACGCTCTTTAGCGTGCGATCTTCTAGGGCCTTTCGCACGCGATCGACCAGACCCGGAGGCTTCTTCTCCGGGCAGTGGACCTGCCGAGGGGGTATGAGGGGGGGGGGGGGGGGGCAACGAAAAGAAAATAAAAGTTAATCATTCGATAAACTGAAAAAAACAAGGGCCCGCACGTATTAACGAGGAACTTTTTGTACCGTGATTGACTACAAGAAAAAAATATACCAGGTGTATAATATGTTTTGAAGACTAATTCGGTGAAAAAGCGTGTTCGTCTGATATTCGTGCGATAACGTAAAAGGGCCAACGAACACCCGTGAGCAACTAACGAGGCGATCGAGGGCACGCGTCCTCCACGGAGCGCCGCGGCCAGCGGCAGATTGTTTTCGTCGGCACCGACTAGGAGACTGTCGCGCTCAGGATGTCCTATTAATAGGTGGCTGGCGCAGCCCTGAAGTGAAGCCCCAGGCGGGGTACAGCGATCGAACTTCTGAAAAAAGTCGTGACCTGGTCGGTGCTCGTGTGGTTTGGGTTTGCGAGGGCCTTGAAATTCCTTGAGGCGCCGCGGGTGGTCTACTCTACGCTAGGCTAGGGGCCGTCGGACCTCGCGCTGCGACTGCTCCGGTGGCCCTGCCTCTCGAGAATGATGGATCTCGCCTCTCAAGCCTTGGACGACACGGCTCAAGTTCAAGTTTGCGGTGGCATGCTTTGGTTTTCATGGAGCATGGATGCCACGTCGAGTGGGACAAACTCCCCTATTTGAACAACACGATGCGCAAAAGAAGTCCCAAAAGGCTTTTTGTTGAATTTGGTGTTTTCGACTTTCACTAGGAAAAGCCTGCTTGGTTTTTCACTTTTCGATCAATCAGATAGATGCAAATTAAATCAGACGAAAAAAATGATTTCGAAATTCAATTAAAAAAATCCACGCCATTATCGGCTGGGTCCTAAGGCTGTTCCTATGCAGTTCGATTTCGAGCTTCAGATTAGTATTTTCGATCTCATAAATGAATGACCCTGTTTATGCAGTCCAAATATACAAAATCCGACCGGAATTTATTCGATTGGAGAATCCGATGACCCCCAAGTCATCAGATTTTCAAACCGAAAAATGGCATGCTCTCTAAATTCAAGATTTTATCCACGACAGCAAACAGCAGCAGAACGATCGATGAGTTGGATGGTGACACAGCTGTATAGCGACGTTGCTTCGCGCCATACGCGCGGTCGGCGGGCGGCGCGTCCCTCCGTGGCCAGACTACAGTCGGTTGGCGCGGGCTCGGGCCTAGAGACCAAGAAAAGAGCACTCGGCGCGCACCTCTCCGTGGATACGTACTCGTAGACTACACTGCTGTACACCAGCAGCAGCAACAGCAGTCAGACACATTATGAAACACAAAATACCAAGACAGCTTGACTCTAGCGCACGCGCCACGTCTCTTCGCCGCCAGACCAGAGGCAGTCAGCCTTGGCTCGGACGCTTGGGTGCTACGCGCAGGGCAGCGCACCCAGCGCGTCTCTTCGCGGCGCCAGACCACAACAAAAACAGTTGGTCTTGGTGTTTGTTCGAATCTCAGCACGCGTAATGAATCTGATTTTTCCGCATAGGACGACCGCTTCGATTTGCCAAGTTCACATCTGAATATGCGATCGGGTCAAAATCTGAAGCTCAAAAATCGAACCGCATAGGAAACGGCCTAAGATCTATTTGTCTTTCCTATCTTAAAACCGGTAGCGCCTTTCGCACGCGATCGACCAGACCTGGAGGCTTTTTCACCGAGTAGTGACCCTTGCTAGTGACCGACCCACCAAAAACATACTGGGAACACCAGTACAACAGCATGAAATTTTTGAGAGGGAAATGAAAGAAAAAAAACAACTGAAAAATCTCAAAAAAAAATAAAAGATTGAAAAAACGAAACTTGAACAGGCTACGTAAACAAAACGTTTTTTTTTTTTTTTTTTTTGGGGGGGGGAAAGGTCAAAAGAAAACAAAATGGAATGTGGAAGGTTGAAACTTTGACACTCGAAAAGGAAAAACACCCAGCAGACGTCGTATAAAAACTAGCAAAGAGAGAGTGTGTGTTGGTGGGGTCGGCAAAGGGGTGGTTTCTCCCCCTTTCTTCCAAAAAAATAACCGAAAGAAACAAAGGAACAAAACAACAAAACAACAAAATAACAAAACAAAACTGAAAAACGAAAGAGGAAAAAAAGAAAAAAAGAAAGGGCGGTCTACCCGTGGCGTAAAGATAAAAGCGAGCGAGCGATCGTTTACCTTTTTATAGGACTGCAGTCACGTTTTGGAGACATATGCCTTGAATTCTATTACGGGGGTCCGTAGTTAACGGGACCAAAATTTGTTAGTAAAAATACGTTAATATATAGGTTTTTATGTATGCCACAGGTCCTATTAACTATGGACCCCCGTAATAGGCAGTTTTTGTCTCTTGGTCCCAAGAACGGGGCAGCAGTTCTAAAAGGTCAAGGCAGAAATAACAACACTATTTACGGGGGGCCATAGTAAATAGGACCAAATATTGTCAGTAAAAATAGGGAAATATATATATTTTTTGTGTGTACCGTAGGTCCCATTTACTATGGTCCCCCGTAATAACAGAGATTTATTATTAGAGAGAGATAAAGAAAGCAGGCTCGACACCGGAGATGTACGCATGTGGTGGTTATCGGGGGTTAGGCGTATAAGATCTTGATGGTGCTGGCTCACCGGATCGCCCGTAAGCAGCTCGAGCATCACCACTCCCAGGCTAAAGACATCGGATCGTTCGTCGAGCCGCCCAGTCGACTGATACACGGGGTCCATGTACCTGCACGCCGTCAGGGGTACGCAGAGAGGCGGGTCCAACAAAAACCAAATTGAATCAAAACAACACAAGATGACAATACAATGACAACAGCATTGACATTTGCGATGGCGCTGACATCCAGTATCTACAGTAACAATCACAATAAACAACAGCAGCACCAGCACCAGCAGCCGCAGTAACAAAACAAGAACGTGAGCAAGCGCAAAAAGGGAGCGTTGTCGTCGTTGTCATTGTCGCTGGTTGTTGCCAACCATTGTAGCACTGCAGCCCCGTTTGGGGGACGAACTTCATAGAATCTGAGTCGCTTTTGCCCGCAACGGGGACTGCCGTGAGCCACCTCCCCTATAAGGGGTCAAACACTACTACACCAGGCAAACACGAACAACAACAACAACAACAACAACAAAACGGCACGTGTTGTATGCGCGCCCTTCCCACTCAACATCACTCGCATGTACGTATTACACTGTGCGTAGACCAAACGGCGACACCACAAAAAGAAGAAAGAAAAAAGAGTGACAAAAAAAAAAGACAGAAAAAAAAAGAAAACAGGAAAAAAGAGAAAGACGAGGAGAAAGGAACAAGGAAAGAGGAGCACGACCCGCTATATACATAACAGCATCGACGAAAGCTCACCCGAACGTTCCCTGCAGCGCGGCGGCGTCTTCGCGGCCTGGTGCAACCCTGCCCCGGCCGCCACCGCCGCTCAGTCGAGTGCGCGGCACCCCGGCCTCGGTTTCTCCCACCCTAGAGATGCCGAAGTCCGACAGCCGGGCTTTGAGGTACTCGTCGAGGAGAATATTCTCCGGTTTGATGTCGCCGTGGATCACCTATTTTATGAAATAGTTACAAATTGGGTCAGCTGTGAGTAAAACCGATTTTGAGCGGTTGAAGCTAAACTTCGCAAGCTGCGTGATGCATCGAGGGTGCTACAGCAGTTCTCACCTTTCCATCTATAGTACGGCTTTTAGTGAATTCACCTTATCTTGAATAGTGAATGAACATGATGATATTGACATTGATTTTGATATCGTTTTGACATCGGCATCGATCTCCATAAACACCCACATCACCCCGTCCCCGTCCCGGCATTGCAGGGATGCGAGGGTCTATATGGTCATACGACTACGGCCATGCATGATACCGAGTACACCCCCCCTTCCCTCGCCGAAAAACAAAGTTGATGACAGAAAAAAAAAAAAAAAAATGAAGATAATGGATCACAACAAAAAACGCCGTTTAAAAGCGAAGACCGCGCTTTCGTTGTCACCGCGCATCGCGCACCGCCGAATGCCTCGTACTGCCGTGTATAGGCACAACCGCACGCATACATCATGAATCAACTACGGCATATACCCGTGATGGCTCAAATGGACCGGAAAATACGGCGAAGAAAACGTCCGAAAATATTCATCAAAAATGGCCGCCGGATAAAACCACAAAAACGGCCGGGAAAGGAACAAATGAACGGTCCGAAACGAACAATAAAACGGCCCGAAAAGCAATAACGGCGAAACGTCCCAAAAAATCAGTCCGAAGAACAAACAAACAAACGGGCCGGATTATTTCACTCCTTAGTTCAGGTACGGTGACGACGCACGCCCTGCCCCCCCCCCCCCCCCCTTCGTCCCCCTCCCCCGACCTCAAATATGCCGAGAGACCGGTTTGACCCCTATTGACTGACCGCCCCCTACAGTAAAATCGGCATAAGGAGGATTGAAGAAGCCTTGACTGACAGCGGTAGAGGAGGAGGTGCCACTGGTTGTTTTGTTGGCCTCAAGTGAGTGTCATACTTTTGACAGCAGCAGACAGCAGCAGACAGCAGCAGTGCACGGCTCTGTCTGGAAGAACGAGGTTTGCATTTACAGTAGTCTTCAGCTCACATCAGAGCGCAGACGCAACGCGGATTACATACCCGACCAGAGCGACCTTTATTTCATACTATTAATATTACGGGGGACCATAGTAAATTATTACGGGGGACCACAGTAAATAGGACCAAACATTGTTAGTAAAAATAGGGAAATATATAGTTTTTTTTAGGTACCGTAGGTCCTATTTACTATGGTCCCCCGTAATACTGGATGTATGCGTAGGACTGTTACTTTTCTCTCGACAACGTTAAGGGTGCTGCTAATAAAAGTCGAACGTTGTATTTTCGGAAGACACTCTCTCTGCCTCTCGACCAGATATTTCCGAAAACACCCGATTCGGTACTCTGGCAACCTTAAGCCTTCCCGTTGCAGAAAAAAAATCGAGCGCTGGACAACGATCGCCTTCCTCCCTGTGCCAAGTCAAAGCTTTTCTAGGGTAATGCCAGAAGCATATTGACCTACTGTACTGTACCTTCGGCTTGTTGGTGGAGTCGCTGTGCAGGTACTCCAGCCCATTGCACATGTGGAGAGTGGTTCGGACCCTCAGCCGCCACCCAAGCCGTGCCCTCAGAGCCGGGTCGTCCAAGTGGTGTCGCAGGCTGTCACAGGAGATAGATACGTAAAAAGAGAGGAGACAAAAAACAAGAACAAGAAACACAAAAAAAAAAAAAACGAAAAACGAAAAACAAAAGCAAAATAGTATTCATAAGTTAGGTTGCGAAGACGAAGTTCGACGAAATGGTCTCACTCACAGCAGCTGATGCGTCTTTTCTAAAGCCGAAAGTGACGACTCAATGAACAGCATTAAAAAAATAATACGCCAACACAATGAAAAAAAACGCCCAAACACAACTTTTTGAGCGCTGAATCAAATCAAACCGAGTCGAACCGTATCGAACCGAGACGAATCAAACAGTTGAGGTCGTAGGTCGACTCACGCGACACGAGCTGTCAAGGCGGTGTCCCAGGGCTGTCGAGCAAAACAAAAATTCAACCGAAACGGATTGAACCGGACCGGCACGACACGAATCGATACAATACGATATGATGCGATGCGATACGATACTAGGCAATACGATATTATACGATCAGTATACGATAGACGTAAGATGCGATAAGAGCGACCTACAGTATGATACCTGTTGTTGGGCATTAGGCGGTACACCAGGCAGGGGGGCTCCATGCACACGCCCAGCAGAGGCACAATGTTTTCGTGCCGACAGGTGCTCAGCACCTTCACACCCGAAAACATACCCCGACCAACCCACCAACCCACACGCCAGAATCCGAAATACGGGGGCAGCGTCGTCGATGCACGCACCGATACAACCAAAGCAGCAGCAGCAGCAGCAGTACGGGACAAAGAACGTTAAGGGGGGGGGGGGGGGGTGGAGGAGGGCGTGAGAGGGCGGGGGGGCGTGCTCATTGGTTGCTTGCCTCAGGTCATTTGATCATTGACCACGCATCTCTTTCGAGACGGAGCGCAGTTTCTAGTCCTAATATTAATAGAGGCCCATAATAATACGGGGGTCCATAGTTAACAGGACCTACGGTAAACACAAAAACCTATATATTTACCTATTTTTACTGACAATATTTGGTCCTATTTACTATGATCCCCCGTAATGGTTGTCGGGAGCCTACTGTAATTTCAACCCATGGGTTGTAAAAGAGAACCAACACCCAAACTGCTCGAGCAGTGGAAACCCCCGGATTTCACCCCTAACCGTCCCCGCCCACCCAGAACACAAAAATACACGAGCGGCAAGAGAAAGCGAGAAAGAGACAAAACTCGAAGTACTGCTGTGCCTATCTCGTGATGCTGATGCTGCCGTATATGGCACAACAGGAGACGATGAATACACATGGGATACGACACAAACCCACACATCCACTCCTCCCTGCTGCCGTCTGTCGATGTCGTCTGCCTTTCACTTTCACTGAGGCTTGCGTACTTCTTGTTGGTCTTCGTTGTGTAGAGAGAGTCAGAGCGACAACAACAGGTGATACTTGCAGCAGCAAAGCAGCAGCAGAGGTAGGTGCAAACTATTCCCATCCGCAGCAGCACACGGCCGCCTTGCCACCACCATCAGGTGTAGAACGAGTGTAGGGATGCTGCTGCTTCTTCTGGTGTATGTGTTGGTGGGCCGGAGTGTTATTTATGTCAACAAAAAACGAGAAAAACAACAACAGGACCCTTGCGTGCATGCTGCTGCTGTGTGGGAAGATACGCGAGCAAGGAGCACCACGAGTCTATTTACAGCGGTACAGCAACAGTAGTATTATTTTTGTGTGTGCGCGTGTGATCGGCCGGGTGCCTTGCTTGCTTGCTTCTACAGCTGCTGATGTATTCACATTCCATCGTCTCCTGTTGCGTCATATACGGCAGCATCAGCATCACGAGATAGGCACACAGTACTTCGAGTTTTGTCTCTTTCTCTCTCGCTTTCTCTCGTCGTTCGTGTATTTTTTTGTTCTGGGTGGGCGGGGACCGTTAGGGGTGAAATTCCGGGGTTTCCACTGCTCGGATGTTTGGTTGTTGGTTCTCTTTTACAACCGATGGGTTGAAATTACGGTAGGCGCTCCCCAATATTAGGGCGCTTATTACTTTGCTTCCATATACTGCATAATTTCGTTTTGCTAATCCCCTTCCTGTTTCGCCGCCTGTGGCCACCATCCATCTCCTAGGATGGCGATCGTTTTCTCGCTGCTAACTAGTGTACCAAACTCCTCCATGTCACATTCGTTCGTTTCCCTCATCTCTTTCAACACATCCCGTTCCTCTTCGTACATTTCGCATTCTCCCACTATGTGAGTTCTACACTCTATTGCTTTTGCCACACGGGCACATCTGTGCATCTACTTCCCCCACCTCCCGGCTACTGGTATACCTCTTTCTTCTTTCTGGCAGGTCCCAGGTCGCCTACAAGTACACGAAATAAAGTTTCAGCATTTTCGCGAAGTCGATTGGGGCGTGCAAAAACGGTTTGATCTCTGTCTCTCCGCTTAATCCTCCGTATACCTCCAAGTGTTTCTCCGATTTCACCTTGTTTCTGAGGGCTGGCCTTTCATTTATTTTTATCCTCTCTTCTCTCTTCTGCCTTGTACCTCCCGAATTTCTCTGGGGACATCATATATTCTTGGTTTCCTCCTATATCCTTCCAACTACGCTATCCTACCTTATTCCAGCTCGCCCTCTTGTTACTTTCTCCCATACAGCTCCATCAACTATACCTGGCAATATCTTTTTTGGCGTGTTCCTTACTTTATAACGTCATTTCAATTTTCTCACATCTCTATTCGTGTTGCGTGGCACATTCCCAGTTCTACTCTTAATAGTGTATTACTGCAGCAATCGTCGTACTTGAGCTTCTACAGCAGTACCAGGTAAATATTTTTCTAGCTGCTGTCATACGTAGTGTTGTCAACGGCTTCACGAACTTCGCGCTCCCTTTCCATGCTTGTCTGGATATTCTAGCTTTGGTACTATTGATATCACATTCATCCGAGGATACATCTCTTCATCCTATAAATAGTTTCAAGGTGCGAGTCTGTTCACGGATCGCATCCATCTTTTTTACCCTTTTCCTCTCAATTTTGCTATGTGCATGTGTATCCCAAGAGCAGTCTTCGGAGATCTCTACGCCAACGTACGTATCCTGGTCTACCATCGGTAATTCATCTTCTCCCCACTTCCAACTTTCAACCGAAATTTACCGGATTCACCTCATCTTTGTTACATTCAACTACTAATACTGAGCACGGCAATTTTCTAGTAGTGGGGCCTGGGGGAGGCGAAAAAAGAGGAGATGGAAACATTTCCAAGGCTTGCGCAGGCATTCTCGATACGGGTCGCTCAAGCTTTCGAGTTTTGTGTTGTTGCCCGTGCCATGTATGTGCTCTCTGCTGCGACGCCATCACGAGAGCGCTGTAGTTGGAACCTCGCCGTGAAAATAGCCACATTCGAAAGATCTTGTGTAGAGGTGCATCATAGGCATTTAAACCACCTCAATTCGTCGGAGCATGTGGGATATTTATAAATGGCCCCAGCCATTCACGACGCTGATGCGCCATTCTGATGCAGTGATGTAACGACCGTTTGGTCTTCATATTTATGCCCCAACGGTCCTTACAATTCCGCCACGCTCTTCCGAAAGCCCCTCCCTCGTCTCTTCTCACGTTCGGATTTGGGGGAGTAGGCGCTCTCTCTCTACGACAATAACAAACAGCTGCTGTACAGACGCTGCAATGACAGCAGCAACGACATACTATTAGCTAGTCCCTGTGATCGTACGAGTTCCAACAGATGTATATGCTTGCTGTCGGGGTGTCGAGGTGGCTCTGCCTCTCGTTTATACGTTTGGATTTTTTTGTTCTCGTTCGCAACCGCTTGTCAGGCTTTGCCATCGCTCTACTGGGCATGCTGCTGCTGTGATCTGTCTCCGATCTCGGGGTTGTCCGGTGGCATCACACGATTGTGGGCGGCGTGCTTGCTGCGTGTCGCAGCTGCTAGCTGCTTGCTGCGCGGTCGTCAGATGCTTCCTCCATCGAGCAGAGCTTTCTATCTGTCATGAGGCGCTTCTCCTGCAGACACTGCTGCTGTGGCAGGTGTGCCGTGCTGCGATCGGCGGCGGAAATGACAAGCTAGGTTCTTCAGGTCATCATCCAATCAGCGTACAAAATGTCACAATTTGGTTGATTTTTGTGTGTGTGATTGGCCTACGTCACACAAGTTTCAGGCCCCAACACTGCGAAATTGACTCTACCTTCTTGGCGTTCACCGTTACCCTCCATTTCCTAGAGAGGTCTAGCGCCTTCTATATTGGTTTCTGCAATCCTTCAGGTGTTTCCGATATTCCCACGAAGTCATCCGCAAGCATCACCGTGTCTTCCCCCACAGTGACTCACTGCTTTGCTGCTTCGACTGCTACATACAGGTCGCTAATATATACATAATATATATCTTGAATAGAGCAGGTGATAACGCACATCCCTGTGCAATCCCTTGTAAAATATCTACATACTTCGGTATTCCCCCGTCCAGCATCGCAGCAGTTCTCGTACATTCCGTCATTTTTTTTCATCACTCTCCACAGCTTTCCTCCCGCGTCCACCTAGCACTATCTTACCTAATGTGTACACATCAAGTACGCAGCTACGGTTTGGCATAAAACCCTGCTTGCCCTTGGCTTATTTTGTCTTCCTTCTCCATCGTTGTTCCCATTCTATCGTTCAAAATCTCACAAAAAGTTTTGCCCGCTGTGCTTAATAGCTTTATCCCTCTATAGTTCCCCGGGCCAGCCATATCTCCTTTCTTAATTAAGTACTACTAAACTCCATCTCCTAGGTGCGTACTCGTTTTTCCATATCCAGTTATACAACATGACCATCATGGTAAGCATTCCTTCTCCCCCGTACTTCATAAATGCATTGATTGACTACAAGTACATATTTGGTCTGCCCCTGCTGCCTTCCTATTCTCGAGTTTAGCTACATATGTTTTCACTTCTTCCCTAATAACTCTCTGTAACCTTGTCTTCCCTTTCTCATACATCTACGTTCGCCCCTCGGCGTCAGACAATACGAAAAGAGCAAAGCAGGCCAAAGTGAGCAGGACCAAATATTGATGGTAAAAATGCGTAAGTACGTAGGTTTGTGTGTACCGTAGGTCCTATTTACTATGGACCCCCGTAATGGTATATACTTCCCTTTTTCCCCTTCAAACTACTATTTATGACCATTTTACCATTCTGCTATTCCCGCCTCTGCCTCTCCTGTTTGTTTGCCCAGCATACCTTCTATCCCTACCCACATACGTTCCATCCCGCCCCCGCCCTCAAATCTTCGTTCGCTTTACTTACCACCAGTACTTACTACCAGGTACGTATTTCCATATTCCTTTCTTCTTCTCCACCAGCTCCTTTGCCTTGTTTCTATTACGGGGGTCCATAGTTAATGGGACCAAATTTTGATAGTAAAAATAGGTAAATATATAGGTTTTTATGTATACCATAGGTCCTATTAACTATGGACCCCCGTAATAGCTACAGCATATTCCCCCCGTCTTGTCGTAGTCTTAGTCGGTGTATAGCTTGCGTGCCCCTTTCTCCTTTGCCCTATACCCTCTTGCACTTCCTCACTCCACAATTTTACTGCTCTGTTGCATACTATATATATCCTGTACTTGCTGTGGTCTTGATCCATTGCTCCCATCATTCTAATGTCCTACCTCCTGAATTATCCCTCTCTATATACCAATCGTTGTGATTCTTATTATTTCCAACAGCTAGGAAAACTGCTCTGCAAATTTGGAGATCTCTTCTTGAAACTCTTCCCGTTTTTCTTTTACTTCTGCTTTACTCATTCTCCATCTGTACAATACTCTAGCTCGCCTATGTTTGATAACTCTCGTCTACTGCCTGTCTGTCCATATTAGACAGCAGTGATCCGTAGTTCCTACGTCCGCTGCGCATACTTGTACTTCGGTTTCCTTACCACTTCCATTTTCTAAAACTATCAAACCAAGGATAAGAGTTTCTCCCTTTTGTATGCACTGTCCAGTCACACTGGCTCTGCCTTTTTTACTCTGTCGTTCAACGTCTCCATCCCGTTGTCTCGTTGTGCTTGAGGAACTATAGTACATCTCCGCCATTCGTATTCTTTGTTGCTTCCTCATATTGTCCAATGCTCTCATTCGGGTTGCTTGCCTTCCCAATCCTTCTATTAAAAAAATCTCCCACTAGTACTACTTCTCCTAGCTTTTTTCACTCTGCACATCTACTGCTACTTCTCCGAACATGCGCTATATATACACACCGTACTCCTCGACTCTGGGGGCACATAGATGCTTCCTAACAAGTAATACTTCGCTCCCCTCTCCCCTGGTATCTTTATCTACATTCTTTCGTCGAGTTTGGTGTCTTTGAGTACCTCTACTATGTCACAGGTATTTTTTTACTAGGAACACGACGCCCCCCCCCGCCCTCCAATTCTTGCTATTCTCGCCCTTCCTCTTTTTCCCTATCCACGCGGTATCTCCATCTTGCACCCTATTCCCCCCCCCTCTTTCTCCCACGACTCTCGAGTTCTCACTATGTCTAGGTCGCGCTTACTTACTTGTTCGGCAATTTCTACCCTTTTGCGCTCTTCCGTGGCGAATCCACAAATATTTGGGCGTGGGGGGGATACTTGACGTGGTGTATACCGATACATGTAGTAAGCCGTATGTAGCAGCAAGATGGTCCTCACGTCCAACGACAAAAAAAAATGAGGAGGAGTCTTAAGCCTGTTTGAACTGTACCCATGTTCTTTGGAGGGGAGAACTACCTGGAATTGGTTTGTGTCGCCATTTATGCAGTGGTAAAAGGGTTGGCACTGCCGCATAAGGCATAAGGTAAAGGGGGGGGGAGAAGCGGTGAGCCGTTAGGTAGGTAGGCAGCCACATACCGGTACATGCATGGCAGACCACGACTCCTTCACCGGCCGCCCCTCGCAAAAACTAAAACCAGTATAATAAGTCCGAATCAGGTCTTGACGCAGCGCCCGGTAGGAAACTGTTTGAGAAGGGGGTTCGTTCCATATCCACCACTAATAGCCATCCCTAGAGATAGATGCCTGAGACATGCCTTAGCCATCATGCCATCATGCCACAGCCATGCCCTACGCCATGGTCATCGCATGCCATAGCGGTGCGCCCGTTCCCACCGCGCACCCCCCGATCCTCGAAAATCCCTCTAGGACTCTGCACCCTTTTCATTTCGGGGATAATTTCCTTCAAACTAGAGTCGCGAACTCATGTTTCTGTGCAGTGCACCACTAAAAAGGGTAGGGAGGGTTACTCACCTCCACCTCCCGAAAAAAAACTGCTCCCTCCCTTGCAGGCCGGTCTCATCGAGCTTCTTCACCGCGACGGGCAGTCCCATCATGCTGCCGCGGTACACCTTCCATCCATCGCGGGGCGGGGGGGGCGGGGGGGGGGGGGGGGGGGGGGGGGGGGGGGGGGGGGGGGGGGGGGGGGGGGGGGCAGAGGGGGAAAGGGGATGGGGGTACTCACGTCATGCCATGCTTGGCCATAGTCGTGCGACCATAGACCCTATTAATATTAATAGTATCCCTACAATTCGGGAAGGGCAGCCAGGTATTTAGCGGGCCATGACGTCGGGGTGAAGGCACCGATAGACCTTGGCAGCCGAACGTTTAGAGCAACGCAACACACGCCCTTGATAAATGACGGCGAGGGCCCACGATGGGGCGCACCTCCGTGCTTTCACCCTGGCGACAGGAGCTCGGGTCGGGGTCGAGGGTGTGGGGACGCGGGCGGGGGTGGAGGAGGGAGAAGGACGGTTCTGCCAACACAACACGTCTTCGATTCAGTGCGTTCTCCACTCCCCCACTACACACACCACGCCGGCTTTCTCCTCCCCCTCCCCTCCCCTCCCCTGCCCCTCCGTCGCTTAACCCCCTTCGGAGCCCTTTGATATAGCCACCAGGCCAATGAAAAATTCTTCTGGATCTCTTTCATATAGCGACCGAACCAGTGATAACTTTGGTGCCATCAAGAGTCCACGAGCAGCAGCGTGAGCGCCTAGCAGCAGTACTGTAAGAGCAGGATCGTGTTGCGCCCCGTGCCGTACAACTAACTCCCTTGCATCAACCATTGTAACTCGGACAGACACCATGTTGTAGAACATCCCCCAATCACGCAGCAGTGGCCGTTACCGTCATCATAATCATTTGTCATGGTCAATTCTCCCATTTAAAGTCCCAAACGGGATACAACCCTCCTGAGCGCCGGAGCCCGCCCGCCCCGCCCCCCCCCCCCCCCCCCCCAGCCCCCTTCCCTTTCTCACCTTCCCAAAACCGCCCTCCCCGATGCACCGCTTCGGATCAAACCCGCCGCACGCTTCCCGTACGGCCGGCAGCTGGTACAGCCTCAGCGACGCCCCGGACGAAGACGCCGGAGCAGCACCGCCACCCCCACCCGGCGCCCCCTTCCCGCCCCGCTCCAACTCCCCCTCCCCCTCCTCCGACCCAACGACTCCGGTGCCACCCCCCCCCGCCCCCGGTCGCCGACAGGAACTCTTGCAGGTCTACCGACTCCCTGCCCTCCCCCCCCGCTCTCGGGGGGGCTCCTCCTCCGCCCTCGTGGCGCCCGTGACCCCCTCCCCCCCCCGAGGAAGGGGAGGACGAGGAGCCGGCGGAAGCGGAGGCAGAGGCGGAGGCATCCGCGGTGGCGCCCACCCTGCCGCCGCTGGGCTTGAGAGGGACGGGTTTAGTGCCCGAGCGCATGTCCTCGTGGAGACCCAAGGCCGAGTTGAGGAGGTCCATCGCTTTCAGGCATGGTTCTAAGCCTTCGGCCTTGCCCTTTGGGGTTTCGAGTGTTTGAAGGGGGGTGGCGTTTATTTTTTTTTTGGGGGGGGCAAGGAAAGGAAGAAGGGGAGGAGGGGGTGGGAGGGAGGGGGGGGGGGGGGGGGGGGGGGGGGGCAGCGGCAGGGGCAGGGGGGGGGGAGGGGGGAAGGTAAGCGCGGACAGGAGAGGCTTTTTTTCAATAAGAACGGAGAACTTCGATCGGACGGTGCCGATCGACCTCCGGCTTGAGTCTACCTGTATGATTCTCTGGCGTCACCCAGCTCAGTCAACAACAACGCACACTCTGTAAGGCATGCCCTATGCGCCTTATCTAGGCGGCCATGCACATGAGCAAACACACTCGTTTCGCCCAGTATCACTGTATCCCTGGAGTTCCGAAAAGGCATATGCCCCATACCACCGAGGTTGGATATACACAACAGGTGCCGCCCGACCGCAGAAAAAACCCGCGCGCGCGACAAGATATTTTTTATTACGCGAATCGATGAGCACCCGGGGGGGGGGGGGGGTGGTTTCTTGGGGCACAAATACGGGTACACAATATATGTAATATTTCGGCGGCCGTGAAAATAAATTACAGCAGCAATTCGGTTGTGTAAGCAAGAACAAAAAAAAAACTGTAAGCTACCATAGTCTCGTACACACAACAGATGAATGCCAGGGGCGGTAGAGAGGGGTGGGCCCATCTATTTCCCGAGACTCGGTCGTTTGAGGAGAGCCCTACACCTCCCCGCCCAGAACCTTGCCTTAAGAATCATCAACGTGAAATCCGACTAACAGCAGTAGTTCCACCGCCTGCGTACATATACAAAATCTAATACAGGGGGGGAGGGGGGTCACAGTAATCAGAACCGGCGATGGACCCAAAAAAAACAGGTATCCCCCTATGCCTACAAGCTTGCACACCGTTTTGGGTTCTAATTACTGCTATTGCGGGGGGCATAGTAACTAGGACCTACGGTAAACACAAAAAACTATTATTGCGATGGTCCATAGTTAATGGGACCAAATTTTGGTAGTAAAAAATAGGTAAATATATAGGTTTTTATGTATACCATATGTCCTATTAACTATGGACCCCCGTAATAATATACATTTCGCTATTTTTACCAACAATAATTGGTCCTATGTACTATGGTCCCCAGAAAATACTACTATATTCCCCCGTGACTGTCAACTATTACTAGTGTAAAACAGCAGTGACATTCCTAGTGACAGCAGTGACATGGAGCAATCCCCTAGGCGAGGAGCCCCTTCAGTCAGAAACAATTTGGCCAACAAAGTGCTCCACCCACATCTCTCAGCACACCGTGTTCGCTTCTCATCACTATCAACACTCGTAATTTATTAAAACATTTACTGGTACTGTAGCGTAAAACACCTCATGTTCCCAGCGGCATCGGGTAGTTCCTCGGCTTTTAGGACTGCAGTCCCGTGTTGAGGTACAAACTACTTAGACTTTGAGTGAATTGTCTCCAGAACGGGAGGGCAGTTCTGAAAGGGATTAACCCTTTCAGTACCGCGGTCCCGTTTTAGGGACAAATCACTTGGAATTAGACCGGTTTGTCCCCAAATCGGGACTGCGGTACTAAAGGAGTTAAGGGGCCCCGTCAGCGGTCAGACATAGTCTGGCCCAAAAGGTGCCGCCTCTATCGTAACACCAGCATTTTTGGTTTTGTACCTGATCTGCGAGGCCTTGTATAACGCCCCTCAAGCGCTCTCGGTGCTCCTGGCACTCCTTGGACAGCACGTCGAAGTGGCGATTCTTTCGCGGGAAAAGGGAAAGAAAAGAAAGCGACAGTGAGGCAAAAAAACAAAACAAGGAGAGACACAGAGCACACGCACACACCACCGGAGAAAAGAGTCAACATCAACAGGCGGCACACGAGCGGGGACGCTCACGCATCAGCCCCGTGGAGAGATAAAGAGCGGAAACGAAGAGCCACAAGAGTAGACATGAAGTCCACACAACACACACCTATTTTCGCACCAGATACCATTTTGTATTATGTTCCACTCGCGATTCGCGTACATATATATGCCCGCACGACCACAGACCAACAGCACATCAGGGAAACAAGACATCTGCCTGCCACACGAGGCCTCCACGAAAACGCGACAACTCCCCCACTCCCCCTGCCCTCCCCAATCCCCTCCAGACTTGTTACACCAAATAGCAGCGAGAAAAGGATGACCATCCAAGGAGATACAGTAGATGGTGGCCACAGGCGGCGAAACATGAAGGGGATAAGTATAGCAACAAGTTTCTACATGATATACTTCGTATGGAACCAACGTAATGAGCGCTCAATTGTTGGAGGTGTCTCTATTAGGAGTGGAAACGGTGCTCCGTCTCGAAAGGGATGCGTGGTCAATGGTCAAAATGACTCACATGAAATGAGTACCCCCCCCCCCCCCCCCCCCCCGGACTAGCATTCTCAACAATGTCTACACTCACCAAGCCATTTATCCGACCAAAAATAAACTAGACGCCCTTCTCCCATCCCCTATCCCCCCCTTCATCCCGCCCCCCCCCCCCCTTCATCCCGCGCCCCCACCCCTTATATCCTCCCCCCCCGAATCTCTCCCACCACCAGTAGCAAAACCAAAAAAAGAGTCATGAAACCACCCACACACACCCTTCGATGGCCTCACCTCAAAAAGCTCACCCCACGACCGGCATGCGTGGAGAGTTTCCAGCAAAAGCTCGGACGAAACCGTCGCCGCCCTGACCACGCTGTCGTCGGACGCCGGACCGCTCTCCATCGCCGCGCGGATCCCCTTTCTAGCCTCCTGCGCAGGCCGGGGACAAGCGGGGATGGGGGGGACGGGTGGGGGGGGGGGGGGGGGGGGGGGGGGGGGGGGGTACTCGACATCATGCATGGCATTAGTCGTATGACCCAAGACGCCCGCATCCCTACCGGGATGGAGTACGCCGGGCTTTCACCGACCAGGCAGACATTGTTGGCGCCAAGCGCGAAGCGCCGCGAGGTATTCGGCGAGTCGCATGAACGGTTAGCCGCATCTTATTGAGAACCACTGGCGAGGCGGACTTGCATAAGGATGACAGCTTCAACGACTTGATTAAATTTGCGGTGTGGCCACTTCCAGACACAGCAATGGCAGTACTACCAGTTATGTAGCTGCCTCTTGAGCGCCTTAACATAAACAGTACGTGATACGATCATTCCCCTTACGTGGAGTAAAGGTTCTCCACCCCGCACTAACCATCCAACTCTACCACCAGCTGTCACCGACCGCCAAGAAAAAAAACGGTACCTTGGTCGTCAAGCTCAAGTAGTGAGCAGCATGCGTTACAGTGTCGCTGCCAACCTACGCCAACCCAACTCATCATCACTTTTACTTTCCAGCCCAACTCGTAGGAGGTTTTACCCTCAGCGATCTTCCGGACAAGCCGTGGTCAAAGGTGTCGTCCCTTCTCCCCCCCGGTACGTGCCTTCTTTTTGTCGCGCATAGGGTCCAACATTCCCACTGCTCGTCGATTTCATCGAATGTAGCTAACTCACGCTCTCGCGCTTTCCGCTAATCAATTTTTATGCAAGAAAAAGTCGTACGAGCATGCACTCGGAGACTCGAAGCCACCAAATTGATCTTGATGGGCACGCCGACCACCTACCAAGCCACCGGGGACGCCGGCTTAGATATGGCGGGGGGAGCACAAGAATAAAATCGGTTTGGTTCGGTTCGGTTCGGTTCGGTTCGGTTCGGTTTAGCACAGTTCACTTCAGTTTGGTCGGGTTCGGTTTGGGGTGGTTTTGGTTTGGCTTCTTGGTTAGGTTTCTCGGTTTGGTTTTGGTTTGGTTTGGTGTTGTTTCGGTTTGGTTTGGTGTGGTTTGTACCGACTCAAAAGTCAAAAACGAAAGTGCGCGCGCGCCAACTATCACCAATCACGCCGCAGCCCCCCACCTCCGCCATCACCCACCAAGGCATCACCACCACAACTACCACCTCAACCACAACCAACCCCCCACCAAAACCCCACTACCCCACCACCACCACAACCACCACCAACACCAACACTACTATACCACCGCCATCATCACCATCACCACCACCACCGCCACCGCCACCGCCACCACCACTACCACCACCACAACTCCACCACCACCACCACCACCACCCACATCACCATCACCACTACCACCACCACCACCACCACCGCCACCACCACCAACACCAACCACATCACTACCACGACCCTGCCAAACAAAACACACCTCCGGTACGCTGGCATGAAAGGTGCTGCCCGGTGTGTTTCCGTCGGCATCCTTCTGACCGACGCGCGAACCTTTACCGACGAGCTCCCGCACGCTGGCCACGTGGCCCCTGAAAGCCGCCCAGTGAAGCGGGACCTTTCTCCACGCGTCCGTGCAGTCCACCCGCGCCCCCCAAAACAGCAGCTCGCGGATCACCCCCAGCTGGCCGTTGCCGGCTGCCCAATGGAGCGGGGTGCGCTTGCTGTTTTCCGTCGCAAATGTACAGGTATACATAAATGTAACCGGTACATTGTGGAAAGAGAGAGCCAACAGACGTCATGAGCGAGAGGGGCATACGCGTGCGTGTGGGAGGGGGGTGAAAACAAGTGTATGTCTGCATAAAATATATGTGGAAATAGAGCGAATTACTCATAGAGAATGGGGAGGCGCAGTCGAATGGAGGGGGGGGGGAGGACGCGTGCGTCTGGGAGGGTATGTTAATATATTCATTCATGAAAATAATACCTGGTAAAGGGAATTAGAGCCTAATACGTAGAGAATGGGGAGGCGCAACGGAAAGCGGGAGGGGGGGGGCGGGAAGGGATCACAAACGCCATGTACCGCTTTCGGAACTGCCCCCACGTTGTGAGGACAACCTTGCATGCCACTCAACACCAGGTATAGGTAAATAGAGCCAAGCACGTACGTAGAGAATGGGGAGACGCAGTGGGATGAGGGGGTGGTGGTGGAGGTGGGGGAGGGGTCACACACGCGATATACCGCCTTTGGAATCGCAATCACGTTCGTGGGGAAAAACTACTTGGAATTAGAGAGGGAGATATTTTTGCAGTGATCTAAGCGTCCATGTGGACGCAAAATCAGTTTTGGGCGAGGAGTACGGCAGAACAAAAGACATAGAGTCAAGTTGGACCAAGCGGAAGGAAGGAAGGAATGGGAAAAGACAGAAGGGAAGGGTACCCTAACCGGTGCCGGGTGACCGCGACTCACGAGGCGTCTCTGCTGTTGACATCGGCCTCTTGCATCATCAGCAGCCGCACGACGAACACGTGACCCTTTGCCGCTGCCCAGTGGAGAGGAGTAGCAGAGCTGGGCGGGGGAAAAAAAAAAACGGCGTGCCACAGGGAGGGGGGGTAAGAGACGAGCTGAAGAGGGGTGGGGTGTGGGGGGGGTGTGGGGGGGGGGTACACAATTGCTGCCTTCCCATCGACCAATTGGCCACGCACCCATTTCGAGACGGGAGGGTGGGGCGGGAGGGGAGCAAGGGGAGAAGGATATAGCGCCCTCTCGCCTCGGTCGCTGGCTGCTTGTGGCATGACGCGGCGTCAGCACGAAAATGCCATACAGGAGACCACGGCTCAACCCTTTCACTGACCGCCCTCATACACCACAACTAACGTAATAACGACAACAGAGATCTTGAACCGACCAAAAGACCGGTCTGTTGTCATAGAAAGACAGAACGGCGCAGGCACCGCCAAGCAAGAACACACAGCCACAAAACACGGGCAGAACAAACACAAGACGCGGCGCGCCAGGTCGAATACCATACGTACATGGGGCACAGGGTCCGCTCGCACCGCCGAAAGCGGGGGGGGGGGAAAACGCTTGCACCGCGTGTAGCGGCGGGGGGAACGGGGTTGTACTAATGACATGACATGCATGGTCGTAGTCGTATGACCATTGACCCTCGCACCCCTAGAATGCCGGGAGGGGGGGAGGCTAAGGCATGGCAGAACACAGTTGTTGCCTACGTCTCTCGATCTCTGCAAGCGACAGGAAGCAACCCCGAAACCCGCAGGTCATTGCCAGCCGCGTCGAGATCGACAACCTCCAGCTCGACTATCACGGGGGGGCATAGTTAATAGGACCTACGGTACACGCAAAAACCTATATGTCTGCCTATTTTTACTAACATTTGGTCCTATTTACTATGGTCCCCCGTATTAGTTGCGAACGAACGAACAGCAGCACAGCAGCCCAGGTGAATGAAGTGCCTGGCACCACTTTAATTTTAGAATATCCGTTTCTTGTCGCGCGCTGAGCGCGAAATGTCACAGTTCATGAGCCCCCTTACTTAACCGGTCGCCGCTGCTTACACGCGTGCCCCCCCCGCCCTCCCCCGCGCTCCCTTTGACTTCAGAGCTGAAACACATCAGCAGAACGAGTAGCACTAGCAAAAGCAGTAGCGTACCACCGCGTGCTCTCATAGAGGGCAAGGCAACGTGGCTTTCTCTTAGTTTACTCGTCCCGTACGGTGCGGCGTGGTTCCATCAGATGCGGTGAGATGCGGTACGAAGCGGTCCTGGGGCATGTCAATACCTTATAACACGCAAGGCAACACACACCCTTTCATGAAGCTAAGGGCTGTTTGTTTTTCTCCAAAAAGAGGGGAGGGGGGTTCGGGCTTAAGGGAGACACACAAAGAAAGTGGCGGCTTCGGAAATGTCTCGTCGCCATCCTTCCATAGACGCATCGCTCGGCACTACTGTATGCCCATCCTCCCCGCTGCCGATAATCACAGCTTGGAAATCCGTCCAGGGGTGGGTGCTTGTCGTGCGTTTTGTACGGTAAATGTTGCCAGGTACTGGTATCAGGTATCATGCTAACCTATTATAGCTAGGATGTCGACCGACTATTCAAGGGTTTTGAGAGAAATTTAGCGCGGAGCAGCACACCTCGGGCGAGAGCCATGTAGAACACGCGTAGGCCCATCGCCAACTACACCCGTACACTGCACGGTGGCCCACTGATCTGTTACTCGTACTACCAAATCATGGCCCCTCCCCCATCATTGCGGCGGAGCGTCCAGCTCTATTCCCTAGTGCAAAATTGTACTCACTGTTTGCCGTCTGTCAGGCGAACATCCGCGCCACATGCCAACAGGTGCTCCACCGTTGGGGTGTGGCCCTCGTTCACCGCCCAGTGAAGCAGAGTCGCGTCATACTGGCCATCTCGCACGTTAGCCTGCACGTGATCAGTTTCAGCATCAGGATCAGCATCACGATCAGTATCAGGGTCAGTACTGCCTTCAGTATCAGAATCATCACCAGTCCCAGTATCAGTATCAGCAGCGAAACATGCAGTACAAATATTATCAGCAGCAGCAGTTAGCAGCAGCATCAATGTCAGCAGCGGTAATCATAACAGCTCAACGCCGACGTCAGTGCAAGTGTATACAAGTATGGGCAAGTTGAAGTCATAGCGCATTTATATCCAAAAAAAAAACGGTCCTGCTGGGTACGAGAGAACACGTCACACGAGCATACAACCAAAACAAACCAAAGGGAGGAAACACAGACAACGATGGCAAACAAGAAGCTACTCAACGGTTATTAAAAAATAATAATAACGTAACGCAGAGTAGTGGACAGACGTATACTACAGCAGTGAGACAGATCATAAAATCTAGGGCACGTTCAGTTGAAAAAAACAAAATGGCGAAATGCACCTTATGTTTCTGTTCAGACTGGTATATCACGTGCTATAAAAAATACTCCGTACTGTGCGAAGTGTACTACAGCCAGTATACACCGTATAACACCCCGGGTGGTATTGCAACAAGCCCCCCCCGGGCTGCTTTTCTGAGCCGATTTCTCCAAAACAAGGGGGGCGACACACAAGGAAGAAACTGGTGGCGATGGAAAGGTCTACACAAGATCATTCCATAGACGCATCTCTCGGCGTTTACACGGTCCCCATTGTCGAGGAAATCGGCTTGGAAATTCGTGAGAGGGGGCGTGTTATCTTACCACACGTGTGATACAAACCCTACGGTAGTATTGTCACCACTGCCGCTGCTGCTGCTGCTGTTGCGGTTGTGGTTGAACCTCTTTTTTACTGCCATACCGTCATACCAGGGTAGACCATATAGGTTGAAACCGCCAACCCTGACGTCGATTGTTGATCCGAACAGCCTCTAAAAAAGCAGCAGTGACGTACAGCAGCAGTGGAGGGCTGGGCAGGGCTATATATATACCGGTCCTCGTGCCACCACTGCTGTAATTTAGCATTAGGGTACTGCTGTACCAGTAGTTGTTGAGTACTGCTGCTGTAGATAGCTACTATAAATAGAACAAATAAATATTAATAGTAGACTATACTGCTGTGTACCAATGCGAGTGGTTCGGCCATACATACGGCTGGACGGCAGGAAATAGCAATACACAGCCCGTAGGTATACGAATAGCGGCGGACTGGAAGGTGTAGAACGACGACTGCTGTCCCGCAAAAGTGCCATACAGCAGCAGCAGCAGCAGCAGCAGCAATAGGCAGCAACCAGATAAGGGTCTACAACAGCAGTACTTGTGTGTGTGTATTGTCTTCACATCAAACCGTTATTTCTATGTACCCAACTACACAAGTACACCTACACCCGTAGTAGTGTCCGTCTTTATTCCTTATCCTAGAGAGATACCAGGCATCAAGTATGTGGTTGTACAGGTATATATACTACTCGTACGGCCGGGCTCCACGTAGCCTCTACACACAGCCTAATAGCGTACCAAAATTTAGAAGACAAGACAACACACCCCCTGGGACGAATTTCGGGTCTCCTAAACATGGGCTGGGGTTCACAGGACAGGAACATGAGAATTTCCGGAGTCGTTATACCGAAGTAACTATAGTACATGGCCTTACGCCCACGCTCAAGTACAAAATTCGGCCTGGGGGTCACTTGTCCTGTTTCGTACCAGGGTATTATTAAGAAGTGTACTGCACTGCCGTATTACATATCGTATTTACCTGGCGATATACTCTGCACCTGGTGCACACAACCATCTCTTTCACCTTCCAGCTCAACTCGTCGTCGTGGGAAATTGCACTTGTCAACGGCCTTCTGGACAGGCAGTGGTCACAGGGAGGTGGCGTCTTCCCTAATCCCACCCGGCTGTACTTGCCTATACTGCACCAGGTATCAGGTTTAGTCCGTCCACGTACTATTGTTGTACCTTCTTTTTCTTTGTCGCGCATCACAGCCGTAGTACGTACCAGGTACATACTATTAGTTTCATTCAGGATTGATTCAGCATGCCCACTGCTCTCGTCGATTTACACCGTTTTTTTTGCCAACTCGCTCCTTCACACTTTCAGCGCCGGAACACGACTGAGAAAAGGTGCCATTGTGTATAAATGTATACGAGTCGATACTATAGTAGTGTTCAATACCGACGAGAATCGGGTTTGATATACACGACACCGATAAAAAAAGAAAATACTGTACGAGTACTCGAGACGATTTCGATATATGATACATCGAAGTTCAGTGTCACACAGCATGAAAAACACGGAATCAAGGGCAAAACACCTTCGATACTTTCGATATATCGAAACTTTCGATACGATATCCAACACTACTATCACTATTAATAATACACCAGCCACTAATGAAACCCCGGCTGTATCTTATTAATAGTGTTATGGTACGAAGTACCACTCTGTCCCGAAATAAAAGCACCGTCGGTACATTAATGGTATTTTGAAGAAAAAGTTATTGGATTTTGGGGCAGAGTGGAAATGTATTATTCGGGTGCCAACTACCGCAGTATACAGCAGCAGTGGGGGTCACGCGTTAAAAAAAGGGTGCCGCGCCAGGCTTGTTGGATCTTCTCTAAGTCCCGAATGGATATTATATGCCAGGTAGCCGTTACAGCAGCAGTAATATGGCCGTGCCAAATTTTACCTCTCTTCGACCAGTACTCTCAAACCGTGACCCCACGTCTGTGTGTGGTCTATATTGGACCCCAGTTAACCAACAACCCGGCTATATGTGGTATGAAACGCGCAGGGTGGTCGTAGCGGTAGTGCCCCCGGGCCCTGGGTACGCTTCAAGTTTCGAATGTGTTTCTCTCTTGCCGCCCGGCCGCAAACGCCCGACCCGCCTACGGGTACAAGCATAACAAAAAAAAACTACCACAGCAGTCATGCATCGTAGTTTTCAAGTCTTATTTCGTACCAGGGTACCTGCTACCTGGGAGCACAGTAGTAGCGCCATCACTAAAACTCTTGACACCTACATAGACCAGTATGTAACAGTAGGAACACGGATTATCAGACAACCCTTCGCACGAATTGCTAGGCTGGTTTCCTCGGCTCGGCAACCGGGAGGGCGTACTGAATACGCCGAGCGATGATGCGTCTGTGCAAACATCTCCACCAAATCTTCTCAAATCCACCGTTCTCGTTGTGTGCGCCCCCGTGTCTTCCTTATTGCTCCTTTTCTTGTTAATAGTATCAATAGGTGTCCTGCACTGGCTGTATGGTACTCGTAATTGATACCGGAACCAATCGTCAGTGTGAGTTGATTGCAACTCGAAAGTCAGCATCCTCGTGCAATAGACAGCAATAATATCTTGTTTATATAGCTCATACTTGTATACGGTAGGTCTCTGTAGGTCTCGTGCGTTGGTCGTTGTGGGGGGTATATAGAGTATATATGATACATACTGCTGCTGTACGAGGTAAAAAAGGTGTCGTGGGCTGTGGGTCGTAAAAGATATTTCGAGGTCGGAGTGTGTTTTTTTTACTGGGGAAGTTACACCACGCGATGAATTTAAATTCGTGGTTGTTGTCACAGCAGCAGTACTCGTACTGCCGCTGCTGTTGCCGTGGCGGTTGCTCTTGATGTTGGCGGTGGTGGTGCCGTTGCCGCTGCTGTCTAGCGTAGTCAACAATAGTAGTCATTGTTGCAACTGGACCAACCTCGGGGAGATAAACCATTGAACACCAGGTACAAGTGATTTTGATGGAATAGAGCACTTGAAATAGGAGTTGGATCCTTTTGGAGGAGAAACGACGTCCGGCAAGATCAGGATCAGTGCGTCAGCACGTTCTGTTTATTCCTCGCTGTACCATGTGCTTACTCTGTACTACGAGCACGTCCTTGAGGAGAAGTACTACTGATAAACTCCGAGGACGCAAGCCACGAGGCAGAAAGCATACTCGTTTTGTATTACAACGAGATAGAAAAGAGACACCCACGCAACGCCATTTGCCATCATGCGTACCTGTACTCGGCTTGCTGCAAACTCGTACGACTATAACCAGGATAACATAGGCGCCAGTAGTCGAACCAAAAAAACTTTGAGGTATGACAATGTCTAGGGCTGGCTACTACTGTAGTACAAAAATTACTGTAGAAAGCAACAGGCAGTATACTAGTGTTGAAAGAATTATATATACATTCCCTCAATAATACTGCTGTACGTAGTATCAGTCTGAAATAAAAGTCCACGTGCGGTTCGTAGGCTTTCAGGCTTAATCAATGCGGAGGATATGCCCTCGGGGGTTGGTGCTGGCAGATGGTGTTGGTGTAAAATACCAAACACCAAACAACAGCAGTGCAGAGTCACGAGTCCGCAGTCAGAAGTCAGCGATCAGCTACTGCCAAGCCCCAGGAGGGGCGGGAGGGGGGGAAACCTGACGGGAGGGGCACCGTTCGTAACGTGTCGTGTGGTGCATTGCTGTTACTGCTGTTGTTCTCAGATCAACTCTCAAATCAAGAGTTCACACAAAGAAAGGTGCTGCAACCCTAGGAAGATCCGAAAAAAACACAAAAACTCGACATTCGGCTTGGAAGCACATACAAACTACAAACAGCAGTACTTCTGTAGTAACTAATAATAACATGGCCGCAAGTATCCACGTTATCTCTGTGTCGTAGTCTGTGACCACAGAGCTCGTATCTTTCTAGGGTGAAGAATCAGCACGGACACTGGGCTTGCTGGATGTCGACGAGTAGAAGAACGGTTTAATGTGAAGAACACACACACACACACACACACACACGCCACTACCATGCGAGCATCAGAGTTCCCCCCGTTCCCACAATTCACCAACCCGTGGCTACTGCTGTCTGGACTGCTGCATGCACCGCACGAAACTCGCGGTAATCGTGAACACGGAGAGGAACACGCCTGCTGTCGTGTATGGACGTATAACCCTGGTGCCAATCTGGCCCGAAATATAATCACCGTCTGACATTGAGATCGATTTCGAAACGGGGAATATATTTCCAGCCAGAGGGGTAAACAACAAGGTTAGGGTTCGGGTTGGGCCATTTTTTGCATACCACATCAAAGTATGCGAAGTATACACTATGGATGTCCACTAAATACAGAGTAATATCGTGCGTAGCCAGACTATAACAGCGTAGGTGTGGTGCGCCCCCACTGACCCACGAGTTCACCAAGAACTCAGAACTTTCAGCACTCAGCACTTTGCACACACGCCAAAAGTTTACGGGAAGTTTCCAAATTTTCCGACCGCCGAAATGCCGAAATCATTTCCTGACATCCCTCCGAAAACAGGCTCCCTCCTCTGCCTCGGCGTGTTTCCATGTGTTCAACAAAATGTGTTGCTCCACGCTACGAACGTAAAGCTCTACGTACCGTAAGTAGTCTATAACCTCGTATCGATATCAGGTTTTAGGACTGCAGTCGCCGTTCTGGGGACAAACTACTCAGAGTTTGACTGGGACTGCAGTTCTAATAGCCGCTACATAAACATGAATTCAAAACGTCTCAAGCTAATCCAATACCTGTGGTACCTGGTACATTTTATCCACCTGCCTCGCGAGTGAAATCCGCAGAACGCACGATCTAATTATCACACACGGCTTGGAAATAATATATGGGGTTCGACAAAACCCTCGATTTCTCAGGATGCATCAGGTATCAAATACGTATGGTGTCCGCTTCTTGCCGGAAAAAATATTGCACGTGACTACAAAGTTATACTCGTACCTGGTATTAAATAATGATTACATGTCTCCACCCGCCTCGTTCGTGGAATTTGATCCTCGCACGCCCCATTTAATTTTTTTCTCTCTAAAATATGGACACATATCCTGAATGTTTAACGATGTTCGGGAGTATATATATATATATATTTTTTTTTTATCCATCACTTTTACTTTCCAGCCCACTCGTAGGAGGTTTTACCCTCGACGATTTTCTGGACGAGCCGTGGTCACAGGTGTCGTCCCTTCTCCCCCCCGGTACGTGCCTTTTTTTTTTGTCGCGCATAGGGTTCAGCATTCCCACTGCTCGTCGATTTTCATCGAATGTAGCCAACTCACGCTTTCGCGCTTTCCGCTTATCAATTTTTTTATGCAAGATAAAGTCCCTATGAGCATGCACTCGGTGAGACTTGAACCCACGAAATTGATCTTGACAGGCACGCGGACCACCTATCAAGCCACCGGGGGCGCCGATGCATATGCAATAGTGTAAAGTGATGATAATATCCAAAAATATACTTAAAAAACAGAAATAACAGCCAGTTATTAATACCTGGTACCAGTATGAAATACACACCGGAAAAAAAGCCCCACTCGTGGCAAGCTACTTGTATATACTGCTGTACTGCTGTACGTGCAACCTGGAAAATTATTTTTATTATTTCCCAAATATACTTGCAGACACTTCCATTCCTTGAATTCTGGAACTGCAGATTTTGTCTTCCTCATATATTAAGGACAGCCTGTATTTCCTGCCCATCATGAGCATATAAAACCATGGTGTGCGCGATCGAATATCACACAAAGCTTGCAAAATGATTTTCGGCGATATCTTCGATCTCACTGCTGTTTTTTACTTCACGTATAAATAAATAGAACACGTCACTTAGTGCTATCGTACTTGCCGAGACCCATCAGTGTCTGGTCGCGCAGTGCTTCCATCGTGTATATTCAAAAGATGGGGGGTTTTTACAACACTGCAAAAATTATCGTAGTCGACTTTCGACTTCTTACAAATAATTCGAACCCAAAAAAGTAGGTGCAGTTCTAAAAGAAGGTACAGCAGCAGTGGTGTACCCTTTTCAAGACCTTCCGGTTCAAGGCCACAGCAGTACGTAGTAGAGAGAAGACTAGGTAAATAGACTTGTCACGAGGAAAAACTACTTGGGATCAGTATAGGACCATTTTTTCAGTATTACGGGGGGCCATAGTAAATAGGACCATATATTGTAAGTAATAATAGCGATATATATATATATATACCTGGTATATTTTTTTTTTTCATCACTTTTACTTTCCAGCCCACTCGTAGGAGGTTTTACCCTCGACGATCTTCTGGACAAGCCGTGGTCACAGGTGTCGTCCCTTCTCCCCCCCCGGTACGTGCCTTGAGTTTTTATCGCGCATAGGGTCCAGCATTCCCACTGCTCGTCGATTTTCATCGAATGTACATCTAACTCACGCTCTCGCGCTTTCCGCTAATCAATTTTATGCAAGAAAAGTCCCTACGAGCATGCACTCGGTGAGACTCGAACTCACGAAATTGATCTTGATAGGCTCGCGGACCACCCACCAAGCCACCGGGGACGCCGGTACTATACTTTTGTGTGTATCGTAGGTCTAATATAGTTTAATTTACTATGGTCCCCCGTAATACTGAAAGACAAGAGCACATTAGAGATGAGAGCACGTTTTGGGGTTCGTCACGGGGTAGTCTTAAAATGGGCACACCACGTTCTAAAGGGTTCGTCTATAATTTGCGACTTGTGATCTGCGGGCGGTTTGTTCCGTTGCTGCTTTGCTTTCTGAGGATGTATTCACCAGTATGGCCATCTCATCTCCTTTTACGCCAGTTTTATTTACCATGTGATGAAATAAAACTGAAAAGTAACCCATCCAAAACAAAATCAACTACCGCGCAACAGCAGTGGAACAAACAATACGATTTTCGAAAAACAACGAAAAAGCTGCGCTGCTGTTTCGGTGCTTTTTCGGTATTTTGGTTATTTTCAGTTATTTTGCAGCATGGTTCTATGAGGATGATTGCTGCGTGCGGACCATTTCTAATCTGATACCATGGTTAGTTCTCACAGTCAATCTCCCTTCCCCGTTTCTCTGCATTGTACGTTACAGCAGCCGTAGACTGCTGTCGTATGATGTGATATGTATTATAGAAGCAGCAGCAGCAGAAACAAAAGTGTAGGTATCGTCATCTCTTTTGGTGTCTCACCTTGCCGGGTACGACAGCATCCTTGACCTTCTGCCACTCACACCGGTTGATCGCCTCGAACACGTCCACGCGGCTCCGGAAAAGGTTCATCGCCGCCGGCATTGACGCAGACTACTGCTTAAACAATACTACTGAAGCTGTAGTCTACGAGCAGTAGGAGTTGCGTACCGCAGTATTATAGTTGTAGTAGCAGCACCAGTAGCCGCTAAGATACTGCTCACTCCACGTACTGGTACAGCAGCAGTAGATCTACTGCCTGCCTGCAGTACGTCCGAACAGTATGTGTTAGACCCCCCCCTCCCCTTTAGCGTGACGAGTCAGTCTCCTTGTAGCAACAGACGCTTGAAATTCGTACGAAGCGATGAGTTTCGCGATAAGCTTCGTGATGCGCTCCGGGATGGTAGGTTGGTTGCCCCTGGCTCGTATAACAGCAACTGCTGTGCGAAAATTCAGCAAGAAGTTATTTCGAGGCCGCGCCCACCTCCCTCCCTCCGCCCCTCCCTAGTTCCCTGCCTGCCTTTATGCGCCGGAGAAGAGAACGGTGATGAGGGGGCGGGCGGCTACGACTGCGGGTCCAGCTATGTAGCTCAGCGTCCGGTTTAGCCTGGCTGAACCTTCCCCGTGATGACAGCAACAGCAACAGCAGCAGCAGTGTTTCGAAGAGTCCATTTCGCGTGACAAGGACAGGGAAGCGGGGGGGGGGGCGGGGGGGGGGGAGGTAGGAGCGGAAATTCGGGATGGATGTGAAACAGCAGTAATGTAAACTACTGCTGTTGCGCATATTGGCACACCGGACATTTTATGGTACGGGTACAGGTATGATACGGCAATGTCATATTACATGCACCTGCTGCTGTGTGCGAATAAGGTAGAGAGAAAACAACGCGACGAACGAACAACCGGCGGAATTGAGATGTTGCTTGAAAGTACCATAGTGAGACAACTGCTGTACGAGGATATCAGTCTATCCAGGACCATGTGCATTTTATACCTTCGTTAGGAATAGGGGTGTATGTACGGGAACAAGTCGTAGCAACCTACTATTAATATTAATACTGCTCACAAGACCTTTCATAGAGACAGCGAGCGATACATTCACCGCATGGCTGGAAGCTAGAAAGGGTGTGCCATGGTATACCGCAGCAGATAGTTTCGTACGTTAGAAATCGTGTTTCAAAGAGGAGCGAGTGCGAGTGAATACGCAACAGAAGAAGCTGTCAGGTGCCAGCAGCAGGGGGCCCGAAGAGGGAAAAAAAGGGACTGGAACTGGAGACTTCTGTTCTTCGGGTTCTGCGGGTGTGTGCGAGTTCGTGTAATAGCACGACCTGGTTATTATTACATGTATATTTTATATGTATATTCTGGCCAATACGATAGGAGCAATAAAAAGTCAGTCAGATTGTACGAATATCGAATCGATAGAAAAAGACGGTCACCCAGCTCGTAGGAGAGAGCTGCGGGAAAGGGTGATGCATGACCACACACGGCGTGCTCTTGGGGGCGCTGCAAGGCTGGAGACAAGCCCCCCCCCCCTCAGCTACGCCTGAGAGTCAGCCATGGAGACGGTCACCCCCCACCGACGCTTCGTCCAAATGATGAAAATATGTTCCATAAATTACGGCAACTTCAGCCAGTTCCACACACAACCAGCTTGACATCCTGTGCAGCAGCACACCTCTTGTGTACCTGCTCCTAACAATAAACGGGGGCAAAAACAAAAGCACGCCGCGGTGGACGAAAGTGGGCTCGACAAACACCAAGGCCAGCACCCTCACCTCTGCAGACGCGTATTGCGGGATCTACGAGCTGCGCCCTCTTTGTGGCGGCTGGCCGGTGGCGCGACACTCTGGTCGAGGTGTGATACGTTGGTGTGTTTGTGGACGAAAAAGCGGGGAAGGAGCCCGTCTAAACGTGGCCATCTCGAACTTTGGAAACCCATCGTGTGTCAAGCACAAGTGGTCAAGACCTGGCAGTACAGACCGAGTTACCAGGCCGGCTCGCCGTGGTAACATTGATCACGGGCTGCCGCCGTGCCGTTCCAACGCCCGCTCCCTGTACGCGTGGAGAGAAAGATGACGGAGATGTTTGACTTCGGGTGGTCAGAGCGACCCTACTGGGACCGAAAGAACTGGTCGTCTCTTGAAGCGTATAAAGAGGCCTTGAAGACGTCAACTACCCTTTACGTGGGGAACCTGTCCTTCTACACGCAGGAGTCGCAAATCTACGCTCTCTTCGACCAGGTGAATGAACCGCGAAAGAAGGCATCGGTGATGCGTTTGCCATTCCTACGTGTCTTGGTCTCATCCTTTTGTCTGTTTGCCTTGCGTCGAATGCACACCTGCAATCTCCGGTTTCGTGCACACGGTATATATAGCCACAGGTATATCCATGGGTACGAGGGACATGATGAGGGAGGGAGGGGGGCAGACAAGGCGCACCTTTCGCTCGAATAGATGACACAAGGTTGAATGCCAGTTGGCAGTTAAGAGGAAGCATGGAGCGCAAATGCCTTCCTCTCACTCTTCCGCCCGCACCTCAGTGAGGTGGCACACGCAATTGGAGTTGTGCTGTGGGCTGTGGATGTACTATTAATATTGATACTGCTGTTGAACGTTTTGCTCCATACTCCGTGGATATCATTTGGTATTATGAAGCTGCAACGCCGTGATGGATGATTTCCGGGATCCTCTCCAAAACCACATTATTAGCTTGATCGATATAAACATGGGGCTATACTTGGAAGTTTATCTGGTACACAGCAGCGGTGTCGTAGCTCTCTGAGTATAGCCATTCGGTTCATTCGCATCTTAAACCTGATACGTTTTCAGCACCGAAGGCAACATGGCGGTATCGCCATCAACTTTCGTCGACCCATTTTATTTCTCAACACGGATATGGCAGACGAAAGCATGACCCCATTCCACCCTTGCGGCAGAAGAAGGCCGATTGGCCGACCGCGCTTCAGCTGTCCACGAACAGCAGCATCTCATGCAGCTTCCCCTTGACGAACACACATGCTGAGGCGCTGAGAGGCATCATTGCACGTCCACAAACACCGGATAGCGATAGAATCCCTGCCATGGCTTTGGCATGCCGAACAAGCGAAAATGTTTCGACACGTCCAGCAGATCATCGATTCCCGCTCCATGTTGATTTAATTTTTTCAGGGCAGATGTACTCCTGATCTATATTGTCACAGCTCATGTTGCCGCGCAGGAACCATGTGGTTACAGTCTGCACGATCTAGACCAGTTTTGTTGGACTGGATCTGTACTCACACAGATCCCGCACAACGTCTCCAAACGGCAAGTTAGGATCTAGATTATCTATAGCAGTACGTCGTGAGATGTCCGACGTGTGATACACGTTCACCTCTGAAATGCGTTGTGGACTCCGGCCCGCACGCTTTGCTGTCTGCCGTCTGTCATGTTTTGCTTGGCGAAGGTCGGTGTGGTTCGTCGAGTCATCATGGGCCTGGACCGCGTGAAGAAATCCCCGTGCGGGTTCTGCTTCGTCGAGTGAGTGCCTCTTAGATCTTCTGTGTATATATGCGATACCTGGTACGTACGTAAGGCAGGAGCAGACACTTGTCTGCCTGTACCAGGCGCCAGTGCGCTCTATTGATGGGTCGGTGTTTCTGCACGAACGTCAACCGCTTTCGTGTACGAGCGGCAAGCAAAGGACGGAAGCATGACATGACCACGATGCCCACTGTAACTCATGAAACTTTTCGCGAAATATGCATGGCCAAACCAACACGGCGGCTTTCATCCAGTCAGTTTATCCTGCCGGGGCCCGCTACGATCTACCTGTACCTCGTACCGGCGCACCCTGGTACCGCCCTATGTCCTCGTTGATACGGTCCGTGGTATACTATGGCATGAAACGGGGCAAGAGGTCTGCAGCGTGCCGGCGCTCGGCACGTCATCCGTCCGTTTTACTTTTGTTTTTTCGTTGCGTATCTTACCACCAGCGGTATAATGGCACGTACGTTCTAAGCTGATCGGCTTTAAACAAGGTATTTTTTCACCACCTGGCACCCTGTTCAATTTGGTGCCATGTAGGCCATACGAATCTACAACAACTCCTGCTATGTACCAGTATGTTCATGTATAATATGCAGTAAGGATACTATTACCGTACCGCACCGGAAAATACCGTTAAACGGTGTCGGTATAGGCATACCGAAACTGCAATAAAAATGTCAGGCGGTATCGCTATTTTTCGATATATTACCGATACCGAAATACTGATACCGTGTTGCGGTATTTCGGTATTTGTCGTCCTCCCTGTAAAAAAGCCTCGGCACGGCATATGAACACCTAGGGCCTAACAGCGAAGCACAGCGGGCAAAAACTCAAGCCGTATCGGCAAAAATACCGATGCCGTCCGTAATACGGTATTTGTCACCCCTGTAAGAAAGCCTTCATTAGATATACCTGGTATGAAATCGCCTACGGCCTACAGCCTACAGCCCACCACAGCACCACCAGCTGAGGAATACATACTGCTGTGTACTGCTCAACGTACTCGGTACTAAGAACAGCGAGCGGTACGTACCTTTTTCCGCGGACGCGTTGTCGGGATTATCAACAAAACAGGAGAAAAGTCCGATACATACACCGCCATTCGATCTTGTGGAACACTGAGAAATATCGAAACCTAATATGTACCGGTAGTAGGTTTTCTGGAAAACCAGAAAATACCGAAGCTACGTACAGTAGTTTCGAGAGGACGGTATTTTACTAATACCGACCGCTCTGTTTTCGACGACGGTATCCATCACTGATAATATGTAAATACGTAAATACAACGGTATTGAATTTATGTGCAAAGCCGAACAGGCCAGCACCTAGAATACGTGCAATTATCGCCGCCGGTATATAACGAGACAACACTTTGGTTGACGTGAATAACACTTTCTCTGTTGACGAGAATAACTTTTTTTGTTGACTATAACAATACTTGTGCTGACTTGATGCTCCGCCATCGCCGGCCGTCTCCGTCGCACGCACCACTCGCCAGGTTCGCGAAGCACTCCGACACGTTGATGGCGATCACGTGCCTCGACGGGACGGCCCTAGACGAACGCATCATCAAAGTCGGCATTGACCCCGGCTTCAAGCAGGGGCGGCAGTACGGGCGCGGCATGTCAGGAGGACAGGTGCCGATATTTGTGCAGTATTACTTCGACAGACACCTCAAGAGCGGCAACGAAGAAATGGAACAGCATCGTGAAACCGCTTGGTTTTTGTCAGCGTATAGTGTGCGCTTGATCTCAGAGAACTTAATGGTCGGCTCGTCGTTTCAGCGTCTGATTGGACCTCAAATAGCATAATTCTGTCGACAATGCTTGAGGCACAGCGGCGGTACGCTTCTACGAGTATGCAGCGCGAAGATGATCAGTACGGTTAGATTGCAACATATCAAAAACATCCCCGTCCAATACAACTTAACGCGGCGCACGTTGAACCCCGCGAAACGTTCGAGCGCACGGTGAAGGTGCCACAACATCCATTACAACAAAACGGAAGCACCCCCCTCCCTCGTGCTCTCGTCCCTCCTGAAACATCACCCAAACAGGTACGAGACGAAGCTCGCGCAACAAACGACCCCGCGCGGGGAGGCATGGGCGGGCTGGCCCTCGCAGAGTTACAAGGCGGCGGTGGGGGTGGCGGTGGGGGCGGGGACTACTATGGAAACGGAGGGAATGGGGGGGGAGGACGCGCCAGCAAACGGCCACGAGTAGACTGGGATGCGAGGGATAATCGCTGGTAGACTTTTGGTGGAAGCAACACTAGCGCCGTCAGTGCATTCGTAGCCGTTTGATGTGTTTTTCACGGCTCGGGAGGGGTTTTGCGATCGTTTTTTGCGGCGGGCGGAGAGAGAGAAGAGTCCGCGCAAGCATCGAATCCTGCCCTCTTCGGACGTCTGTGTGGGTGTCGACTAAAAATACCTGTTGCTGCTTACGGGGGTAGACCGCGTGGCGGGACTTTGTACGGAGGAAGGTCTGCGGGGCTTTGTTTTGCGCCTGCGCTATTGCACACACGGTCAAGAGATCGTGAGCACCGGGGGCGACCGGTGCGAAGCCTTCTTGGATTGGTCCCTTCCAAACACCCTTTTCAGCAGCAGTAGTAGTGTTTTTGTTCGAAAGGCCTCTCTCCTGTACAAAGCGACATTACCGGTAACATATACGGAAGGGCAAGGGCTACAGAGCCAAGGGCTGAAGGGGCGAGCTACAATAATATAGATGATATATAAATTAAAAGTACATATTGAATGAAGCAAGTGTCTCAGTGCGCAGATCAACCCTCCGTGAGGTGCGAGGGAGGGCACAGAGGGGCGATCTCGAAACACCACGGGCAGGCGGTGCCAGCCTCTCCCCGTCTGTGAACTTTCTTCGGCCCGTTCCACCGGCTGTTCGGAGCCGAAAATAGTTCCTTCAACCTAAAAGTGCCTAATGCACTCACGATCTCACACGCAAAATTTCCGGCATACGTTACCAGGCGCAAGTCTAAAAACGCCGTTTGTGACTGAATGTCATCGTGCGGGGGGCGAGTATGATACTCTCGCTACCGACAGCTGGAACAGGCGGGTCCCCAGATACCTACAGCAGTAGTCGCCCGTGATAACCCCGCGACAGAGTCGCTGTCCCCGATAACCCCGCGACAGACACGCGGCGAGACCCTTTTGCTGCTACTGTAGCCATATTCAGAACCCTTCCGCGCCGCCAGCCTCCTGACTGCCCCTCCGGCCTCTGCCGCTATGCCCGCAGGCAGGCAGACCAGCGTCTGTCATGCCATCATAAATATTCTGGCGCCGATGTCTCCGACTGTCCAGTCGACCCCCTCCGCGAGCCCTTCCCCCGTGACGGCACTGCACGCGACGATACTCCAGTGTCGGTTATCGAACTGTTCCGAGCCGAGGCCGAGGAATTCCGCGATCTCCGCGGCACCGAGCGCCCCTTCAAGGTCTTGCTTGTTTGCAAACACCAACAAGGACGCGCCGGCGAGTTTCTGCCAAATGAAAGGAGCACAAGAGCGAAGTGTTACAGTCACCGTCACCGCCCGTGGTAGGTGGTAAAAGCAGGGCAAGGTCACAAAGGGAGCCAGTAAAAATGCCGACGGAGGGCGCGCAAGGTTGGGTCCCTGGCGAACAGTCCGCAAAACGATGTTCTTAAACTTAACTCATGTGCCTGCCAGGCTGTCTGTCTTTTCTGTCTGTACTTTGTACCGATTATTCGGGGGTAACATTTGCTGCGGCTTCCGTGCCGATCCAAGCGGCAAAAATAATTGCTAAACCAGTTTTGCGGAATATCTTTACCCGCGCGCGATCAGTGTTCCTGCACCTGAGCTGCGCGTTGAGGGCGACAACAGAGCTTTCCTATAAGGACAAAAAAAAACATGGAAACGCAGCTTTCGTACCTTAAGCACAACCAGAAGCGAAAGCGGAAAACCGGCAACTCTACAGCTCAAGTGCGGCCCCAAGCTGCAGCAGTACTGTATCATAGCTCTTAAGTCTGCTATCAGTGATACCCGTGTAGGCGTTACCAACTTGCAAGGCCTTTCCCGGTATGAATGATGTCTACTTCAAGCCCAGATACCAACAATATCGGTGGGTGATATCAATGCGCAAGGCTGTTCCTGGTGTGATTGGTGTTTACCTCTTGTCCAAGCAGGTCGTGCAGCTCCCGCTTGCAGTCCTGCAAGCGACCTCGATCAGCGCTGTCGACGACCCAAATCAGCCCATCGGTCTGCCAACGATCAGGAAGGGAGGGGTGTCCGTGGACGTTTCTAAAAAGCAACTGTTACCGCACAGAACAGCAAGGGCCTGCTGGTATACTTTTATATATTTATTTATTTATTCATTTATTTATTTTTTCATTTTATTTTTTATTTAAAGTGTTCTACACACTTACTGTCCGGCTCAGCTCGCAACGACTTTTTTTTTTACGCTTTTACACTCAGCGATCTTCTTACAGACATGGGGTTATAAATGTAGGTATGTTGTTGACCATGCAAAGTCATCGCTGGGCGACGCGCGCGTAGAGCTCCCAACAAATAACGAGCATGATATTGAGTGTGTCATTAATAGTAGCCGAGACAGGAGGCGTCCCGACGCGTCTGGCTTGGCATGTGTTTGCCGAACACGATGTACAGGTATAACTGTTGTACCATTGGATCAACGCCACTTGCTCCGCAGTGAGATCGTTCATGCTGGTGCGAAGGTACCGGTATCACGCAGTGCTTGACCTGGGTATCTACTATTCGTGGAGTTCGCATTCAAAATGACGACGGATGGTTATTCTGTAACTCAAAACATCATGGGGTTCTTGCTCCAGAGATTCTACGTACAGTTTATCAGGTATCGTTTATCGTGGATAGTATTCGAGCTTATTCCTGCGGTTGGAAGACTGAGAAATCTTTAGTTGGTGGACTTAGCGTCGACGGCCGATGCTATGCTTCTCTTTTCACAGTAACATAATAGCATCGAGCTGATGAATCGACTCGTGCGTACAGCACAAGTCGCACGCATTAACGTGAAGGTATTACATGCTGAACTATAGGGGTAAAAAACCGAGCGATTACCCTACCCAGGGTAATCCTTACAACACTCTTCCCCCCTCTGAACGGCGGGATCTTTGGGGCGTCGGTGCCGTATACGGCCGTACGCTGACCTACCCGCTTCGTTTCAATACCTGTGGAACCAGGGAGATATATTTTTAGGGACTCACGCAAGCGTTTCTATAAAAGAAACGTTCGAAGTGAGATTCGAACCCGTGTCCTCGACGACGTCAAATGTGAAGGTGTTACCTACTGAGTTATAGGAGTAAAAGACCGATCGATTACCCAGCCGGGAGTAATCCTTACAACATGAACATCAGCTGCCGATGTGTAGCCCAAAACCGGCACTATACTCAGATATTGGAACTCAAGTATTTTCATCGCAAGCATGGCACGATACGTTACCCCGCCGTGTATAAGACCTGGTACTTAGAACACGCCAAGCGTGGTGTATTGCCGCGCTTTACAGGCAGCTACCTATATAGGTACGCCATACACTATATACATATCGAACAGAGAGCACAAAAACAAGAAGCACCATCCCACACAGTTCCGTGCGGCGAATCGTCCACAACGCATATGAGAACCGTACGCCGCACAGCAGCTTCGACGTCGCCGTTAGGCCACGGTGTACATGTTTGGCTGTTGAGCCGCGGTCTGTACGCACATACACCAGTATCTGTTCACTATGCGTCGCCGGTAGGTCGCAGTGTATATGTTTACCAGTATGTGCATATACCGGATACCTGCGCAAACCAACATCCCCTTCTCGACTTGATGACGGATAACATGTCGAAAGTAGATGACGATAGCAGAATCGGCCACAAGAAGAAGCCCAAGCTGATGGGGTGAGGAATGTATGTGTCCGGACACCGCCACGCAAGGAGGTGTACCACACGCACGCACCATGATGACACTCGTACAGGTACTTGTGAAGGTGTTACCTACTGAGCTATAGGGGTAAAAGATCAATCGATGGCCCAGCCCAGGGTAACCCTCGTAACACTCTCCCCCCCTCTGAACGGTGGGATCTTTGGGGCGTCGGCACCGTATACTACGGCCAAACGCTGACCTACCCCCGCTTCGTTTCAATACCTGAGGAACCAGGGAGATGTGTTTTTAGCGACGCACGCTCAAGCGTTTCTACAAAAGAAACGTTCGAAGTCAGATTCGAACCCGTGTCCTCGACGACGTCAAAAGTGAAGGTGCTACCTATTGAGCTATAGGGGTAAAAGATCGTTCGATTGCCCAGCCCAGGATAAGCTTTTCACACCCTATAACTAATAACTAACTTAGTTAGTTGTTTTGTCATACAACTACCCACTAGTTGTCTGCAAACAACTAGTTGCACACGATTCTGAACCAGTAGTTGTCTGCAGGCAACTAGTTGCCTACGATTCTGGACAGCAACTAGTTGCCTACGATTCTGGGCGAATAGGTGTCTGCAGGCAACTAGTTGCACACGATTCTGAACCAATAGTTGTCTGCAGGCAACTAGTTGCGCACGATTCTGAACCAATAGTTGTCTGCAGGCAACTAGTTGCACACGATCCTGAACCAGTAGTTGTCTGCAGGCAACTAGTTGCACACGATTCTGAACCTGTAGTTGTCTGCAGGCAACTACCTGTCTGCAGGAAACTACTCTGTCTGCAGGCCACTACTCTGTCTGAGACAACTACTGGCCCGGGTAGTTGTCAATATACAACCATCCTACAAAGTTGCCCGAGTAGTTGTCAACAATAAAACAATAGTTGCCCGGGTAGTTGCCAAAAATAGAGCAATCGGGGTCCGTTAGCTGACGCATGTGTGTGCCAGCTGGCGTGCACACGTGTCAGCGTCATTCTGGAAATAGTGTGGATGTTGTTCGGGACATCGCTCCCGCATAGAAGGGGGGTCGTGGCCATCAACCCAGTTGGACGTGACGCATACATCAAACAGCAGCACTGAGCTACACGTCGACCTATGAACTGTCATGTTTGCGCGCGGAATGGTAATGTGTGCGTCCGGCCTTTCTACACATGGCATACATGCGTCTGCCGCCTGTCCTGCACAGATACGACCACACACTACCACTACAGTAACTGCTGTTCTTGCGTCTTCATTTTTCACAACTAAAGTCAACTTAGTTGTTTGGCGGCCAACTACCCGCTAGTTGTCTGCAAACAACTAGTTGCACACCATTCTGAACCAATAGTTGTCTGCAGGCAACTAGTTGCGCACGATTCTGAACCAATAGTTGTCTGCAGACAACGAGTTGCACACGATTCTGAACCAATAGTTGTCTGCAGGCAACTAGTTGCGCACGATTCTGAACCAATAGTTGTCTGCAGGCAACTAGTTGCGCACGGTTCTGGACGAATAGTTGTCTGCAGGCAACTAGTTGCACACGATCCTGAACCAATAGTTGTCTGCAGGCAACTAGTTGCACACGATTCTGGATGAATAGTTATCTGGCAAACAACTACCAACTAACATAGTTGTACAGGGTGTCTAATCTTTATAACATACTGCCGCACGCTCTTCCTACGGTAGAGGCTTGATTAAATCGCACTCGCCACTTTTTTTCGGGTGCTATGCATCGGGAACCCAAGACTGACTATGGGCGGTCTTCACCTTAGAGTATGGAACCAACCGAATGGAATATCATTTGCCACATGAATTGGTGTTCAACACTTATGGAACACGAATAGATTCAGTGCAGCCCGAGAAAAACACAATAGCCGGTATCTTGGAAGAGGAAGAACAAGTTTTGTACCCCTTTTTCTTCTTTGGGAGGACCGAACGGCCCGGCGGAACGGGAACAAATAACATATCGTTTGATGTCTATGGACACCACCGAAGACGGATGTGGACACCAATTTGAGCACAACAGCATGTTGGTGTCATGGCATGTGCACAATATACCGTTCGTACTGATTCGGCTGGCGAGGCCCAGGATTCCGCATGGACCGAAGCACGTTTTTCTACATAGGAAAGGAACGAAAGACTACGAGCAGCTCCGTTCCGTTCCTTTCGTTCCCATGCTCTTTGGACGGGGATAACCCTTTTAGGACTGCAGTCCCGTTTTGGGGACAAGCTACTTGGAATTTGAGTGGTTTGTCCCCAAAACGGCACTGCAGTCGTATCAGGGTTAAGACACGCCTTAAATGGGTTTTTATTGTGGGAGAGCTTTCGTCCAGAATTTACGGAATTTCCAGGGTTTTGGAAACTCTGCAAAAAAAAACTCTCCGAGAATATCGCACACAGCGTGCACAGACAAGTTTCGACGAAACCCTCGATCTCACAGCTGTTGTGTTTTTTTATTTTAGAAAAGAAAGGCTCATAGTGCTCACCTGCTCGAAGTAATTCCTCCAGTATGAACGGATGGTCTGCTGGCCGCCCACGTCCCACACGTTGAGCTGGTAGCCCTTGTACTCCAGCGTCTTGATGTTGAACCCGAGAGTCGGCTCGATTGTGCTAATGTCGTCCCCGTTGAACTTCTTCACGATCGTCGTCTTGCCGGCGTTGTCGAGACCCCTTTGGAGGGCGGGGCGGGTGTGAAAGAGTGATAATCGATCGCGAGATAAACGACGTGACTTGAGGAGTGAAATTATGACACACGGCAGGTTGTCTTCATTCCCTTGCCTTGACCGGTTAAACACATCTACTGATCGTACAACCTCTGAAAATCAATACACAGCTGTACACGAAACCAGGACACAGCAAAAAAAATGCCTGGGCTTCGTAGATACGAGAGAGTTTCATGGCTTTTCGAGGTCGCGTGTCTTTATTTCTTTCTTTTATTCTTGGCCCTTCTTTTCTTCCTTTTTTAAACCCCGCTCTGACTTGTGTGTGGCCTGCTTTTCGTATCCAGTACGCCCGCGGTGTTGCATTGACTACCGTCCTTATCTTTTTTTTGTTTTTATCCATCACTTTTACTTCCCAGCCCACTCGTACGAGGTGTTACCCTCGACGCTCTTCTGGACAAGCCGTGGTCACAGGTGTCGTCCCTTCTCCCCCCCGGTACGTGCCTTTATTTTTTGTCGCGCATAGGGTCCAGCATTCCCACTGCTCGTCGATTTTCATCGAATGTAGCCCAACTCACGCTTTCGCGCTTTCCGCTTATCAATTTGTTATGCAAGAAAAAGTCCCTATGAGCATGCACTCGGTGGGACTTGAACCCACGAAATTGATCTTGACAGGCACGCGGACCACCTACCAAGCCACCGGGGACGCCGGCATATCTGCAACCCATCATCTCTGTCTTGTACAGTATGTTACCGCAGAGGGTATCTATTATTATGAACAGGTCGAAGATCAGCCAGTAGACTGGGTGTGCTGGATGTCGATGGGTACTCCTGTGGTACTCGTATTGCTGTTTACTACTGCAGATATATACTCACAGTAGAAATAACATAAGACGTGTGATGATGGATATCGATCCATGCACCTCAACTCAGCCGCTACGAGTAGGCAATTTCTAGGTAGCTCATTCGGGATGCCTAGCGGATTCCAGCGGTCTTGCTGAGTTATACCTCGGTCTTTGTACAGGATATCCAGGTGAATCGACAACAGCACGTGAAGACTGCTGGACGTACTCGTACGTACTTCGTACGAATTCGTACTGATGTAGCCTAGAGTACGGTAAACATTGGGTACGAGGTTGGACGGATGCATTGCTGCGTTGCTGCGTGGGTATCTGAATTGCAACAAGTTGATATCCGCATGTTCTCCAGACACGTATGTAGCATTTTTTCGAATAATCGCATGCGGAGGGGTCTTCGCATCGCATCGAGGGTCTAAAATAGCTACTGCTGCACGTAACACGAGCGTCGTGGTCGAGGCGAGAGTGGGCAGCAACAACGCCACAACCGGCCAGGCCTCAGCAATGAGGATCACAGCAGGTGAAAAGCTGAAAAACTCAATACTTCGGGATTCGTGAACACTTTTTCAAATTCAAAGCAATCACATATCATACGTCAATGGAGAGCGCTCACAAGATCAGCAACCGGACTTCCTTCTCCTTCTGTTTCACTTTCTTGAGTATGCTAAGGAGCCCCATGCCTTGGGGAACTTGTAGCGTATCCTTGTGGCAATGCTGGGGAGCTTGCTTGCTGTTGGAGCAAAGGACTGCTTCATTCTGCCTCACTTTTCGTTTCTGATTCGGAAGCTATGGAGTTGCATACACCCAATGAAAATTATTTTGTTGGGGGCAGATTGCCTTCTGTATAGAGACTGTATCTAGACAACCCCTTGCCAGGCACCGAACGGGCAACGAGAACACCGAACAAGAACAACTATTTTGGCATGTGGGCGTCGAGAGCAGCACACAAACAAGCGCTCTGATAGCACTTCCACCATGGCAGGACCAACCTTCGGCCGGCGCAAGCGTGGCCGCGTTGCACCTCTCCGCTGCCATGTGGTGGATGACCACTGTGACGCCCTGAGGCACATCCATGCTGCTATTCGGCAAGGCACCTTGCCTTTCACAGACCTTCGCATGATGCATTGGGATGCGCACCCGGACCTTATGGTTACGCCAGACATGCCGGCGGCTACGTGCTTCTCCCCGCACGATCTGTACCACACTTTGGAAGCGGCGGAGGGAGGGCATCGCGGAGTGGATATTGCCGCTAGTGTACCAGGTCGGTCAAGCAGGCACCGATATTTTATGTACCAGCCGTATGCCTAAAGCCTAGACCATTGAACAATCTTCATCCCCACCGTCCGCAGTACATGAGTTTCACTGCCCCGCCCGAAGTCGAGTCCTGCTGATTGCATGACGGCAGGCACCACCTAGCCCGGCCTCGAATGTGCTCAATCGCCAAACCAGGTACTGCGGCTGTGAAGGGGAATGCTCACATCGTACCCTCTTCCCGTGCGTGCGATCTGTCTCATTTTCTGTCAGCAGTTGTATGTGCGTACATAAAATGTCATTTTTTCTCTATCCTTATCCTTGAAAACCCCCGTTTGCCATTTGCCGATTTGGCTCTCTAACCCACGACGCAATTTTCAGGGGCATCTTTCAAAGCTGTGGTGGTTGAGACCGCCTTGGGCGCGACAATTTGCTGACGGAAACTATCGGTAAGGTTCTTCGCGCGACGTGTTCGTTATGACTGAATATGTTTTGCTCCGCGACCAACGGAGACTATCGGTAAGGTTCTTCGCACGGCGTGTTCGTTATGGCGTAGAGGTTTTTCGGGGATATATGTATACGTATACGAGTATTTGTCAAATTTTCGTATTTTTGCCAACTTTTCTCTTCGCACGAGCACTTTTAGGCAAAACAGCAAGTACACGGACACGGGAAGCCCTGCCGGACACATTGGTCTAGGTCTCGGCGCGATCCGTGCACTCTGAAGCGCGTGGCAGGCGCTTAAATTTTTTTTTCCGGCGGGAGTGGATAAGACGATTTCCCTGGTTTCGGTAAAGAGGCCTTATTTTGTACTGGTACGTACGTATATCGGTACATTGTCATGCTCTCTGTTTTCTCCCCCCGGCTCTCATGAGAGCTGTGATCACACAGCTCAGGCATATACCAGGAACACAACAGACAACATGCACATATCCCATCGTTCCAACGCTGCCGCCCACACGCCGTGCGTGTTCGACACGCCCATATGCGCAGTGTTGCTGTGGTTGGTTGTGTCTGTCGGAGCCTGCCGTCCGCATTCCATCGTCTGCCGTATTTTTTTTAATCCATATGTACCCAGGATGACGTATACAAATATCCCATACATACATTTTTTTTGGATTGGTGCACGGAGCACGGACCACCGCCTAGAGAACAATACCCACAGCAGTGCACAGAGCGTGCTTACCTCCAGCTTCCTACAGCACCACAACCAACCCTGCTGCCCAGCAGCAGCAGTGAGCACACCTTGCGCGTATGGATGATCGTACTGCGGCTCATTCGTACAGCAACGTTCGTAATATACTTACAGCATACATACAGCAGTAGTTCTGATTGCGTCCTACATTGCTGATCGATAGATCCTAGAGCCAGCTGAAAGGGGATCAGTACACGTTGTTGTTGTTGTTGTTGTTTTTTTTGTTTTTGTTTTTTTTATCCTCCGCCGGATTGGTAAAAATAAAGCTTAAGCTCACCACACTTCCACGTTCCCAATTTCGTGTCGTGTGTCAATTTAGCCCAGTTGGGCACGTTGACCCGACCTGACCCCCGAGAGGAGCAGGTGCGGTGGAGATAGCCACCCGGGACAGTCATCCCTCCCGGGTAGTGTGGGACTTGCTCGCGCTCACCCACTAACAAAAACCAAGGCTATGAGGCCTTCCCGCCGGACTCGGACCAGTTACGGTCCACCCTACCCGTTGGGGCGTTGGTCCTCTTTGTTGTTGTTGTTTTCTTCACATTAAACCGTTCTTTCTACGCGTCGACATCCAGCACAACCAGTGTCCATGCCGATTCTTCAAACCTAGAGAGATACAAGTTCTGTGGTCACAAAGCTACGCCAAAGAGATACTACGTTGCCACGTATGTAATGCAATGCCATGTCATCATACTGCGTACGACAGGCACGACATGCACATTCCATGACCTAGAGAAACAAAAACGAAACAAAGAGAAAAAACAAAAACAAAGACAATTCGAAAGAGAAAAGAAACAAAAAAAAGAAACAAAAATATACCTGGTATATGTATATACTTCAGTATAGCAACAAACCATCGTACCCCCACGTACGTTCCTCGCGTTGCATTTTACAGCAGTATTGCTGAATATGCAGTCGTACCTGTACAAGCTACTCTACTGCTGTAGGAGATCGTGCAAAGTGTTTTAGATTGCGTAAAAAACACGACATGCCAGTTGTACGAGCGCTGTTCTAGCGTATAGGTTTAAACTGCACTTCTTGCTGGATAAAATTTTCGTTTCGGAGGTTCGACTCGCACCATCCCACGTTTTTTTTCTTAATTTCACTTTTTACTATTTTTGTACCAGAACTACAACAGAGTACTACAGTAATAATAATAGATTCGTCCACACCTTGCTTTTCTGAACGTATAATGTGATAGAGTACATGTTACTTGTGTGTTTTAGCCCAAATTAAAGAGTTTAGGCGGCGCGCTTGCGTGTGGCGTGCGTTCATACCTCAACATTTCACAGCTGTACTCCGAATACTTGGGAGTAAAGCAAAGTATGTTCGAGAAAATACTGCTGCTATTACCGTAGGTACTTCGTACACTCGCAGTATTTCGGGGTTTTTGTACTCGAGATGCTGCGAGTACTCGCAGTATTTTGAAGTTCTGTAGATACTACTGCGTATACTTTCTTCGGGCTCGCACTAATACGGGGTTCGCTTCGGGCTCGCACTAATGCGGGGTTCGCTACTGCTGCTGGCATGGATACCGCCTGTTGTGCTTCAAGTATCTCGGGGTTCTGTACCGCGGGTACTACAAGTATACCAGTAAGTACTAGTCTATTATAGCAGTATTTCGTCGATTGGTAGTGTTCGTACTGCTGCTTCCTCTGCGAGACTCAGTACTCGCAGTAATGAAATACCCTCAATATGCCCAGTATATGAAGTATACTTCAACCGTTTGTGCGCCGTGCCGACAAGTCTCAGGCCCAGCGTTCGGCACAAAACATACACCAGCTACGAGCTGGTACACACGCCAACTGCCATACCTAATAAAACACACCCAGATAGTCCCACACGAGTGGGAGTTGGAGCAAACTACTTTCGCTGGAGACACTCAAAGCAGTCTGCCAGTATTTCGATATAATATTATGCATGACTGCGAATGCTCTCAGTATCTCGAGGTTCTGTACTGTGCGCATATATTGCCTTCACCCCAAGTATTTATGTCGTGTTTCGATACTACTACTGCGGGTACATCCTGTATTCTCGGGGTTCGGTACTGCTCACACTCACTCTCATTACTCTCAGTATTTGGGCCTTCCTATTAATAGTACTCGCAGTAGTTTTGCCGCCTGTATTCCAATACTCTCAGTGCTCGGACTACGATTTGTTCTCGAGCATTGACCTGTGAAACCTTGATATTATACCCTGAGCAACAAGAAACATTTATTTTAGGGGAACATATTATTGTAGTACCAGTAGTATGTATGTATGTATATGCTGCACCTTATTACTCAGCCGGTCACAAAGCATTTTGGCGCAACCTCGACCTCGCGCAACTTTTATGTACTCACGAATTAATCGCCGCGAGTCAGCTGGATCAATATATCTCAACTTACCGATATCCTATTATATATTATTGTAGTAATTAATGATCCCACACTAATTCCGCGAACAGCAGTATAATAGATAACGATCGCAAACACCCTTGGTGTATTTATAGTTTTCGTGATTTTGGCAAAATTTGAAAATTGACGGGAAATTAATTATTTATTTTCCGGATTCGGGGAGAACAAACCCTTGGTGTATTTATATTTTTCGTGAATTTAGCAAAAATTGAAAATTGACGGGAAATTAATTATTTATTTTCCGGATTCGGGGAGAACAAATGGTCTGTCCTCAAAAATATATGCTGTGTGTGTGTTCTTCACGTTAAAATGATGGGTGGGTGCAGGTGCTATACATCTAAAAAAGTGTGCAGGGTTTCATACGAGTATTATTGTTGCGCTCTTGCGCCACTCCCCTATTAATACGGCACCTCCCGGAGGGGAACCTTGTAACTGAATATGTCTGCCCCACGACCAATCACGTTGACATCATGTTCGCAAGTGCTCTCTCTTCTTGGGGAGGCGTGAAAGCTCATACGAAGCTGTTCACCTGCATGCACCAGCCGTGCACAAGTGTTTTTACGCGGTTTAATATCGCCAACTTGAAGCCAATAGCACTGGCACTCGCATCACAAGGAGGAGACGTAAGGCCACAATATAGCCGTCAACTTACAGCTGAATCACAACACATCGACAAAAAAAAACACAGCAGCAGCAGTAATGAGTACTCGAGAAATCTACAACGTAGTATTGCGTTAAGTATACCAGGTACGGCGTAACTTTAGCCGTGAAGGATCGTTGTCCTCTTTTGGCAACCCAAGGTGGCGCTGACGGATCACTCCTCTGCCGCTATCATATGTCGCCTTACGACACCCTCACGAACCCAATGCATACTACTGTACATCGAGTAAAAAGTAGAAGCTTCTGCGGCTGACGCGCCCGCATCATTGAAGCAAGTCCAATACCTTGACAGCGATGATAGCGGCTGATAGCTGATAGCGCCGTACGGGAAGCGTCATCACTTACACCAACTTTTGTTTGCATGGAAGAACGCAATGCCTTGACGCAGACAGCGCGCCCAAAAACAATACGTTGGTCAAATTAATCTACACTATAAACGCGTTGTGTGTCTAAGCCGCCGAAGGCCCACACTCCAACAAATCCCCATTATATTCCACACACCACATACCTCAACGAATCCTCGGGAATACTAACAACATCGATTTCCAAGAGGACACGACAGGTCATAGCACACTGCCAGTGTCCCTATGCCCCACGACAACGCACGGCATATCTCGTTCATGTTCCACGAAGCCAACGCTGCTACAAGGTCAATGCCCACGAAACTCAACGCCTATGGAATTATTACCCACGCACCGACACTGCCCGAAGGCCACAATAGTCATTAACTATATTTTTCTCGGAAAGATTAACGACGTACTTCTCTCCAAGAGCGCACACATAACACTCCGAAAGAAATCATCACCTCGGAGCCCACAATGTTCTATAACTACAACGAACTCGGAAAAACATAGATGGTATGCCTCCGCACAGCACTCCATACAATACATTCGACACGGCTCCAGTGTCGTACTTTTTCCCAGTGCCAGATCAACGTGCCAACAGGCGATGGCGCTAGGCAGTGTCCTAAGGTTTCCCAGTGCCAGTAACACCCAAGAGGTCAGGAGACATGTCAAGCAACGCAAAAAACGTGCGCTGTCAAGGGTGTGGGGCCGAGTGTTCCACACTAACACCTAGTAATTTGGTGTCAGTCAAGGCATGTCAAGGCAAAGTTGCTGTGTGTCGAGGGGTGAAAGTGCTGTCTCCTGACATATTTAGTGCCAACGCCAGCAGGGGAGTCGATAGTGAACGGGCGTACCATATTACGACATAAACGCCAACAACACTGGATTATAATATGAGTGTCCCACGCTAAGCCTACCAGGTAGCAGTTTGGTGTCAGTCAAGGCATGACAAGGCAAAGTTTCTCTCTGTCAAGGGGTGAAAGTGCTATTTCCCGACGTATTTGCTGTCAGCAAGGGAGTCGATGGTATGAATGGGCATATTATATTGGGTAATGCTATTTGAGACACCGGTGTCGTAATTTCTTATTTGCGACACGGTGTCGCAAATAAGCGGCTTGTTTGCGACACCGCGTCACGTTCGCGGCACATACCTCAGATTGGCTCCGCACCGCCAGGGATGTGTTGGCATGGTGCAGGGCCATCATTGAAGCTATCGCATTGCCGAAACGGGCCAGGACTTGAGGAGATATCTGGCATCCTGGTGCACCCGCAAAACGTTCAGATCGGTGTCGCAAATAAGCCTTATTTACGACATCGCAACGTGGTTGCCGCACACGCTCCGGATCGGCAAAGCACTACCAGTAGAGTTTCAGCATGGTGTAGGGCTACCATTGAGGCCATCGTGTAGCCAAAACGGGCCAGTACTCGAGGAGATATGGGGTGTCCTAGTACATCCCGCATAATCTTCTGACTCCTGTCGCGAATAAAAATAAGCCTTATTCGCAACACGCGTGTCGCAAATACCGTATTTGCAGCGCCCTGGTTGCTGCACACGCACCGGATCGGCAAAGCGCTACCAGTAGAGTCTCAGCATGGTGTAGGGCTACCATTGAAGCCATCGTGTAGCCAAAACGGGCCAGTAGTCGAGGAGATATGGGGTATCCTGGTACAACCCGCAGAATCTTCTGGCTGGTCGCAAACGTCCTATTTGCGACACCGCGCCGTAGTTGCCGCACACGCTCCGGGTCGGCAACGCACTACCATTGGAGTCTGCACAGTGTAGGGCTACCATTGAAGCTATCGTGCAGCCAAAACGGGGCAGTACTCGAGGAGATATGGGGTATCCTAGTACACGGTCAGAATATTCAACGTGGCTCTTCTACATACAACAGAGTAAACACACAAACACGATAGGCTAAGAGTACGAAAACTATACATAACCCATCAGATTGCCTCGTCGACCAGGGCATCCAAAATAATCGGGAATTGACTGCGTAGCTGGACGAGGAGACTACGCATGATTTGAGTGGGGCAGGTCAGTTGCGCACAATCTGCTGGAGGTGCGGGATGTTGGTGAGTCTACAATAACCGTTGGGGCATTCTGCCTACACTTGTGGAAAAACCTCCAACCCGCGCACCAGTGTGTACAGCATACAACAGCACGGTGGCAACTCTGCACAATACTGCAGGGCATCGAAGGACACCTTCCAAGCAGCCTACGAACTCCACGACCTTCTACACGCGTTACACATACCGATTTATTCGTCACCATGAACAAGGCGGCTAATCCCTCTGCCGCTTACACTGAACTCATGCAGTCCGCTGTGGGTTTCTATTGTATGTTTCACAACTGTTAGAGATAAACATCGGGAATCCGTTTACAAACTACGTGCTACGCATGTACCCTAAGTTAGACTATTAATATTACTGGTATATGTCAATACTACAGCAGTGCGGATACCTTGGACTGCTGTTGGTGCAACAAGTCGGAAAGAACGCGTACAACGAAGATGACACATAAATAGCTAGGCAAGCTGCAGCATGGCCGCCCTCTGTGCGTCTATCTATGGGGTGTGTTTGTTGCCTGAACTAATCCGAAAAAAACTGTGCACAGCGTTTCGAAAGTTTTTGTTCAGTCCTGTGCGGCAGAACCATAGGCGTTGGTAAACGCCTGAGGGATAGGCGCTTTGACACGGCTGTTCAAGGGCAATTAAACAACCACATTGGTGGGTGATGATGGTTGCACGGAACGAACGCCGATTTTACTGCGGTACTATGATACTGCTGTAGATGACATACACCCACCTATTTCGATAGCATCCACAGACAAACACAAAAGCCATATACAGAGCGCAGCGTGCACAAACTTATGTGCCTTCATTTGTGCCCATGTTAATAGACGCGTAAACAGAGCACCCGGCGCTTTGAACGATACCAGCGCTCTCAATTGTAGTACGTACGACTTACTAGAACACGGCGCGGCAATAGAACCAAGTTAATTTCGAATCCATTGATTCACGATGACGTGGCTAACGGTCGATGTACTCGTGGAAACATGCTGTACAGTGGTATTATAGTCCGAGCTCATGCTATAAGTAAGCCACCGTGGTTGTCCTGGTCTACACGGGGCGCGCGCGACGAACGTCGTGCGATGTCGTCAAATGCGGCTTTACGACACCAGTCTGCCTATTCTGACAGTGCATCAGGATGACCAGGATACCACACACAGCAGTATTCATTACCACTGTGTGAAGGCTCGTTCTGGATACACGCGAAATGTGGCTTATTTGCGACATCACCCTGGGTGTACTATTGATGGGATACCCTATATCTCCCCGAGTACTGGCCCGTTTAGGCTACACGATAGCTTCAATGGTAGCCCTACACCATGCTGAGACTCTACTGGTAGTACGTCACTGATCCGGAGCGTGTGCGGCAACCACGTCGCGGTGTCGCAAATACGGTATTTGCGACAGCCAGAAGGTTCTGCGGGATGTACCAGGATACCCCATATCTCCTCGACTACTGGCCCGTTTTGGCTACACGATGGCTTCAATGGTAGCCCTACACCATGCTGAGACTCTACTGAGAGCGCTTTGTCGATCCGGAGCGTGTGCGGCAACCACGTCGCGGTGTCGCAAATACGCGTGTCGCAAATAAGGCATATTTGCGACACCGATCTGAACGTTTTGAGGGTGCACCAGGATGCCAGATATCTCCTCAAGTCCTGGCCCGTTTCGGCAATGCGATAGCTTCAATGATGGCCCTGCACCATGCCAACACATCCCTGTCGGTGCGGAGCCAATCTGAGGTATGTGCCGCGAACGTGATGCGGTATCGCAAATAAGCCGCTCGACGGTCGCAAATAAGAAATTACGACACCGGTGTCGCAAATAGCATTACCCTATTATATTACAACAATATTGCATAACAACACATCAACAACAACAAATTAAAAAATTACGAAAGACCACCCTGTTAGGAACCGCAATATCTCCAACCTACCTAATATCCTGTGTATATCCATGGCGGAAAAAAGGAATACGTGCATACGTACGACTGGAACCAACAGAAGAGTAAAGAGTCGAATCGTACTAAGTACTGTGTGTACACAACGATGTCAGGAGACCGCACTTTCACGCCTTGACAGACAGCAACTCTGCCTTGACACCAAATTACTAGGTGTTAGTCTCTAACAACCGGCCCTACACTCTTGACAGCGCACGTTTTGCCTTGCTTGACATGTCTCCTGACATATTTGCGTATACAGGCGCCTGGTCTGTGTGTGTTCTTCACATTAGATCGTTCTTTCTACCCGTCCACATTCGGCACAACCAGTGTCCGTTCCGATTATCCAATCCTATTATAGAGAGATACAAGTCCTGTGGTCACAACACTACGCCAAAGAGATACCACATTGCTATGCAGTAAGCAGAGTAGACAATGCAATATCATATCATACTGGATACGACAGGCACGACATACACATTCTATCTATGAAAGAGAGAAAACGAAAGAAAAAACAAATCGAAAGAGAAGACGAATAAGGAAATAAAGAACTATCGTGGTTCCCCGCATGGGATGTGGCAGAACCAGCTAAAGAACGGCACCCCTGGATATACAACAGTAAAAACAGAGTAAAACTAGGAATCTGTGCGGTCAGATGGTCAGTGAAGCTGCCGAGAAGAGTCGCAACGATCGGTCGTGCTTCCACGTATCGGTATGAAGGATATTATGGTTCATAAGATGGTTACTGGTATATATGAGCTGGTTCCAGCAAGAAGCACAACGTTTCACCTTCGGGCGGGCACATATGGAATGCATCGATGTTTTCGATACTGAACAGATCTACATGACCGCATGGACACGGGGATGACGTCGGTGAAGAGTTTTTTGGCGTGCGAGTTGTAGTTCGAGAGATGTCAAAGATGGCGGGAGACAGCACTTTTACCCCTTGACAGACACCGTCAAGGCAAATGTCTTGACAGACAGCCTTGACGGCCAAAACCCGGGGACGCTCAGAAAAATCCCAGTTCTTCCGGAAACTCCTGAAAATATTGTCGAAAGTGGTGTGTTTTCCGGAATTTTTGTTTTTTTCGGCATTTTTTTGTACATTTCCGAGTCCTACCTACAGAAAAATGCAATTGAATTGCAGGATCTCGATATTTTGAAATAAGCTCCGTATAAAACGAGTAAACAGCTGCACGCGACCAAAAAAGATAGGGGTTTCCACACATGTAATTAGGATTTTCCTGCCAGGGAGTAGGGGGCATGTGTCTAGACAGATGGATTTGCCTTGACACACAAACAGCTTGAAACTGACATGTCTCCTGACAACTTTGGTTGAGAGATATGGACATTATTCGTAATTCTTGGAAAGGCGCTATTTCACAGGGAACACGTTTCTATAGTAAAATCAGTACAATATGTATTCAAGCCATAGATCGGTTAATACGTTAATGCGGCGAGTATTTCGACACTAACTAGACTCTTGGCATGATCGCATCAACATAGGGAAGACGTCCATGTCACTTTCATTGTTTCTTCGAGCCTACAAGGCTGTGGTAAGAAACTCCTGTCAAAGTACTAGAAGAATCTGTGGAGCACATTTGGAGCCTTAAGGGAAAATTACCCTTCCGGGAATTTTATTTCTGCGCCATGGGTTTTGAGATTTGAAAACCTAAAATTGGCTTGGTTGTTCTTCATGGCAATACGACAAAAGCGAGGGTTGGCTTGTTTGGGTTTTGTTGTTTTTGTGTGGCATTAAGGACCAAGTTGCCGAAAAATCCCGAAAAATCGTAAAAATGAGTCTTGAGAACGGAAACAAGGCCAACCCTCGGTTTTTTCACATTGCCACGGAGAACAAACGTGCCAAATGCTGTGTTCCAACTCTCAAAAGCCATGGTGCAAAGTTCCGAAGCCGAACTGTTCCGCCTGTCGCTGGAACCAACTCGTAACAGTCAACTCAGCAGCAGTACTCATACCACAAATACACGAAAAAAGACACTCGCTAACTCGCCTAACGGTGCGTACTCGCCTACGTCACATTTCTCTAAATTGCGCAGCCCCCGACAACAACCAACCGTGCTCAAGCGTTTTGCTATTTTTACCAATCCGCCGGAGGATACAAAAAAAAAAAAAAGCTAGCGCCCCAACCGACTTACTATGTGCCTCGTTGCGCTTGTGCTCCTGCACCAGGTTTTGCGTCGGCCAGGTGAAGGCTACGGGGCAGCTTCGAGTCAGCAGCACCGCGCCTTACTTTGTAGACGATCGGTTGCACTGCTCTGAGGCGGGCATGAGGGACTCCAAACCCCTCAACCTATGTGTCAGCCTCGCCTCTGCAGTGGCCTCTCCAATTCCAACCAAGCCGGCGGAGGCCGAGCTAGCGGTAGAATCGGCACAGTCTGCTAGCCCGACAATACCAACTCGTTTGGGAATCGCAACGACGAACGGAGCGGGTGCAAGAGTGGTGCTTGGGGGCCACCCAACAGAGGGGGGGGGGGGTGTCTGAGCATAACGCAGGTGCCCCTGAGGACGAGACCCTCCCGGCGACACAGCCCAAAGAAGCGGCAGACTGTAGTCCACCGACTCCGTGGGTGCTCGATATCTGCCTGGTGAGATGGAGAGAACACGTGTTATGCCCGTCGCTCTGAAGTGCTAGGAGGGCAAGGTGTGGCGAATCATGTCCTTATACAACGGGCTTTTTATGCGTTCAACGCTTTTGCGCAGGAGAGCCTACTCTGTATCGAAGTGAAGTGCCGCCGTCTTCGCACATAGATGGATACTATGAACAGCCATTCTCTCTCGCTTGTCTACGTTCGATCATCCCCAACAGCATCTATCTACTTTAGATCGAACTGAACTGTACTGTCGACTTGACCCCCGTGTTCTTGTCGGTCGGCAGGACTACTTTACGACGGAGAACCCGTTCATGGAGGAGCTCGAGCGCAGCATCGGAGAGGAAGACGCCGCCCTCGTCCGCGCGTTCTACGAGAGACCTCGCTTCCGCGGCGCCGCAACGTCTCTTCCGCACGACGTGCAGGTGGAGCACGAGCGAATATTTAAGTCAGAGGTCGACAAACTTCTGAGGCTGAACCCCGCGCACGTGGAGGCCGAATCGGTAGCCGATGCAACAGAGTCTGAAGATGGGACTGTGGGGTGCTCCACGCCGCGACTACATAGTAGTTGCGGCGCGGATAGTGGTAAGCTTTCCGGGGAAAGAATCGCTGATGGCTCAGCGATGCCAATAGCGACTTCGAGAGCATGCGAGGACAAAGGGGGGGAAGAGGAGGGAAAGTTCGAAGGGATTGCGCCCGGGGTGGAACGGTTGGTGGATCTTTTTGGTCCTGACGAACAGGACTGCCTTCTTCCAGCCAAATTCGCGTCCATGGTGGGTCGCATGGGGCCAAAAGAGCGGGACATGGTTGCGTGGACGGACCACTGCGCTTGCCTGCCTCGGCATTCGTCTAGCCGAGAAGAGGTGGCAGCCTCCGTCCGGGCTGCCGAAGATCTTCTGCGATCACTCGTCGGTGCGGCTGGGGGCGGGGACTGGTGCGAGCGCCCCGGCGTGGTGACGGTGGCGCGATCGGAGGGGGACGGTTATGTGCCAACAGATATGGTGGCCTTTGTGGAGGGGGAGGTGCTGGCGATGCTCGCGCGCCTGTTTGGAGACAGCAGCGAGCGGGTAAAAGGCGCAACTGGTTTGGAGGTGCTCTACGAAGAGGGAATGGAGCGGGTACTACAGTAGTAATGCAATGGTATGATAGTATAACTGCTGTCGGCGTGTTTTATGCGTGAAGCGGAGAGTTCGCTAGGCACAAGGGAGGGGGAGGAGTTGCGGGATTGGCACGGCGTTTATCTTTCGCTGTTCTATTTCTTCGTGGTTTGTTTCTTGCATCGGTTGGTGAGAGGCGCCTTTCGGCTGTAGGTCCGTGTTTGTAGTTAATTTGCAGTTTTCACTATTTGGACCACTGTTGAGAACGGTCAAGGAGTTGCTCAGTCGCATTTTCCCATCGTTGGTGATGGTGTATTGCGGTACTTTCGTGCCCTCGTTTGTTCAACCGGCGTGCGCCGGCAGTGCTTCAATGGTCGCACCCTTTTCGTGCACGTTTTGCTGACAAGTCAGTGCTGGATTTTCCTCAGCACTGCTGTATCATTCCACGGCAACTTCTGTTAGCGTTGCCATCGGCCAGAGGCCACATGCTTGCGCCGGACCGAATGGATAGACCTTCGAATGCAGAGCTTCAAGATTCCGGATTCATGCAAGAATAAGAATAAGCCAAGGCGGCTTCTCTGATGCAACTCTTCGCCCCGCTCCACCTCTTTTTGGACTATTCGCACAGCCCCTTCCACCCCTTTTCGGACTATTCGGACAGCCCCCTCCACCCCTTTGACAACAAGATTTCGCGCTTTCGATTGTTATGTACGCGAAACGCTAAAGCCAACGGAGAATCGAAAATCCCTTCGATTGCACCAGGTACGAAGCACCCCAATAATGCTATTAGACGCCCCCCGGGACGTTGCGACTGTGCAAGCGTGAAAATGCGACCCGGGGCGTTTACTATTAATGCATGGCCGGAGCGTCTTTCGCAATTTTATTCAAATAGTGGGCGTTTACTCCGGATTATGCGTTTTTAGCCGAACTAGCGCGTGTATTCCGGGCGGGGCGTTACTTCTACTAGCGTTGTTACGGTACACATTCGATTGTCTGGGTGATAATTAGGTGTGAAACGCAGAAGGTGCTGGTTTTTTTCATTTGCTGTCCTCGCTTGATTATGTCTGTTCTGCTGCTGCGCAACACATGTAGCTGCCCATGTGTTGACATTCCTATGTAAAACACCCACGTGCCTGCTTCAGAAACGCTTTGATTCTTCTCATCCAAACGGCTTGCCTGCTACTCCGCGGAGCGTTTACCCCAACTGTTTAGAAGGGGCGTTTTTTTTTTTTTCGATTTTTTTTTTGTCGAGTAGGGGGCGTTTACTCCGGATTATGCTTGTTTTCGATGGAAATCGGGCCCCGCGGCGTTTACTAACATTGTTACCGTGCACGACACCCACATCTGCCAGTGGATATATATCGGGCCTGTGCCTGGTATCTCTTAATTTGATGGAACTGCAACACATGTTCTGCTGTGTTCGTCCCGACATAGTACGAGTACTTCAAGTGAATGGAGCAATGGAGCACAACTTACACATTCAGAAGTTTCGTGTTTTTTCTGAAGTTTAAGTTTTTCATACATATCCATTCCACTTTTGTTGTTTGGCTTTTTCGTTGCCATTAAGCCGGGCAGTCTTGGGAGGCGCATGGGAAGCGGGAGGGGATACTGCTACAAGAAAACCACGCAAGAACCTCTACAATTATCGAGCACGGAAATGCACTTCTCGCACAGAAATAGTGCAGGCGGACTGGCACTTATCAAGGGCCAACGGCCGTTTTTTTTTTTTTTTTTTTTTTGTTCTTGAATTAAATAAATATTTATCGGTTTCGAAATCGCTGGATGGCCTGCACTGGCAGGGGACACTTGAATATACTCATCCACGCGAGCCGCCTGCAGCAGCCACAGCAGTAGCTGTAGCACTTGTACGCTTCAACAGTAAGCAGTGTAGCACCCACCACCCACAGAAACCATGCCGGCTACCATGAAATCCCAGAAGCGACCTCCAAAAGCGAGTGGCAGTAGCGGCAAGCCCGCGCCGTTGGCCAGAGAAAGCGGACCGGGGATCTGGAGGCTATTTCCGCTGCTAACGGTAGTTGTCGGTGTTGTGGTTGGCATCCTGTGGGAGCCTTCTGCGGACGCGGGAGGGGCAGCGGGCCAGACCGATTCGTCCGCGGCAAAAGACGGTGAGGGGGTTGCGGAGTTGTGGCCAGTGGTTACGATGAGATTGCATCGAAACAGGCAGGTCGCCAGCACAACAGAGGTCGCCGTGCACTACTGCTGCTTTTCTGTTCGTGTTGTATTGCGCTGTTTCAGCGCGTTTTTGAATGCGATCACTTCTTTCTCGCCGCTGTTTTCTGTACTTTCGGAACGAGGGTCATCCAAGTGCATCACATACAAGTATTAATTGTCCGTAAATTCAAGGACTGTCTTAATGTCAACATAACGACCTAATGATCCTTACGTTCGCAGACAGAAGTGGTTTTATGCGCAGTCGGATGAACGTAATCGCGCGGAGAGTTGGTTTTGTCGTCGGGTGTTGATACATGATTCATAACTCTGTACGAGTACGTACATACAGCTGTCGTTACTGCTGTATTTCCCATACTACAACAGCAGTAGCAGCAGTACAGAGTAGGCTCATGTTTGTGCTATATATTATATTAATAAACTGAAAAGCTGTGCGAACCACACCGCCCGCTGGCAGAAAGAGCTATGTCCCGGATGGGATGCGCTTCGTACAGTAGTACAGTAGTATCTGCGAGAGGTATGGTAGTCTTGGGAGTTCCATGCTGGAGTGTTTGCTGCGCAGCACGGCAGAGTTAGTAACATCAGTTGCACGACTTGGAACGTACTACTCTGTACTCTTGCGGCCAAGGAATCGAGCCCTCGTGTGCGGCTGCTTGTGTGATGCCTTTGCCAAGGTATGTATCACGCCGGGGGTGCCGATACTCTCAGCGTTTACGGGTGGGTATGTACGAGTATTGAGAGCTGCGCCCTTTGGCGATATCTCAAGCGAACCCATTGTATACCTGGTATAATACCTCGTACATACGTACTACTAGCAACTGTAGTAGTGATTTGGCGGCCTAGTCTATAATAGAGCATTTACGGTATCATGACACGCAAGACAACACACCCCCTCGGACGATTTTAAAAGCTTGGTTTCTCGGCAACGGGGAGGGCGTACTGAGTACGACCAGCGATGCGTCTATACCTATGCATGCAACCTTCTCTACGAAATCTCTCCAAAGCCACCATTTCCGTTGTGTGTGCCCCCCATGTTTTGAAGGAAACCCGGTCTGAAATTCGTCCCAGGGGGTGTGTTATATTATCACCCAGTGTGATACGGTAGTCTAGCGCTATGCCGTTGTGGTTGGGCCCGAAAAACACGGAGCATGTAACACAGCAGCAGCTGTCTCCCATACTTGGCGTTCTTCCACTACTAAGGAGAGCCCATGGGTCATGGGCTCACGACATGCCTCATGCCCCTTTGATCTTCGCATCGCTTCGCCACCTGCGGTCGTGCCTCCGTCCCGTTTTGTGATGAAACATGAACGACAGAGTACCGTAGTTTGCGACTGGTGATCGGTCAAGGCAACTGGCCCATCGGTTCACATTCCATCGGTCGAATGGATGCCTACAACCACTTGTACCTGGCACTCGTACGACGACACGTGTACACTTGTGTGAATACGCAGTATGTTCCATAGCTGTTCTCTTGTTCCTGACTTTGGAACACGATTTGATGTTTTGGTACGGCTAGGCCCTGGTAGCTCCAGCCAGTGCAGTGCGTACTGGCTGCGTCACATGCCAGTACACTGGACCCGACCAGTGTACTGGTCGCGGCTAAGCCGCGACCGCCCTCTCCCGGCTCGTGAGGGGGGCCCGCTGGAGGTGCCCTGCTGAAGGCTCGTTTTTACGCGAGTTGGCTTCACTACGTAAAGCTAAAAAAAACACGTTGATTTTGGGGCATTCTCCAAGGGCCATTTAGGTTGTCTAAGGAACAAATGTGAAAAACCGGACGAAGTGCATGAGGGTACAGAAGGGATACACAGAGCCCAAGCGATTATTAATAGTAGTTTAGGCGGATGCGTCCATCGTGCTCACGGTCTCCCTCCCTCTCTCCCTTTTATGTTTTGTTTCGCGTCCCCTATCTAGGCGCGTGTGTTCTTGTTCTTCGGCGCTTTCGCGCCATGGGTCTCTAAGCAAACGAATAAACTGCGTTTCCCTTCCCTACCCTGACCTGGCCTGCTCTCCCCTGCCCTCCCCTCCCCTCCCCCCCCCCCGCGCCTTTCAGCCTCCGCCGCGAGTGAAGCGGTAGTGAAGCAGCGATCCCGCTCCCTGCACACCGTGGACGTCGACGGCCCCGACTGCGGTGCGCACAGCTTCCTTTCCCCCACTCACGTCGTGAAGGGTTTCCACCTGGCGTGCGTCGAGAGGGTGGAGACGACGGGCGACGTCTCGGTGACGCTGTTTCCGCACGGGCAGGGCAAGGAAAACCAGACCCTCACGCTGGGCTCACCCGAAACCACGAAGGACGTATTCTACGTAAGGAAAATTACAGTTTTGACATCAGTAGCCTGCTAGTGCGCCCGTCGCGACAGCCGGTTTGATGATAGCAGGCGAATCGCGCCGCGCGCGCATGGCCCAAACACGCACACACACTGTTCGCTGTGATCGATCGATTGGGTCGGTCGTTTGCCTCAAAATGTTGCCCTCTTTCTTGTCTTCCTGTGCCCTTCATTTTTACCGTCGAGTCCCTCAATGTCCCCCCATTTCTACTCCTGTGCCCTTCGTTGCACCGTTGAGTTCCTGCCCTCCCCCCCCGGTCCCCCCGGCCCCTCTCTAACGTCTATACTTTTTATCACCGATCAATATACAGCAGTATTTGTTTAGCTCCTTAAGAATTACACCCATGTTTTTATGAACTACTCACTTCGAGTTACGTTTGGATAGTTTTTCTGTGGTAAGAGGGCTTTCTTTGCCCACTATAGTGGCTACTCCTTCCCCCCCTCCCCCCCATTGCTGTCTCTGGAAGTGGCTACACCAGATAACATACCAGGTATCAATTAATTCGAAGATGTCATCCATATGCAAGAATGCCCGCCTCACAAGTGGTGGTATAGTAGGATGCAGCTCACCCTTCACCACGCGACTCGCCGAACACCTCACGGCGCTTCGCGCTTGAGGCAAGCAATGTCTGCCTGGTCGGTGAAAACCCGACATGCTCCGTCCCGTCATTGTAGGGATGCGGCGGTCTATAGTCATTCGACTACGACCATGCGTGATCCCGAGTACCCTCCCCCCTCCCCGCCTCGCTCGTTTCAACAACTCCCCACGTTTGATGCTCTCGCGTGAAGCGGAGCGCTCCGCTTTTTTTTGTTCGGACCCATGGCTGACGACGTGTTTGTTTCGTTCCGTTTTTTTTTTTTCCGTGTCGAGTGAAGGCCGAGCTGGCGGCGAGGCTTAAGCTGGACGAGCCCGGGACGGACCCCCCCAACAAATATCCGTGGGCCATGTTCACGCCGGACGGTCAGCGACGAATTTGGTCGCTGGAAGACGCCGTTGAGAGCAGCTTGGTTTTCATCTTCAAGGGTGAGCAGAGTGGATAGGAACGCAATGGAATGGAAGTATATAAAACAGAACCAAATCGAAGGAACTGGTCCGAACGGAGCTGATTAAAACCGATTAATTGGATGGAATTGGACGAAACCGATTGGAACTGGTCCGAATGGAACGGAATGAATGCGAGAGGAACCGAATAGAGGCAGGCCGAATGCAATGGAACCGATTGGAACCGAATGGAACCAAACCGAATTGAACCGAACGAAACCGAGCATAGCCGAACGGAACCGAATGGCACGGAAAGAACTTTGAAAAGCGTCTTGGGTGCGCCTACACTGGTCTTGGCGGGCGTTCGCCGCGTGCCTTGCACGCGATGCAGAAGGTGTGTTGAACGCGCGACGGTTTTGCTATCGCGGCGGGGGCAATACTTTGTAGATGGGATCATGTCGCGTTCACTTGGAAGGCGTGTTTCGTGTCGGAGGTTGGGCCAATATATATTGAAAGACAAGGGAGAAGAGAACCCCGAGAGCGCATACAGTAAACAAAGTGAGAAGGGGATTGCACGAGAGACAGGGAGGGGAGGCCATGGGGAGACAAGCAGAAAGACAGTCAGGCAGATACATAAAGATAGAGAGGCAGACAGCCAACACGCAGACAGACGCAACAGAGATAATCGTTCAGAATGAGATGCACAGAGAGTACCCGTATCCACGCCAGCAGACCCTCCGCCCGCCACTTTACGCTTTTTGCAGTTTTTGCCTTTCGCCCGCCTCGCCTTGCCTCCACCTCCATGCGTGCTTGCTTGCCATCTTGTTCGCGATCGCGATCGCGCGCCCGTCCCGCACCGCACACATACCACCGCACTACCGTACAAAACACCCATCGCATCTCAAAATGCAGGTGGAAACTTCATCTGGCCGGGGGTGGAAGTGGGACACACCCAGGTGGTGCAAGGCCTGCAAACCCTGGGGACGATCGAGATGACGACCATGTCCATGGAGCCGCTCGTGTGAGTACGTTCACACACTGCTGCTGAAACTGCTGTCACACGTTCCAGCCGCCAGCGCCTCCTTCGCCTCCGCTGTAACTGCCGCAACCACGTGCGGCCATCGCCCTTTGCCGGCGCGTGGCTGTGTCGGGGGCTGACCAATCAAAACCTTCCCTCATCACACAGTCACCAAAACACAGCTTTTTTCCTTTCTATGTTTTTATTGGGAAAACATTGAAAAAAGACAGCTCAGGCGTGAGTGAGGTCGGCAATTTCGACGAAACCGTACCAGGCGTTTGCAAGCTGAGTGTGAATTCTGGATCGCGCGTGCTGCCGTCGAGTTGTGTGTCGTTTATACTCGTACCAGCAACAGATACCGTTTTTGTAGTTGTTGGAGCGCCTACTGCATGTAAGAGGGGTCACCGGGAGTGTTGTTGTTTTTTTTTTTGCCCTGTGGTACGCTTCGTGCTCCACCCCTTCCGCCTGGTTTTTTCGCTTTCGAGCGGTCGGCCGGTGCGTTTTTTGCCCGCCCTTCTCTCCTGGGCGCAATTCATGACGAACAGTCAAAATCGAGCGACACCGATGCCGCTTATCATGGCCTTGGTAGTGGTAGTGACTGCGATGGTGTTGGTGGGTATGACGGTGATGGTGGTAAGGGGGGGGTGTCACGTACTCATTATCATGCATGGCCGTAGTCGTATGATCATAGACCCTCGCATCCCTACAATGCTGGGACGGAGCATTTCGGGTTTTCACCAACCAGGCAGACATTGCTTGCACCAAGCGCGAAGGGCCGTGAGGTGTTGGGCGAGTCGCATGAAGGGTGACCTGCATCCTACTAAGAACCACTTGTGAGGCGGATTTTCTTGCATGTGGATTACAACATCTGTGAATTGATTTAATTTCTGGTGTAGCCACTTCCAGAGACAGCAATGGGCTTACTATGGAACTGCCTCGTGGGTGCCTTACCATATACACACTACGTGATACGATCATCCCCCTTGTGCGGAGTGAAGGTTCTCCCCGCACAAAAATGATCTAACTCGACCGCCAGCCGTGGTGACCGCCAAAAGAAAAAAGAAAAAACGGTACCCTGGCTGTCTAGCTCACGTAGGGAGAGGCGTGTGTTACAGCGTCGTCACCAATATATATATATAGGGTGGGGGGGGGGCGTACTCATTTGTTGCTTGCCTCAGTCATTTGACCATTGACCACGCATCCCTTTCGAGACGGAGCACCGTTCCTACTCCTAATAGAGACACCTCCAACAATTGGGCACTCACTACGTTGTTTCTATATATTACATAGAAACTTTTTGCTAATCTTACCCCCTTCCTGTCTGGCCGCCTGTGGCCACCATCTATCTCCTAGGATAGCGATCGTTTTCTCGCTGCTGTTCAGTGTATCAAACTCCTCCATGTCACATTCGTCTATTTCCCTCATCTCTTCCAATACATCCCGTTTCTCCATGTATATTTCACATTCTCCTACTATGGGAGTTCTGCTCTATTGCTTTGCCACACGGGCACATCTGTATATCTACTTCCTCCTCCTCCCGGCTACTGGTATACCTCTTTCTTCTTTCTGGCAGGTCCAGGTCCCCTACACGAAAGCGCAGTTTCAGCGTTTTCGCCAAGTCCATTGGGGCATGCAAATACGTTTTCATTCCTATTCCTTCCCTCAATCCCCCGTATATCTCTAAGTTTTTTTTTCCGATTCCACCTTGTTTCTCAGCGCTAGCCTTTTCCCTTATTTTCTATCCTTTCTTCTACTTCTGCCTTGTATCTCCCAAACTTCCCGGCGGACATCATCTCTTCTTGGTTTCCCCCTATATCCTTCATTATTTTCTCAACTATGCAATCCCACCTTGTTCCAGCTCGCCCTTTTGTTACTTTCTCCGATACAGCTCGATCAACTATGGCTGGCAACCTCTTTTTCGGCATGTTCCTTACTTTATGTTGCCAGTTCAACTTTCTCATGTCTCTATTTGTCTTGAGTGGGTGCATTCCCAGTTCTGCGCTTAATACTGTATTACTAGTCGTACTTGAGCATCTTGGGATTTTTTTTTAGCTGCTGTTATTTGTACTGTTTCCAACTGTTTTACGAGTTTCGCGTTCCCTTCCCATACTTCTCCTGCACATTCATCAGGATACATCTCTTAATCCTAGTGTCAAGGTTCGGGTCTGTCAGGATCGCGTCCATCTTGCCTACGTATGCCTCACCCTTTCCTACCAATACTTTTGCTATATATGTATCCCAAGAGCAGTATTTTGAGATCTCTACGCCAAGGTATGTATACTGGTCTACGATCGGCAATTCATCTTCTCCCCACTTTCAACTGAAATTTACCGGGTTTACGTTATCTTCGTTACAACGGCTACTGCGCATTTCTTGACGTCCGCCGTCACCCTCCATTTCTTGGTGTATTCTAGCACCTTCTCTATTTGTTTCTGCAATCCTTCGGGTGTTTCTGATATCCCCACGAAGTCATCCGCAAACATCAATCCCGACACCGTATCTTTCCCTGCCGTGACTCCCTGCCTTGCTCCCTCGACTGCTACTAGCAGGTCGTTAATATATATCTTGGATAGGTTAGGTGACAACGTACATTCGTGTGCAACTTCTTGTACAATGTCAACATACTTCGATATTTCCCCGTCCGGCATCGCCGCACTTCTCGCACATTCCGTCATCTTTTTCATCATTCTCCACGTATTTCCTCTGATTCCTATTTCCCACAGTTTTTTTTTTTTTCCACAATCCATTTCTCCATACTGTGTCGTAGGCTTTCTGCACATTTTGAAAGAAACAGTACTTTGTTAGACCTATGCCAATGGGAAAGCGAAGTATAAAAAAAAAATTGAATTCCAAAGATACCCGCCAAAAAAAAATAGAAGCAAGCTTCCTATGGGCACGTTTAGAAAAAAACAAAAGTTCCCAACTTTTGGAAAAGCCCGAAAAAAAAGCAAATCTGGGGCCGATGTTGGGCCACGATCGGCTTGAGAGTAACTCAGGCCGATCTTTGATTCGAAGCGGCGAGATTCCGAGTCCTCGACAGACATCGATCGATAAATACCAACGATTGCGTCATGAATTCTGAACGGAGTGCGCTCGTTAGGGGCTCCGACCCACCCTTGGGTCACCGTCTTCACATAATGGCCAGTGACATGTGGCGGGCGCTGGCCAGGCGTACGATAAAAAACAATCAGCCGCTGGTGTGTACAAAACAGAAGACAAAATTTCTCGACCCATCTCGAATGGCAAAAAACAGGCTTTTTTCAGGTTTAGGAGGACACCGCAGGACGCCGCCGGCAAGCTCTCGCCCCCTAGAGCATGTATTCACTTTCTATCTTCGATGCCGTCATCTATACTCGGTGGCCGTGCCCGACACCAAGCAGGTTGGCCGTGCTGGGCTGAGTCTATATCGAGATCGAGCATCTATCGTCGCACGAGCTGATTTTTTTCAGCGTGTTGATAATTTGCAACGAGAGAAAAAAAAATGCGCCGCCTGCAGCCATTCGAAAAAAAAGAACAAACGTTGTTTCCCTTTTTTTTTTTTCCCACAGCGACGGTACGAGGATATTTTCGGCTATTTTTTTTAAAGCAATATTTTTGAAAGAAAACTTTTGGACTTCGCGTTTGCATCGGCATAGATCTTAGTCCCGCGTCTTTCCTACCTTGAATAATCTTACCTAAGTTGTACACATGGTCTCCGCCGCTACGGTTTGGCCTAAACCCTGCTTGCCCTTCGCTTATTTTGTCTTCCTTCTCCATCATCGTTCCCATTCTATCGTTCAAAACTTACAAATCTTTTGCCTACTGTGCTTATTAATAGTAGCGTTATCCCTCTGTAGTTCCCCGGGTCAGCCTCATCTCCTTTCTTGAATATGTTTGCTACTACCCCTTCTCTCTTCCTAGGTGCGTACTCGTTTTTCCGTATCCAGTTATACAACATAACCATCATGGTAAACATTCCTTCTCCCCCGTACTTCATAAATTCATTCACTATTTGGTCTGCCCCTGCTGCCTTTCTATTCTTAAGTTTAGCTATACACTTATTTACTTCTTCCCTTGTGAACTCTCTCTGTAACCCTCTCGAACCACTCTCTTCCCTTTCTGGTGTATCTACGTTCGCCTCTGCCCACGCGTTGATTTCCTTCTCGAAGTCTGCGTCGAACGCTTCTGTGGCTGTGGGTGTTCCTAGCTTACGGTAATGCTCTACTAGTACTTGCCTTTTCCCCTTCGAACTTGGGGGGGGGGGGGCGTACTCATTTGTTGCTTGCCTTAGTCATTTGACCATTGACCACGCATCCCTTTCGAGACGGAGCACCGTTCCTACTCCTAATAGAGACACCTCCAACAATTGGGCGCTCATTAAGTTGTTTCCGTATGTTACATAGAAACTTTTTGCTACTCTGGGGGGGGGGGGTAAAAGGAAGTGGTGGTGGTGGTGGTGGTGGGAGAGTTAGTGGTGATGATGGTGGTGATGGTGGCATCAAGAGCTTTTTCTCCGATTAATTTCGGTTGTCCTCTCTGTTTTCGCTGCTGTCGCGCCCGCAGGTTCGAAGCGAAGGACTTCCTCCTTCAAAAGGAGTGCCGGCACATCAGAGATAAGGCTGACCCCCACATGAAGCCCTCCCCGGTGTCGCTCATGGACCACGACAAGGGGAAGCCGGACACCAACTGGAGAACGAGGTGAGCTCACCCGTACTACAGTACGCGAGCATGCGAATACGTACGTACGGCGTGGTACGGTATGAAACGGTACGTACGGTCTATGACAAAGCATAAGACCGTTGAACTCCACCCGATGACCGTATGGTACGACACGGTACGGGTATAGTCATTTACGGTACACAACGGTGGCGTACCGTACAGTCTGTAATGGCACTCTGTCCTGCGGCGTCGGGCGCAGTATGGCGTGCCGTGCAATATGGTACGGTACGATAGAAAACGGTACGGCGAGGCATGGTAGGGTACGAAAACGGTACCGCACGGTACGACACGGTGCGGTGTGGTGACTTACGGTACAAAACGATATGGTCCCGTACTGTCTGCGGTTGTCACTCGGTCCTGCGGCCTCGGGCGTAGTATGGCGTGCCGTGAGGTGGCTAGGCGAGGAGGGGTGACAATATGAGAAGCAGCGGCTTCGCTATCCTTCGCCAGGTGTGGCGGCGGGGGCGGCGGGGGCGCCTTCTGGTTCGAAGCGGGACGGCCGCCCGCTCCCTCTGGAAGCGAATGCGGCCACGCGGCACAACATTCTCGAGGAATGGGCGTGTTAAATAGACGATGAGGAGGTATTTAAAGTTGGAGGGAGGGAGACTGCGGGATGCGGAAAGCTGATAGGCGGAAGGCCGAAGGAGGCCAGAGGCGCGACGAAGACGCTCGCCGCAGAAGCATGGGTGGGGTGGGAAGCGGCGCTGTAGCCCCCCCCCCCCCCCCTAGTGCAAGCAATGTCTGCCTGGTCGGTGAAAACCCGACGTGCTCCGTCCGGAAGGTCTACGTATCGCCATACGACTACGGTCATACATGAGATCGAGTGCGTACACACACAGTGCCCAGAGGGCTGGTGAAAAAAAATATTTAAGAAAGTATGCTGCTGCAGCAGTCGTTGTAGTAGTAGTAGCAGTAGTAGTAGCAGTAGCAGTAGCAGTAGCAGTAGCAGTAGTTGGGGTAAAAGGAGCACTTTGCGTTATGGCGGTACCTGTCAGGGAGTCTGTCTCGCTGTACCCAGTATCAAGCCGGTCTAATGAAAACCTCGAAGCAGAAGTCCAGGCGGAAGAAGCCCCACCAACCGCAATCCATGTCCCCCATGACAACCGTCGGCTATTGGACAACTAACCCCGCTCGTCCTTTTCCCCAACGCTTTCCTGACAAATGGACGGTTTCTCCTTTTTTTTCGTTTTCGTTGTCGTCGTCGGTTT